>JAWNLW010000277.1:1215000-1815000 GCA_035042075.1 Drosophila macrospina | reverse complement strand
TGCAAATGTGTGTAAAACGTACAACGATTTACATACTTATGCAGTATAATCTAAAATTATAAATAAAAATAAAAATAAAAATAAAACCTTACCTTGTTCGCAGGTTTCCATTGCGCGTTGAGTTTAACGTTTTTGCAGCAAGCTTAAAGCTTGCTGCTGCGCCACCGCCACCTCCGCCGCCCCCTCCCCCGCTGTTGATTTGACTGGCGCTCGTGCGCGGCAGCGCCAAGCGAAGATTTGAATTTCCATTGCCCGCAATGGAGCGTAAGTTGGAGTTGGAATTGGAGTTGGAATTGGTCGCCGCCGAGACGCCCGAATGTGCGAATACGATATTTGCGATCAACAGAATGGCTGTTACAGACAGCCGGCCACTGAACCGCGTCTGGAAGGCTACCATTACTACGGACCACGTAGCCAAGCCAATTGGATTGGCCGTATTTTTATTATATTTATTTGTTAAGTTTAGTTAAGTTATAGATAATCTGCAGTCACGCTGTATTGTTTATATGCATACACACTCTTCTTTCTTCGTCTTCGCTTTTGTTTTTGTCTCTGCCTCTGTCTCACGACAATTATTCAACCGTCTATGTACTTTCAAATATTTTTAAACAAACAAAAAGACAAAGAAATGATATGTGTGTATAGGCGATAAATTCAAATTATTTAACGAACTCGCAAGAATATACTATGTGTGTTTTATGGATAAATGTTATACAACAACAGTTTGTTTGTTAATTGATTAATGGGTTTAATACGATGTGCGTTTTAAATTTATTTTTACTCTTTATTTAGAGCTATCAATATTGGAATTTGATTGAACCAAACAAAATTGCACTAGTAAAAATAAATATAATTTCTATAATTGCGAAGCAATTATATTTGAATATTTTATTTTATTTTTAACATATTTGAAATTGTACACTACTATATTACAGCATATTTTGGTTTGACCTTTATTAAGATTTTATCTTGGATGATTAGTTGCATATGTGTACTTGTATGTACATTAGTATGTATGTATGTATGTAGTATGTACACAACATGCCTTCACATGCACATTCTCTTATTTGAATTTCTGCAAAGTATCGCATCAACTAACGATTGTCGTGTCGAAATTATATGTATTATTATTATTGTTGTATTGGGGGGCACAACTAATTGGACATTAAGAATAGCAATGTTTTGTGGTATTTAATAAATCACAACCGAACATAACCGTAGGTGAAACTTTTCTGTATACGAGACGTGCTTAGATCTCGATTTGTCTGAGCTACAATGCAGCTTGTTGAAAGTTCGGCCCTAATTAACGGAACAGCAAATCGTAGCTTTACAACACGCTGAGCAACTCACCACACTGAGAGCAAAAGTGGAACTCGTTTACTTCGCTTAACGAAAGTGAGAGTGGTTTTGCAGTAATACATATACATATGTAAGACTTATGCATACTCGTACTCGTACTCGTACTCGTATTGTTGTCCGTATATTTACGCCAAGTATGTAAGAAGCCTGCAAAATATGTAATTTTCTACAAACATTGAATAGTAGAAGTCTTGCGAATATTCTAATATAATCAACTACATTTATACCGCGTAAAAGTTCATTAAGTATATTATGACACTGCATTTATTATTTTCATTCATTCGAAAACGAGTTTTCCTTTTGTTTACAATTCCCGTTTATAGGTAATTAATGAATGCAGTATTATATAAAACAACGCATTTGAAGATTATCAAATCTTGCATTTTTTATAGACCTACTTAAAGAAATTTATAAAGCTATCAGCTCCAAAAAATGTGTTTACTTACATTCACTCGTACATATCTATATATTACACATATATTTTTAATTTAAATATTTTGCCATTGCGTTTTAAGTAGAACATTTTAATTAGACTAGAAATACTAAAGCTGCACTCTTTTGAAATGATCCCAAAAAGTATGCAGGAATACCCTACAATCGCTTTAATGCCAGCTCGACTTATAGAACGTTCTAGTTAGATGAGATTTATTCACCGATAAGAAATCGATATATTGATCTCGTTCTAATCATCGACGTTTGAACATTTGTAATTCAAAATTAATAAATAGCCTGCAAACTAAACGGCAAATGAAAACTTGTTGATATTTTGAACTGAAAGAAAATTGATATTATTTTATTACCCAATCATTTAATTCAAGAAACAAAAAACACGATTCTACATTTACAATATTTGTTGTATTATATTTATTTTTTAGCATCGTATATCATATATTTTAAGTAATTTTTTTCGATTGACTTCTTTGATTTAACGTTCAAAAAATTATTTCCTGGATTTTTTCTTTTTTTTTAGTACTTTATTTCTTTTTTTGCTTTTTACATCTTTCCGCTTTTCACTTTTTACTGATTCTGTTGACGAACATTTCTTAAGTTTTTTGAGTTTTTTATCTTTTCTCCTTTTATGTTCAGTTTGATCTGAAGACTGAGGTGTCCCATCTCTTTTATTAGAGTTGTCGAATTTGGAGACTTTATTACCAGATGATATATTTTCATCGAACTTTCTGAAAGGGTTGTCTGGTCGACGATGTGGGTTGTCTGGTCTTGAAGCAACCGACGAGACTACACGAGTGTCGCTTGATTTAAGACTTCTATATGAACTTCGATCTGATTCATAGTTTCTTTTGTCACTTTTAGTGGCTAATGTTGATGATTTGTCCTTCAGTTGCGATTTATATTTGTTGAATTCAGTAAAGTTTGTATCTTTGTGTGTAACATTTATGATTTCTCGTTCGTTAGACTTACGATTTCTGTTATCATCAAATTTCCTTTCTATTGCCACGACTCGTTCTCGTTCACGATCTCGATCTCTATCCCGTTCTCGTTCGCGATCTCGTTCTCGCTCCCGTTCTTTGGAGTCTTTATCCCTTCGTCTGGTACTACTATAACTTCCAGAATTATACCTATGTCTGTCGCCACTCGACTTCTTCTCAGAGTTCTCTCTTCGATCATTCCTGGATCGATCTGATGAGTAATTTCGTTCGTTAACAACTTTGTTACCTAGCCTTTCTTTGACGGACTTATTAATGGTTGATTTCGGGGAATGCGAACGATCCTTATGATCTGTTTTCAAGGAAATGGAACGATCCTTACTATTGTGCTTAGAATCTATTACAACTTTAAACTCAACGGGCCTAATAGCGTTTATTGCTTTCGCGAAAATCGCATTTTCGGCTTTTCGAATAACATCTGATGTTATTTCCGAATGATCTTGAATTTTATTAGAGGACACCTTTCTACTAGGATCCAATAAATTACTGTTTAAATTATTATCATCTAGCTCCCATTTAGATATTTTGACATCATTTACTTCTTTAACTGATGACATTACATCTCTATTTAAATCATGATCTGTCGCCTCCAAACTAAGAACTGAATCATTTCTCTTTATGGTATCAATCTCAATACAATCGGATATATTTTGAAGTAGATCGTTTGAATTGAATTCAGTGCTTTCATTCATAGATGGATTCGCAGCATTCGTAGCATCGAGGCCTGAACACTTTTCCGATGCAGAAGCAGACTCAATGCTTTCAGAGTATAGCTTTTTAACCTTATCCTTTTTGTCCTTTTTATCCTTCTTGTTTTTCTTGCGTTCCGACTTGTCCTTCTTCTTCTTCTTACGATCTTTCAACTGAAGATTCAGTTTAATATTGTTTTCCTTTCCCATTTCGTCGTTCGACTCCATACGGTCTTGTGATTTCACAATATTCGTATTACTTTCCGGATAAAACATTGGTTCACTCTGAGGCTTCTCCAATGCCGTGGCTTGAGAATCCCTTTCGCTCCTTTCGGGGGTTTTCGGTGACCTGTCGTACGATTCTGTAGAGTCAACTTTTGAAATTTTCGGGATCTTGGACTTGGATGGAGGTGTAAGGCTTTTGGAACTATTTTCAACAGGTTTGGCATCCCTGGTCTTACTGGAGGCCCTTTGTCTTTTGCGGGAGAGAAAATCGTCATCAAGATAACGAGAATTATCTGGATCTGCAGCTTTATTATTTCTGTCTCTATCGTTATCAGCTAAACTCTCAATTGGCATTGATTCAAAGCCAGGAGGAGGGGGCTCAACAGTATCTGGTTTCGATACATACGGTCTGGTCAAGGATTTATCTCTTAATCGCAGTTTATGTCCTGATTTTGGCGAGGGTGAACGTCTATGTACATATCTGAAATAAAGAATTTCATAATAAATAATACTTTATTTAAATTGATTTCAAGAAAATAATACAAGAATTGATTTATCAAGATTCCATGATAAATCAAAATTAAAAATTAATCAGATCAGTGTAAAAATTAAATCGGCTCTGTCGACAAAGCATAAACACAACAAGATCATTCATTTTGTAAAGACTACATACTTCTTCTGTCTACAATTCCTCATAACCAAATTAATATATATATTCTTTGCCAAAACGGGAAGATAAAAATCTCGTTAAGCTCAGCAACCGAAGAGTTCATGCAGCAGCTGTAGAGTGATGCTAGAAATTCAATCAAGGTTTTATACAAACGTTGTCCGTTTAAAGTTATTCAAATCATAAAGACGAAAGTACAACGAAGTCCAGTCGTGAATATTGGGGTAAGAAACAAACGCGATTGATAGGCTTGAAAGAGTTTCACAAAATGTACAAATTATTCCTTTATTTCCTTGATCATTCGAGTTGCTGTGCTGGTGAGTGGGTAAATGCAGGGCAAACAGTCTTAAACGGTGGCCTCCCATTCCATTCCTGTGTGAAAACTCCTTGTACAAAGCGTCATCTTTCCTAGGCTTAAACATGCGGCTTTGATTACTCTGCAGTAAAGTGATTAGTATACATTATCGTATAAACTCTATGTTCTGGATCTGGCTCACTCTTCCAAAGCAAAAAGATTGAATTGTATTTTAAATGTTGATGTTGCCATGAAGCGAACGTTTTTAAAATCAAATTCAACAATCAGTACTCTCTCTCCCTCTATCTTTTTCCGTCTGACAATCAAAAAATATACAATCGAAATGTACAATCGAAAAATACGACCAATAGTTCAGGATAGAATCGAGGCTATAGGATAAAACTATGCTACATTTACTAAACAGATACCACATTCGATCAAATCGATATGACGGACAGACAGATGAACAGGTTTAAATCGATTCGTTTTCGATACATTTAATGTTGTTTTAACTTAGTCGATTCATAACAGTTTGCAAATAGTTGAACTGAAAAACGAAAATTACTTTTGCTTCTCTACCTAAATATTTGAAATTCAGGTAACGAAGTAGATAATTCACATTGATCGTTTATTTTAAGTTTTTTTTTGTTTTAACGTATCAAATAACTAACCATATTAAAATAAAATCTTCTTTTATCTGGCTTTAACTTAAGATGAAAACGGAATAAATACTTCTCTTAAATATTGAAACTGCTAAGTTAAAGAGCTTGAGAAGTTGGTAAAAAGTGTGGCTTATCACAGAATATTATCCCAGGTGTTCTGTCTTGTAATGTAAATTATATATAAGAATAGCTTAGTATATAGAATAACCTCTTCTTCTTGTCACTTGGCGAATTTGATCCGTTGCTTGGATGGCGCACAAGTCGGCCTTGTCGTCCCCGTTCATAGCTGTATTCTCGCTTCCGTTCCCGCGAACGTGGTCGTTTCTCCTTGAGGTTCATTTCCCTGGACGAGCCCCTGTCATACATAGGGGACTTGAAGCGATGTCTTGGCCTGCCTGGCGATCGAGATCTGTGATGACCTGGACTTCGACGACGTTCCACTTTTTGTTTTTCTTTCTCCTTCATTATTCTGTTGAACGCTTCAAGTGGATCATCTATAAGTCTGCAAAATGTATGGAAATATTATTGTAAATGCAAGCTAGATAAAACTACAGACATTCTAATCATTTCATTATACACATATTAAATAGTATACATAATATAAGCAAGACAACATCAGTTTAAAAATATTAAAGAACACTATAGTTGATGATGCACAAACAGTTAATACACTGTAAACAGCTCTAAAATATGTGGACACTATGTTACTGTTTTGAATTGCAGGATATATTACTGTCGAGCATCAACAATTGTGCTATTTGGTCTAAATATGCTAAACATATACACAATAATTGCTGAAAACTTACCCAGTGCCAACTTTAGCTGCGACTCCTTGATAAATCGAAGCCAAATTTGTGGATTGAAATGTTTGCGAAGGATTTATGTTAATATTTCCCGAGGGCATATAGGGAGTATTTATTTGATGTACAGGTTGATTTTGATAGTGACCAAAGCTGAAATGATAAAATGACAAGACAAAAATTAGAATCAACAAGATTTCTTCTAAAGTATGAAAGTAAAATATAACATAAACTTCGTTAATTTCCTCACTTAACTTTTAACAACCAATTACTGTGTACTCACCCCATTGGCGGCCTATGTTGTTGCATATTGTTATATCCATTATTATATGGAGCCATGTGAATCATTGTTGGACATCGTGGCATTTGAATATATGGAGGTTTATACACGCCAATACGATGAGATTGGTCAGGATTCATTAGGGGCGGCTTTTCTCTTTGTTCGTTCATATTGACATTTGGATATAATGGTTTGTGGTGGCTGCTAATTGGCGTGGGCAAAAGACTTCGCTCATTTGGTGGCTTGATGTTATCATTTTTAGCATAGCTGCTCTGCGGTTTTACATCCAACTCCGATTTGTATTCAAAGTTATGCTCACGCCGCTGAATTACGTTATTTCCATGTGACTTCTGTGTATATATAGGTGTAGCCTGAAACGAGAATTAATCACAGTTAATATCAATTTAATTTAACATTGACAAACTATTTTAAGCAACAAATTAGAAGTTGTAATACTAGACATAATACCATTTCATTTACAACTGCATAGACTAGAACATACCTCCTCTTTGTTGGTTTCGGCATTGGTTGTTGTAGTCTCGACCACCTTCTGTGGCATTTTGATTGTTATGTTATCCTCGTAGTCGGAATCAAATTTATCTTTTTCTTTTTTAGTTGTATCAATTGTATTTATATTGGAGGATACGCTTGTTTCTTCCTCCTCTTCCTCTTCTTTTTCTTTTTTATTAGCCGGTTCCGGTTCCTCAATTTGATTAGTTTCATCCGGAAGCTGAACCGGCACGGGATCCTCCTTCTTCTCAGCTGTCGTAGTCAATTTATTAACTAAAAATACAAAAGTTATTTTGCACTTATATTTATATTTATTTTTCTCGTTGTCTTTCATAATATATATAAATGAAATATCCATAATTTAAATGAATTATAACTGAAATATATACAAATGTAAACTTACCAGGTTTATATGCCGCAAGCTTGTATCCAGATTCATTTTTAAATACGTTCACTGAATTCCTTAAAAAACGATTCGGAATCAAAGATCCTGGCGAACAATTTTTCTCTTTACAATCTGGACACTCGCTGTCTTCCGATTCCAACAACGAAGTTCGCACGCCTTAATTAAATAAAGTAAAATTAATATTGTTACATTTGAATAATTACAATTATAAATTAGTTTACTCTTACAATCATCGCAAAAAGAGCTTCCACAACATGGTATCATTACGGCGTCCACGAAAATATTTCTGCAAATGCCACATATTAGGTCCTCTGGGATTTCTTGATCCTTTTCAGTAGACTGTAAATATTTTGTTGTTTCCGGCTCAACTTGACTGAAAATGTGATTTATATTTGAATGCTGCACTTGAAACATAAGTGATTACTTACCCTTCAGGTTTGCCTCTAAATGATCGCGGAATTCCTGTATTACGCTTCACTTCAAATTGCTCCTTTCCACCTGCAAAGGAACAGTTCTTAATCCAGTGACCGCCTCGCTTACACTTGTTGCATCGATAAGACGCAGGCACTTCGCCAACTTGAGACTGCCCCTTAATGCGGTGATACCTTTAACAAGACAAAAAATATTTAATTTATACAAAACCTTTATAATATAATTATACGCTTACGTTTTTGGATCATAATCAGCTGTACTTTGCATCATCATAGCTTGTATTTTGTCCTCTTCACTTCCTTGCATTTTAAATAGATCCATATTTAAATTATCAGGTTTACTTGTGGGTGCCGAGGAAACGGCATTTTCCGCGGACGGGTCCCATCCCTTTTTAACGGGATGGGCTATGGGAATCCGAGATATAATCAGCGTGGTGTTTTTTGGTATTAAGAAGTTGTCATCTTTATATTCTACAGAAAATATATCAAATATTATAATCAGATAAACAGAGAGCTTACGATTTTGGGCTTACCTTCTTTATTTTGAGCATTAGTTATTTGAAGATCGAAATCAATAATTTTACCCAACCGTTTCTGCTGCACTATTTCCCTCTTCAAGTCCGCAACGGATATGTGAAGACCATCAAAGGTAATTGTGTCAAAATGCAGGGTACTTTTAAACTTATAGTGTACCGACATTTTAACTTTTGTATATATCTAAAAGAAATTGTGAAAAATTAGCTTTGGCAATACAGATCGAAAATAGGATACTTTCATACCCTGTATTCTTTAGGAATGTGTTTAAATTGTTTAATAAAGATCGACAATCGCCAAGACTTAATTACTGAAACAGTTGCACATATGCCTAATGTTTATGGTAATTTGTAACTAGAAACAAAAATGATCGAATGGTAGATGCTCTGTAATCCGTTCTGAGATACTCTAAAAGCACAGTAATTAAGTTGCAAACGATGCTCGGTAGATGGCGACACTGCTGAATTTTTGGCACGTTCTCAGTAATATATTCCAAGACATTTCTGCTGATTTTCCAGCTAAAGAGTGTTTTACTGATGGATACATAAGGGAAAGACGCGTGCATCAAATATGATAGATAAACAACAAAACCAACAATCAGCCAAAATGCCGGGGATGGACCGACAATGTGGAAGCGCTCTCGCGGATTGGAGGCCGGTAATATTTACCGCATTAGCCCTGTATCTGAAAGAATGAAAAAGTATACTATACGAAGGTAAAAAGTCACTTACAGCATGGATTTAACTTTTAAAGAAGGTTGCCAATATTTAGTTAACCTTTTTTTATCTAATAAACACGGAAAGCATTGAAAAGGCAATATTGTTGTATAAGTTTTTATTTACAATAACTGTTTAATTAAAGCTATGTATTTAGTTTCATAGAAATACGGATAGTTTATCGTTTTGTGCAGATTGAACTTTTATTTATAACATTCGCAAGTTTTTTTATTATAAAATATAAACAACTGCAAACGACACAACATACTAATGTGTATAAATGTATGTTTCCATGTACAAATGCATTTGTGTGTGCCACAAATAACTCAAATTTGTTAAGTATATTTATGTGTAACTGTTATTCGTATAATTTATGTACACTTATTTACTTTAAAACATGTATATACCTATTTTCTATATTTGCCTGGTGAATTTAATACATAGTAATTCATACACGTATTGCACATACACACATACGCATGTACAAACGAATGCATGTTTGCATGGCGAAACAATTCCATTTAAGAAGCGGAGAGCATGTTTATTAATTTATTATAATACTTACACTTTTCTACTCGCGATGTATTAGCATATTACAACAGTCGGTTTTATGTTTTTTCAGCAAAATGATAAGATTGTATTATATTATCATTTTTATATTTGTCACAATCTGAACCAGTTACAGTACACGGAACTAGTTTTCGATAAATTTGACAAAATCGTATAGTGTTCCCATCTGCCGCATTTTCTACTCACTCACGAACCGCACGTAATATAAATGCGATATTTTTTTTTATAAATTATACACGTGGATTGATTTCACGTCTACTTTTATTGAATAATTTTTAACAACAGTGAAATAACCATAGTTAGATAAATTAAAAGTCGAATATAAGCTAAATAAAATATCATTGATATCGATTATTATACGAGCTATCAGTATTCAAGTCAGAATTTGCAATAGCATTATAAGAACAGTTTACTTTCTGTACGTTTCATTTGCTTTAAAATTTCTTACTGAAAATATTACTATGCCTGTTTATAATAAGTATTGCTTACACTTATCAAACGTAAAAATTATCGATAGTTTCGCAATTCGCCAGGGACAGTATTATCGAACTAGAAAGCATCAAGTTTTTATTTATCGCATTGTCGACTGTGGCCGCTTCGCGTTCCATTTAAATTACACGATCCCTTCTGTAAGGAGTAATCGTAAAAATCGATGTTATCGTAGATCTACAACAGTTGTGAGTAATAAATCTGAGGTACGGGCGATATGGCTGCAAAGATATAATACTTAATCCGTCCACGTATTCGCTCGCATCGAGCCGGAAAGCTCTTGATTTGTTACTTTGTATAACCCAACATTGAAGTTAATATAAAGGAGAAAGACTTAAGTTTAATTTGACAAATTCTATTCGAAAATGGGTTGAATAAATATGAGTATTACAAGTTAATCTATATTGTTAAGATCATCAAAAAGTAACGCCCCCATTGGGCTGGGAGTCCTGGAGGGTATGTTATCATTACCAAAATCCTCGGAGTTACCATCAGCTGAAATTACAAATTATACATTTTAAATCGTGTATTTCATCAAATTATTCATTTATAACTAACTTTGATCCAGAAAATTCGATTTTCTCAATTGGTTTACGGAATTTAATGAAGATATGAGTTGTTTGTTAGTTTGCTCGGCTGTTTCTAAAGTTGTTGGCAAATCTAATAGACGCTGATTTTGAATGCCATCTCCAGGACCCATATGAGAAATATGGTTGAAGTTAGATGGAGCTGATATCATCTTTGATCTTCGATCGCTGTAATAGTAAAAATACATTAAATATTAGCTATACCTTAAACAGAATATTAACAACATTCGAGACTTGCCTTTTTATTGTTTTATTTATTTCTCTGATAGAAAATCTACGTTTTATATTGCTAATTCCCTTGCGGTCGCTATCCCGATGTTGCAATAGTCCCTCTAAAAATAATATTAATCAGATGAATTCAATGAAATTTCGTTATTTTTATATTGAGTTATTATTAACTACAATGAAAGTGTAATATTTTCTATAAATATATTCTCTATAAACATGAGAAATGCCACTTACTCGTATGAATATTAGCCAAGTAAACTATCAAGGGTGTATCATTAATAGATGTCAAAACAACGTTGCCTACATTGTTCAGTGGAAGTGACTGTTTTATACCAATAGATTGAACCCATTCAGAAGTTTGTGTGTTGAATATATCCAGATGAGTCTCCGAGAATACCAATAAATGGCCATCGGAATATGCTGTAAGCAAGGAAACGTAGTTGAAATATGCCTTTGGCAATCTCTTAATGTATACTCACTTATATAAGTGGGAAAAGCCGGATACATAATTTCTCTGTCACGGGATTTCCGCCCTTGTAGATCCACATATATAGCGAGGGTTTGAAATACTAATAGGTATTCTCCAAAGGTTCCACCCGTTGGGCACAATATTTCAATTACTCTAACAGCATCAACGCCAGAATAATTTAAAAATGCGCATAATTGATTTTCCGGATGAACCAAAGCTGTAGGACAATACAGAAACCAGATTAGGAAATCAGAGAATGACTGTCTACTCTGCAAGTTTTAATGTACTTACACATTGCAGTTGCTTCGCCTCTTAAAAAGTACGCCGTAAATCCACTTTGATGGGCAACAACCAGACGCATGTCGGACAATATTTGAACATGTTGAGCCAAATATCCGATTGTGAATTCGCACGTCTTCTGATGCCTTGTACGCGTTCGATTGATCTCGTAAACAATGATTTGTGTGTGATTATTGGGCCTTTTCAGTGCAATAATAAATGAATACACAATGCTGGGATACCGGCGTATAATTCCGGTACACGCAGAAATACAGTTTTTAGACTCTACGACTTTAATCCATTCCACGTCACTGGCCTCCAATGCCCTGATAGGTAGAAGCCTCAAATGCCGCTGTTTTCCACAGAGAATAACAATTATCTGCTCCTCTTCTATGTACCATAATTGTAGAATTTTCTTTGTTTCACCAATTCGAGCAATTTCTGCCAATGAATAATAATAATTATATAATAATAAGCAAGTAGTTATCATGCCAGTCAAAAATGTTACCATACTGATCCAGATTTAAGTAAAATAGTCCATCTTCAGTTCCCAAAAGAATTTGATTCGGATATGTAATAACAGAACACAGAGCATTTCGTATTATCGATAGGGTGTTATCCAATATTTCATTGACTTTGTAAATGGCCGTATTTGGTAAATTATTTCGTTTTAATATTCGATGAAGTTCTCCTAATGCAATCACCCATTTGGATTTCTCAGATTCATTGTCAGCCAACATCAGAGTGTTTAATGATATTCCACTTTCAATAAGTGCTGTTTTTATCTACAAATAGCAGAAATAAATAAAACAATTGCATTAAAATCGAATGCAAAATATGAAATAGACAAGTTTATGGTCTTACCTTAAAAATACATGGTACATCTTTTTTAGCTGCATGTATGACATCGCTTTCCCGTACGCTACCAACGGAGAACTCGGGATCTCGCATATCCAACACCTGAGATACACTAACACTTGGTAAAGCACAGCGATCGGTTGATATATCATACAGAAAGAGTTTAAAGTCGCAGACGACAACAAATTGACGTATCCATCCTCGTTTAATAACACCAGATTTGGGAACCTTAACATAGCCTTCGTATGCTGTTCCAATTCCCCTCGTGGGATCTATGCCTAACGGTCGCTTCGTTTGGTCCATAGGAACTGGGCACATGGTCGGAACTCTTTGGCAACAGACTGTGTGACAGGCGAAACCACAAATTTCACAAACTACTCCCTGTCTGGTTAGTCCGACCATTAAGGAAGTGCAGTGATTGCACTTGGTTGGACTACTGAAAGTGCGTACAAGAAATTGATGTATTGACGTATTGGCAGAGGCTTTCTTTTTGGATTCCTCATAATTTAAACTACTCTCAGATCTGATGTCATCATTCATAGTAGACGTTTTCGTACTCAAGTTATCCTTAGCAGTCTTATGTGCATATTTTGATTCGTAATTGAAAAGCATTCCAGTATTTGATGACTGAAACAAGTTTGATGATGTTGAAATATTGTCTCTGGTGTCGTTAACGTACGATTCCACAGCATCGATTGAGTCCGTGTTTATGGATATATCTTTGAAGAATGCGTTATTTTGATGTGAAGACTTGTTCAAAAATGATTCCGAATAATCGAGATCCACTTTTTGCAAATCCCTAAGTTCATTCTCTTTCTTTTTTAGATCATACAAAACAGAATCACATCGCTTTTTGTAATCACAAGCTTCCTTTTGAGTGGATATAAGCTCGGCTCTTGTTTGGCTTAACTCCTCAGCAATAAATGCCTTGGCTTGAATTTCCCTTTGGAGAGCGCTTTGCAAATTCAGTAGCTCCATCTTGTCCAGCTTCTGTGATCGCCTATTTCTCCAGTTTTTATGATCCACTGCATTATTGTTAAAGGTTCCCACGTGCTTAAGGTATTCTATTTCCTCCGTCATTTTTGTGGCCAACGCTTGCAAATAGCTGCGAGCATCTCGTTCGTCGGACACCCATTGGATGATCTCAGCCATTTGTAGCTCCCAATGGTTGATGGCCTCGCGCTTGACTTGCAATTCTTTAAGAATTTCTACCTCCTCAGTTTGCAGATCACGTAAATTCTTAGATTTTACGTTCACCTCGGCACTTAACCTTTGGTTCTCCTCGAGCCACGTTGATTTCTCCAAATCGTATCTCTTTTGCATTTCTAGAATCGTTTCTGCTGATTCAGCCATTGAATCAATTGAAGTACACTTTAATTTATCATGTGTTTGCTGCAATTCCTTAGACAGTATGGAGTTTGACGTTTCCAGCTCACTAAGCTGATCTCGCAGAGCCTCTAGCTCCAAATTGTGACGGGTTTGTTGATGATTCAGCTTCTCCGCATATTGAAGTTCGATTCTTTCGATTTCGTATGCTGCAATGCCCGAAGTAAGATTCATGGGAGCTGTGGTATCCACATTTGGTACAGACTTTCGGAAATCGCTTTGCAATTTTCTGCAGCATTCTTCAGCGTGCTCCCTGATTTTCTTTTCCTTAGATGCTTCATTGACAGCATCTTCAATATGCAATTCGAGTTCCCTTCTAGTTTTATCAGACTTGCGCAATTCGTTTCTCAAGCTATCATTCTTCTGTATTGCCGCATCAAGCTCCTCCTCCTTGTCCCTTACTTGTCTCGATAGTTTCTGTTTTTGGTTTCGAAGCTCGGTAAGTTTTTCTGTTACTTCCGAGTATTCCATCATTGCACCATTACGCTGAGAAATAGCTTCTTTAAGTTCAGAGTCCTGTGTTTTGAGTCGCTCCAAAACCTCGTTATATTTTACAGATAGATCACTTTTTTCGTGTTTGGCTTGCATAAGTTGTTCGGTTAATGTTTTCAATTGCTTGTTAAGTTGTTCGTTGGAGCTATCTGAATCTTTGGATAGTTCACTGCACATCAGGGAACTTTCAAGGGTATCGCCAAAGCCAGAAGTTTGGTTTTTAGTCTCCGCATGCATCCGGGAGTCTGCTGGATAACAGTTTTGGGAGAATGTAAACCCAATGAATGGTAAATGAAATCCAGAAAATGCTGGGTTCGCCGATGGAGGGATGGTATCTGTTAATCTAACATCGTTGTCATCCACGTCGAAATTCGATGTATCTGTGGGACTCGACACTTCTGGTATATACGGGGCGAGGCCACATCTAATATTCTTCCAATCGATGCCATCAAACCACGGATGTGTCATGAAATCATGTAAACCCTTTTGACCAAGTCGATTCTCAGGTATACAGATCAGTTTGCAAAGCAAATCCTTGGATGCATCGGATAGCTTCGAGTTTGGCGAATCTTGGGTTGGTAAATTAAAGCAATTTTGATGATTCATAATTTTGCCATAGGTTTCCACCAAACTTTCGGCATAAAATGGAGTCTCTCCATACAGCATTTCATACATGCAAACGCCCAGAGACCACCAATCACATTCTGTGCCATAACGGCCTTTTCCATCCTCCATGGCCCTCAGAATTTCGGGAGATATATAATCAGGTGTGCCTACGGCCACGTTGGACTGAACTGTGCCATCTTTATCCAAGCGTAAACATGAACCAAAGTCGGCCAATCGCACATGTCCTCTCTTGTCCAGCAAAACATTGTCTGGCTTTATATCTCTGTGCACATACTTCAGCTGGTGAATGCTATTCACGGCCAAAATCATTTCTGTGATATAAAATTTGGCCATGTCTTCGGGAAGTTTATCTTCAAACTTGCTCAACAACGTTAATAAGTCGCCACCGCAGTAATAGTCCATAACCAGGTACTGTAAAATAATAGAAGAGAAAACGTATCTCAATAATTACATGAATTTAAAGCCTAATTTACGATTTGGAAGTGTATTAAATAGGTAATTAAATCATGCGCATACCAAATTGATATTATCCTGAAACGCATAATGCAAGTTTGTAATCCACTGACGATCTCCAAGTACTAATACATCTCGTTCTTCGCGAAAACACGCTGTCTCCGCTCGCTTTAACATTTCCCATTTGTTTAATATTTTCATTGCGAAAATATTTTCGGACGATAGCATGCGTACAACACATACTTCTCCAAACGCTCCACGTCCAATGATCTTTAATATTTCAAAATCCTCACGCGTTAACCGAAGCTTCCTTACAATGTGAACAAAGGGTTTAGCTGGAAATGAAATAAAGAATATATATACTATTTGCAGTCCACTAACAAGGTCTTGCCTTACCAAGCTTCAGAAAATCGGATACGCTTTTCTCTCTACGTAGAGATGAATTACTGCATTCATCATAAAGTAAGATAAATGTGTCCAACAGCGCATCCATGGAGAACTGATGCCCCTTGAAATTCTCCTCCAAATTGAGGCTTTGATTTAACTTTTTGTCGCCATCGGGCTCACTTAACAGTGACTCCAATAGTTCAAGCCTCTCATTGCAGCTCAGCGCCATTATGTCTGAAATCGAGGAAACGAATAAATTAGTTTGAAAAAAATAGTATACTGATAGCACAAGCAGACAAAGGCGAACAAAGGCCGTGCCAAAACCATAAACAAACGTGAGAACGTTGTTTACATTCTGTTTTCAACACTTGGCCAGACTGCAATTTGAATAGATTGCAAAATCAAAAACAGATAAGATCAATTGATAGGGCAGTTAAATAAAGCTGTTCTTCTTTCTACAAACAAATTTCTTTGTATAATAACAATCCATTCGATGCAAAACAGTTGCTAGTTAGTAAATAATGTAAACATAGAGGGGTGCCTATAACAACCCATCTTGTCCAACTAGAATAAGACAACACACATTATTTCAAAGAATTAAAAAGATCCTGCCGTTCCATTATTTACATAGAAGCAATCTAAAAATATATTCTACCGATATGTATGCATTTTCCTTAAGTTATCATAATTTTTGTTGTGCAACTTATAAATATCTAGCACGTTTCATACAACACTCTCCCACCCAAATTCCGGGCGGAATTCCTTTCCAGCGCTTACTTACGTCATAAAAGGAAACTACTGTGGAAAATTCAACTTTCTACCTTTTACGGCTCGAACAGTGCGTTGATGAATCAGTCGAGAGTCAGCACAAACAATTTTATATATAGAGATTTATATATCTATAGTATATGTATATGTACGTATGTTAGAACAAATGTAAGTATGTATGTAATCAGCATCTTAAGTACACACTCACACACACTTGGACACACGCGTGTCTGCATTCATATACGGCAAAAAAGGTATGGCACACATGCATGCATATGTAGTTGTGTTTATTGGCTTATCGTAGGTTTGGCATGGTTTCGACATACATACATACATATATTTACATATGCATGTATATGCAGAATGTACACAATAATTTTGCGCACATAGGCACTTATTTATTTATTTGTCTGTAAGCATAATCAAGTATTTTACACGCACACTTTTATATAGACCGCAATATTTCATATGCACGAAACTTATATTATATTATATACATACGCATGTCTCTAAATATATGCAACTAAATAAAAACATATGTATATGCATACATTCAGATAAACATACATATATGTGCGTTTTTCAAGCAGAACAGATGAAACTTGTTATTTATCTTTAAAGTAAATTACCGAGCTCAGGTAAAGAGGTTTCATAATCCATTTTAGAAATATTAAATATTTGGACTGATCATATCCACAAGGCAGTTGAAAAACAATGTAAAAGCCGACTTATACTGCCAGGGATGGAGGCAGTTTATTTCGTTTATTCGATATTCATGCTCTGAAACATCACTATGTTATCAAAATAACACTGTTATCGATTACTTTACATTGGGCAACAAATAGTATTGTGCTTCCACAACAAATTAATATCGCATTTAAAAAACTCGGAACGATGGGAAAGAGATTACTGTAACCAGTAATTCACATATTGGCAAAAACTAAAATGGTAAAACAATATTTATAAATAACCCAATGGTCAGATTTATTTTAATTTGATTTTTATTTTATTACAGTAATAATAAAGCATATTTTAAAGAAGGTTCGTATATTAGTTAACAAAATACAGGTCTGTCAAACTAATTTTATCGCAAAGGAAGAAGTGTTTTATTATAAGGAAGTTATTCGATCGGCGGAAAGCATTGGATACTAAAAAAAGTATTACTTTATTCGTGGATGGGCTTCCATTCTGACAGAGACAAAGTCGAAGTTCCTCGAGAGGAATCAGGAAGTACAAAGTCTTAGCATTAATGTCAAAACTCTCTACAGTTTCGAATATGTTTTAAGCTTTGATGCAACATAAAATATACACAAAGTTATACATGAATTATCTTATTTTATTTTGTAGTCAAATGCACATAATAGGTGTGAATTAATTACACCACTTACAATTATTTTAATCAATGCTATAAAATCTTAACGCATACACAAAAGAAACGATGAATTTGTAATACAATAACATAAGGAAACACAAAAATTATTCTTTGGGGTTTTATACTTATTCTAAGAGAATCTGGAATTTCTATATAAATTAATAAATTTGCAAATTACAAAGTTTATGTGATTTAATAGTAAACTAACGAAGAAGTTATTATTATTAAAAATATCAAAATACGGAAATACAGGAATATTTGGTGTGTTGTAATACAATCGGATAAAAGACTGATTTTATTTAATTTGCGTTGATATGTACTTATATTAGCTTTTTTCGGACCAATTCTTGTCAACATTTGTATTTATTGTATAAGAATCAAATATTTTTGAGCTTAGATAAATGGATTTTCATGATAAACATGTCCCACAATCATCTTAGAACAATTATAAAGCCCCAGTAAAACCACGATTGTTTTTTCGACTCTTCATTATTGCAAGAGTTGAATAGTTTGTGTGTCTGTTTATGTGTGTGTGTATGTATGTGGGAGTGTGTGTATGTGTGTGTGTATCTACAACTAATAAAATAATTAACAAACAATATACACTTTATAATTGTTTTCGAACCATTTCCGACAACAATGCAGAATCGTTGTTGGACATGGCGGCAGCCGCTCCTGTTGCTTCTTTATTTCTATAAGAAGGATTCGGGACACGTTGGATTGTTCTATCCTCGTAACGCGTTCTTCCTTGAGATGCCATTGGTCTGTTAAGAGTATTGTTAGCATTATTTGGTGAACTTGGCGGGGTACTGTGTGCTGCAAAATGTTTATTAACAAAATCTTGCTCCTTCCATCCATTCTTTTTGTAGACTTCACGGAGCTCATGATGCTGCCACATTGTGTACAAAACTTGACTAGCAAACTTTATAACACAAGATGTATATTGTTCTTTGCGTCTTGTGATATTCATTAGTCTATCCACGCCACCGGCGTCTAATAGCGAGCGCGCAAACTCTGGATTCTTTTTAATGACTTCATTAATAGTTGCCAATACTGCTGTGATGGTGTCGTCTGACGTATTCTGATCGTGTTGGGCGTTCCCCGAAGGTAATTTTTGGACTAAATCGCGCATTGCATACTTGCCAATCAACTCCTTATTCCGCTGGTCAATGGCGAGATTGCGTAACGCAGTGGCAACGGCGCAAACGACACGGTCAACTTCCATCCGCAAAAGTTCTACGAGTATCGGAAGACCCTTCTCCTTGCGCACGGTAGCTCGAATATCAATGCTAGGCTGCCAATAGCATGCTGATAGATTCTGAATTGCACCAGCTGCGGCCTCAAGAGTTTCGGGATTTGAGCAACTTTGCAGCAAGGATAAATAATATTGTACGACTTCTGGTTGCCACAATTGCTCATATCCTTTGCCTGTTGGATTGCTTGTTCCCGTACTCTTGGAATATTCTGTTGAAAATATGTAGTCTTGTTGCGACTCATTTGATGCGGTATCCTTCTTTTTTTTACTTGTGCCAAAGCAGCCCAAGTTTTCTCCTGAAATTTCATGTTTTATAAATGTTCAATTACTATTTAATTAGATAGTGTGTGGCTTACCTTTTGATGATGATGGAATGGCTCTTTCTTGGATAATAAAAGGGTGTTTATCATAATTAGGATCTTCGACTTCTTGGCATCTATAGGAGAGATTGCGAAGTATACAAACACAGTTCTCCACAGTTTTATTTCCAATGTTGTTTTTCTCAATGGACGATCGCACGACGTAGAATAGAGATTCCACTAAGTTTTCGCAATTACGAAGGCATTCCCGGGCGTGTTCTCCAGCGGAACTAACGTTTCTCAAGACTCCAGAAGCGTTGCGGAATACTGTGGAAAAACATGTCTCCCCCGAACAGATAGGATCCCAGCCAGAGTGGGGCTTAATAATGTTACAAACTATAGCAGCCAGCGCTTCATCAATAATTGACCTTTTAATGTCTTCACAAGAGGACATATTCCATAATACTCCAGTTACCAATTCTTTTACCTCAGTTTCCTGAGACCGACAGAGAAGATGCACCAACGCTTCTATTCCACCAGCATTTTTAATTCCACGTTTATTTTCATCATTTTGTCTACCATAAGATAAATTTCGCAAGGCTCCACATGCATTTCTTTAAAACAAAACAAAAACCAAATAAGGAACGTAAATATTTCAGAATTAGCATTAAACAAATCAAGAATACAAATTTTTTAACTTCTAGTCCCTATTTTGTATCAATTTGAATACTTACTTATGAATTTCGGGTGCATCGTACGACAATAATCGAATTAAAGGTGGTATTCCTCCCAATGTTCTTGTACGCTGCTTGTTGGGATCATCCATGTAGCATAAATGCTGTAAATATGCAGCTGCATTCGCTTTGATAGCGTTATTTGGATTGCTAAGAAAGCTAATCACTTCCGAAAGATTTGGATCACGCCATCTCATTGTTGAACAAAGATCACTATCGGATCCCCCAATAAAATCCTCTTTCTCACCAATTCTGGGTGGGGCAGTGTTCAATGAACCTGTGGCAAATGGTGCTAATTTAAAATCACCTTGACCCTCAAAAGATCTGCATTGGGAATCAATAGCTGGTTCGGACCCATTAAGGTTATTGTCGAACGGCCTTGAAGCAAACTGTTTTAGATTTGCACTTACACCCGGCAACCCATAATTGGCATCTGCAGTATAGCCATATGGGACAACTGGTTCATCTGTATAATGGGGTTCTAAGCCACATGGCGGTAAACCAGTTAGACCGAAATCGGCACCTTCATCAAATTGTGGAGCTTGTATGTATCGAACGGTCGGCACTAGTGCATGACCCTCCATACCGGGAATGGACACTTCTTGTGAAGTTGTTTCTATTTTATTTTGAGACCCAATTGTTGAGCAATGAGGGGCCATCCGTGTAAGGGTCCCCATGCCCGTTGGCTTTGAAATATATAGTGGTGCATTTGAATATCCAGCCGCTGTGTACTGCTCAAAGTTTTGAAATGCCGTATACTGAGTTTGTATGTGACCCGTTTCCGACACCAACGACGGCTCTATATTTAAATTTTGTTGCGGATTCATCTTAGCTTAGTTTTAAATCTGTAAAAATAAAATTAAATCATAAATCTTTAATAACACTTAAGAAAAACTGCAATGGCAATTATTTATAAATATTTGTAATATATGAATATTTTCAAATATAAATATATTTTTTTAAATATATACTGAAGACAAGAACATATTAATATTCAAACATAATAATCCATGGCTTATTACTCATCGATTTGTAAACAATACTTAAGCGATTATCTATCAAACGAGTGCTGATAAGGGAACAATCCAAATTAGCCGTTCGTATTACCTATTATTGAAGAGCAATTTTGTTACAGCTACAGATTAATTTTAGATAAGTTAAATAGAGAAAGTTGAAAAGTAAACTCTTTTTTCTTTATCATTATTAAGTTTCTTCTCGGCGAAAGAAGTGGGACAAAGCAGGGATTAATAATTTATGTGCTGCAAATATATATCAAAATTTTGACAAACGTCCAAATTAAATTTTTATTTGTTTAGTTAATATGTTAAATATGTTAAGAGGCATTTGCAATTTCAATCGTTTTAATTTCAGCAAGTTGTAGCTTGAGAAATACAACGGATTGCTTAAGTGTGAACCAATAAGTATATCTTCACTTTACATTACACATTTCACTTTATATGTTTATACACCTTGCTTACTGTTACAGTGTTATTTATCAGAGACAAAGAACAGAATTGCGAGTCATCTTGACAGAGAATTGTGAGATATCCTTGTTTCTTACTGGTTCATATGTATGTATGTATGTATCCACATATATATATCTTATGTATATATGTATGCACATACACTTATATGTACACAAATACAAAAATGCCACGCCCCTTGACTGTTAGTATGTCCAAATATAACACACTTATGTGTAAGGATAGTGTTAACCACATTATTGACTAAAACATCATAATCGTTAATAATATAAAATATATCTTATTTACAAACTTCGTGTCACTTAAGCCGACTTTTGATCAAGCGGTTTTCCATACTAGTGTTTGTACGTACAATAAATACATACACATACTTACATACGTACGTATGTATGTCGGTAGATACTTATTAAAAATATCGATTTTTCGCAGAGGTGTCGCTTTATAGATTACTGCAGGAATGCATGTATGTGTAAGCAAAAATGCACTTATCTTTTAAACTTCCATAGAACACAAATTCAGAAAAAATATGTTTATCATTCAAAAAAAATAAAAATTAATTATACATATGCAAATAGGAATGTATACTGTATGTATGTAACTTCAGCTCAATGCACAAAATGTTTTTCCATTAATATTGTACTTTCCGTCTACATATTGTACATTTGCTTTCAAATTCAGTATCATTTGTTTATTTTTGTACGATTACCCACCTTAAAAATACCAGTAAATTATGTTGATAAACATATTTAATGATAGCCAGACACAAATCTATATACGAGCTTAGTCCCCACGAACAATGCTTTGGTAAATTTCTTCGCGTACTAATTCAAAGTTGGAGTAGTATATATTATAAAAATGTTCAATTTCACAAGTTCCTAAAGCAGACGACAACATAGCGGCGATGTGGCTTCAGTGAACTGAGCCGTGTTGAAAGAAACACATTTTTTTCTTTCCCTTGCCATAATTATTACTAATAAAGAGCATATGAGCTAAATTTTTGATTAGTGTTTTTTAAATAATTATATAAAAATTAGGCAAAAGAAATTACGTTTTTTTCTAAATGTTCAAGGTTAAAATTATAGAAATTTTATTTTAGCTATAACTTGTAAAATTTACATTTTACTTAGAGAGTATATAATATATAACGGCCAAACACTAATAAAATATGTTAAATGTTATGTTATATGTTAAATAAATAAATCAAACAATTCTTTTGAAAGTATGTAAATTATATATTGAACTATTAACAGTTCCAAACCGCTCAGACAATTTTGGTTCCGGATTTATGAGCGTGAACTTTCATATTGATATGCTGAATCAGCAACAGCGGGACAAGTAATGAACTAAAGTGGGAGGCATGTAATAGATTTCATTTCGTTCACTACCAATCCAATAGGTACCTGGATCTTAGGAAGTGACTCCTGGGGATAAACTTATTAGACAATATTTGAATCTATAGTGTTAATGTGCAACTTCACAGGGAAAGATATGGGAAATGCGGCTGCTCTTGCAGACGATTTGCAATTGATTACTGAGTACCTACTTTCTAGCATAGTAGCACAAACATATTTAAATTAATTTTCTTTATTTATACTGAAAATACAAATGATGTAGAAAATTTTCATACAAGTTGGCGATCTTGACCGGATACAAATGTAATCGCTGATTCATGCACGTTTTTTATGTTAAATGCACGGCACAGACTTTCGATCTTGTAGTCTATTGACGATCAGTGGCTCGAAGCTTCTCCTCAACCGCTTCGCGAGATGCTTCTGACAAATCAGTAGCTTGTATATACTTTTGGACTCCGACCAACGACTTCTTTAAAGCATCAAAAGAACTGGAATACAACATCTTCTTCTTAACCTGCAATAATTTAATGAGTTAATTGTGATAGTACAATGATTCTACTATTGTAGAGTTTGACAATACCTTAGCAGTATCGGGACACCATGACATGAGGAACAACTTTTGCTTCTTTGAGCTCTCTGACGTTCCTTGGCATTGGTGCATGTATTCAAAATCGAAGAGACCATATCTGAAATAAGACAAAATCAGACATGTTAATGATTCTTATAAGAACAGAATTTGATATAATTATCCATTTCCATTCATGTCTTTTCGATTACTCACCGGCATTCTCCCGGACCGCACTTCTGGATATCATCTAGAAACTGGTCGTATTCACTATTGCGATCTCCAACAGTTTCCACATCAATTTGCTTTTCATCACGAATGTAGAAGATTACATAGCGGTGTTTTTTGTCCTTTTTAATTTCCTCGTATGTGGTTTTGCATACATCCGATACAGTAACTCCGGAAGCCTGTAAAAAATTAAAAGATGAATTATTTACATTAACAACAATAAATAAATTCGCAAAATTCACACTCGGGACGGAAAATTCCTGTTAAACTGTGGTATGTGCTATATGTCCTTATCGACGAAACTTGCAATTTAACAATCAAAACACTTTCTGATAATTTCAAGTATCTTTAAAGCTTTCAAGATAAGGAAAATTTCAACATTGCCTTATATGGGGCGCAGCAATGCCAATTATTCTTTTGAATCTTGTTCCACCCGGTGTCCCCAACTAACATATTCATATGCGCACATCCTTCATCGTCAAGGTGTCAAAAGATTTGTCATATCTTTTTGCTCTCTTTATACGTGGGGAATGTAAATTTCTATTAAATGTTGTATCAACTGTACCCCATTAAGAGATCTCTCGCTTGCCCACATGCTCAGGCTAAATCTTGCCTTGATTATTCATCTTATTAAATGTAACTTATGTATAATAGGCGTGTTGAAAAAAAAAACTATTTCCAAAGATTTTTCACCTCTATTTTCAATTCTTCCCATCTCTCTATAAACAAACGCGAGCATAGTGTGCAACCCTTGTATTAATACATGTATATACGCATACACACATGTATGCAAAATCTTGTATAGCTGTGTGTGTAGGAATTGTATGGTATACACATACAGACAAATGTATGTACATACGAATACATTATTCAAATTTGCCGGTAATATTGTGAAAAGTAAATGAACAAAACTTTTAAGTTTGGATGTAAAAACCCATGTGTTTTTTACATTGTATAAATGTGAACTCTGTATATATATACATATATATATATTTATTTATATGTATGTGTATTCTAAATATTATTTTTCTAATACATACATATTTATATATTTGTCTGGTAAAAGTTTAATTCAATATGTACATGCAGAAAATTGAAAGTTTGCAAACATATGCATGTGCAAAACACATATACAAATCAATGCACATACATACGTAACTGCACAGATCTACATGCATACATATATGTACATGTATTGATAAATTTGGAATTAATATTATGAGCATTACTCAGCCTATTCTGACTAATGTCTGCATATACATATCTGTATGTATGTGTCTTTAAATACATAGATACATATGCAGACGTACATATACCATACCAAGTATTTATATTTCCGAACTCATACATGCATATATATATATATATATATATATATATATATATATATAAATATATATCCATTTCCGTATACTTATACACACACATAAATGTATATATATAATTTTCTTTATTCATATGGTTTTGTATGTAGCTTGGGACGTACATACATATATCGTACATATCTCAAAAAATATTTTTAGTGCATAGTGCTAAAATACATATAGACGTATTTATACATATACATTTTACATATTAATGTCTTAATGAATCATCGTGTTATATGTGAGATGTAAGTATTTATTATAATATACGTAATTTTATACTAAATGTAAACTTTTATACTATTAAAACCCTTACCATTTTTTTTTTCTGTAAAATATGAGTACTTTTACAAAACTCGGAAACCGATTGCAATGTATGTATACTTTAAAACACAATTACCGCTTAGCCTTCCGACCGCAACGAACAACCGGACTAATCAATTTGGGTGGTGGTTCACTTGGCTGGATTTATACATGAGTTGCCAGTCTTATTGAGTTCATGAATTTTAATTCAATGCAATAAACTCTATAGAAACTATGGAAATGGAACAGAAAAAATTTATTCTGTATAGTCGGAACACTTAATAACAACAAATAAAGAGTACTAAATATTAGATAGTTGCTGTCCTAAAAATTATAAACTAATTAATTTGAATAAAACAATAATAAATTTCTTAAATTTGAAAATCAAACAATGCAAAATATAAAGACTTACTATTATAAACTTTTTGGCAAACTTTAGAGGTTTTAAGCTATGGAAAAGACCCTTTAAAAAAACATAAGACATGAATATTAACATCAGTTGTGGCTCTGTTTAAAGTATCGCTCATAGTTAACTCACAATAGTACTGCGAAACACTCCTTTTCTATCAAGGCTAACACGCAATTTGTGAACATATTTTATACAAGTACCAGTACTTAAAACCAACTTTAAGCAGCCATGACTAGGTTTAATAAGATCTCTTTAAATTATAAATTAATGCTCTTTATTTATTGGATATGTAATAAGTAATAATAAAAACTCGAATTATTATTTATGTAAAATGTCAAAATATCGTCAATTCAACAAATAAAAATATTTGAATAACCTGGAACAAGGGAGTCGGTATCATTTAGAAAGCTGAGGAATATTTCAGAATTGAAACAATTGCAATGCGCAACCAGCTCCAGTGCCATTTAAACGGCTTTTCAAATATACCGTTTGTTGAACGGACGAGATTAACAACCAAATTTATTAGAACCATGTACATAACGGTAAACGGCTCCCAGAAATCATTAAAATGCCTATCCGATCTGTGGAGATGGCTAGCCTAATGACAAAGATTGCTGGATCACAGCTTAAGAATTTAAATGGCAGCTCTTCAAGAAAAAGCTTTCCTTCGACCAGGGTACCATGAAAACTCTTGTTCACAAAATTTCAACTATGCAACAAGCTTGCAGTTGACCAAAAACATGTGGAAAAAGTGGACCATCAAATATATGATGCTTTTTTCGGTAGTCGTAAACTGCGCCCGTCAGTTTGGAACCAAGTTTCTTCTGAAAGACGTCAATACTTCATCTCTGAAATGACATCTTGACCGAAACTACGAAGTAATTGGACGGGGTATAGGTTGGGTTGTCTGTGGGATATGTTATGGGTTACTTGCCGAATCGCAACTTAATGCTACAGAGCAGTACGATTTACCGCCATGTGTATGTTAGGTTCTGCCAATTTTTGTTATAAAATATTAATGCTGTATTAATTTAATCTGTCCTGAACATTCATTTAAATAGTACAATTTAAATAGGGTATTTACATTTTTAAAAAGTAAATAATTATATTGGTAGATTGTTCGGATGACTGTAATTCAAGTTTACCAGTCAACTCACTTTTTAAGTGAGGATGGCTCGGATAGTTCTTGCGTACATAAGCTGTTGTACCAAATTTAGTCTAGTATGCATGTAGTAGTTTAGTATGCACTGAATATGGCATATTCTTATAGAGTTGCTCATATTTTTTATGTATTGCTTTATAGGCAAGGAAAATGGGTTCACTATTTAGAATTTATGTCTGTGAATACATTTAAGCCGGTACACATTGCATATTACATTTTCACAACTTATAGGATGCCAACACGTGTACAATAGTAAACACAGGTATTGTTTTAAACCGCTACGTTTCCAAGTTTTATTCCATGCAGAATGTTCAAAGAACCGTGTACATTGAAATACATGTTTGACGCATATGTTTTTTTATTATTAAGTGCTGATTTATTTGACTTCCTTCACTTGCAGACCTGGTGGTAGTGACTGCTTGATTTTGTCAGCCTTCTCCTTATCCTGTACGACTAGCGTATAAAGGAAGCGGGAGCAACGAATCTTGAACTTAGTATTCGATGGGTTCTTCTTTATTTTCACAGCACGCGCATCGGAGCGACGGGCCTTGTTCAGGAAGTCTTTCACTTCTTTGATTTCACGTGGCATCTGGGGAATAAAAACATCCGTATTTATACGCACAGTATTAATATTATGAATCTTTCACTTACATTGGTCTTTTTTATAAAATCAAAGGTCCAACATGTATTTACCCTACCAACAGGGAAAAGGAAAGAAGTATTGTTCCGCGAGTTTCCGGTTGTCTGACAGAATCAGGGTTGCTTCTACATTTAGAAAATTTATGTTATCGTAAAAAGGTATTTACATGGTCTACGTTCCCACTGAAAGTAATAAACACGTTAAAATTGAATCGAATACAATAAATTCGTGTAATAAGGCATTACAAATCTATAACCCAAAATAAATAACTCTAATTTTATTTGTCGAGTGTGTTTCTAATTCAAATACAAGAGATTGTAGAAATTTTAGCTCGTGTATTAATGCATTCAATTATCGATAGCTGTTGGTGTTTCTTTTGCATAACTTGAAATTTATAAATACTTTGTAAATATTTAATTGTAATGCGACGTTATAAAGGTCAATATGTAACTGTATATTTGAAGCGAAATATATCAACCTATTCCTGATAAAATAAAAGTGGCTGAATTTCGCAAATGTCTTGAAGAAAGAATTTACAAATAAGTTGTGATTAAAAATAATTTGTTTTTCAAATGCGTTTCAATATATTATCCCATTAGCGAATACAATTTATTGAAATGTTATCCATATTGCAGACTTCTGATTCATTTTACTAAACTAGAAAGAGTAAGTATGGCATTATGCTGCATTAGTGTTAAACGATGTATCGATATATTAACTTGCAGTCCGTGAAAATATGTATGTATGTTATTAAATAGAATACAGTAGATATACATATTTTTATCATGAGAAAAGCAAATTTGTTCAAAAATTGAAAACAATTAAGAAAATATTTTAATTCAACTGTCATGGTTTTCATACAATTTTAGTAACCTGTGAATGTAAACAATATGAAGAAAACAATCTATATATCCTAACTATGTACTAGCATATGATCATACAGACATACTACATGTCTACATACCTATGTATATTGAAAACTAAAAACTTGATCTCAATCTGAGTCGCCGGCTATAATTGTTTTTTTATTTGTGTGCATAACATGTGTATAAGCACCGAAAATATTGAAATAAAATGCAATATAACAATAAAAAAATACATGTAAACGCTACGTAAGGACTATTCTATTAATAACATAAATTCGGTAGGTAAATTTAAATAAACAAACCCATATACATATGTATTTATGTTTCTTATGTTTATTCTGCTTAAAAATATACATCTGTGTAAAAGTTAAGATATTTGAAATATACAAAATAAAACAAATACAGAAAAACTAGTATGTACCTACCGAGAGCAGTGATTTATCGGCAAAACTAATGAAAATGTAGAAAGAATTCGGAGTGTCGAAGATGAAATACCCTTGAAAATATAAGTTAATCACATTTTGAGCGATCATTCCTATGAGAGTTGTGTGTTATGAGTCGTACGATCTTGCTACAACTCGATAATACATTCTATAATTTGGTTGATCGTTTGTGGAATTTCCCGAATTTTCCTGAGTCAGATATTCGTGTATAGATTAAATTTGTAATGAAACGCATTTTCTATCAAACTTGCTAATAAAAATGTTTGCTTTTAATCATAGGTAAATAGAAAAAACTTAAAATGGAAGATGGAAATCAGTGCCGTGTTCAGGAATCGAATTTAATCGAAAATGGGAGCATACAGAAGACAAATCCATGTACAAATGTATTTAGTTATCAGTCAACAGCTATGTTAAATCATCCGGATATGATTGCCACTCATCCGCAGGCTATTGTCAATCATCCGGATAGCATAATCACTCATCCGAATACGATTGCCAATCAGTCGGAGAGGATAGTGAATCATCCGGAGAGAATTGTCAATCATTTGGAGAGCATGGCGAATCATCCGGAGAGGATTGCCAATCGTTTGGAGAATATTACGAATCATCCAGAGAGGATTGTCAATCACATGGAGAGTATTGCGAACCATCCCGATAGGATTGTCAGTCATTTGGAGAGCATTGCGAATCATCAGGAGAGGATTGCCAATCATTTGGAGAGCATGGCGAATCATCCAGAGAGAATTGCCAATCATTTGGAGAGCATGAGAAATCATCCGGAGAGGATTGCCAATCATTTGGAGAGTATAGCCAATCATCCGGAGAGAATTTCCAATCATTTGGAGAATATTGCGAGCCATCCGGAGAGGATTGTCAATCACCTGGAGTTGATTGCCAATCAAACGGAGTTAATGGCGAATCGTTCAGATTTGATGGCGAATCGCTCAGATATGATGGCAACTCGTTCAGATTTGATGGCGAATCGTTCAGATTTGTTGGCGAATCATTCAGAATTGATTGCCAATCATCCGGCCTTAGATACTGGAGGAAATACCAATCCATGCACCATGATGCCCAATGTATTACACACCTACCCTCCAATGGAAAGTGTGACAGAATCGACGTTAAAAGATGTAATGACAAACCCCCTTGTGCCTCCACATGGCCAAAAGAGGAAGAATACACAAGGAAAGGATGAAAGTACAAGTACCAAGAAGGGCATGTTGTCGGCAACTACAGAGGAAAAGAAGAATAGTCACCTGAGGAAAAATATACGAGATGTGATGAATGAAAACAATCTGGACACAACAACACTCGCTGCTCAAAGAGAGGAATCGGAGAGGTTGGCCCGCGTTGCTGATCAGCAGAAATCTATGCGGGAAATAAGGAAACATGTCGTCCAACAGAACTTCTTTCGCATTTTGAACTTGGAAGATTCGGATGAAGTGAAATGTGACTCACTGTCAACACCTATTGATACTCCTATTGTCTTGCCCGACGATGATTTGGCATCTGTAACTTGTGATGAGACAAGCAGTAGCTTAAGTTGCAGTATGGATGATGTTCTCGATAAGGACACAAGCACCGAGCCATCAAATGAGGTAGTTACCATTGATGACAGTTCAGATGATGATTGTATATTGTTGTCGGAGGAGGAGGAGGAGGAGGAGGAGGATTACAATGAAAGTGACGATGCAACAAATAGTGGAATGCATGTGAAAGATCTGTATAATATCCCCGATGAATATGGGCGGGTAGTTGTCAATATTGCACATCCTGAAGGAGAGGAAACATTGTATTTGGCTCCTCAGATTGCCAAAGTAATTAAACCCCATCAAATTGGCGGAGTACGATTTTTATATGACAATATAATTGAATCAACACGGCGATTTAAAAAATCAAGCGGCTTCGGATGCATTCTCGCTCATTCCATGGGGTTAGGCAAGACTTTACAAGTTGTTTCCTTCTGTGATATATTTTTAAGACACACATCAGCAAAGACAGTTTTATGCGTAATGCCAATTAACACATTACAAAATTGGTTAAGTGAATTCAACATGTGGGTCCCTCGCCATTCTGAAGATCACAACATTCGGCCCCGGAATTTCGATATATTTGTGTTAAACGACCAGCAAAAGAACCTTACGGCTCGTGCGAAAGTTATTCTGAATTGGGTGCACCAAGGAGGCGTTCTTCTCATCGGATATGAACTGTTTCGCCTACTCGCCCTCAAATTGGTGACAACGCGAAAGAAGAAAGGCAAAAATCAGAACGATCTGCATGATTCTAGTAAAGACCTAATGAATATGGCATTTGAGGCCCTGGTTAAACCTGGACCCGATTTGGTAATTTGCGACGAAGGACATCGAATCAAAAACTCTCATGCTGGCATTTCGCTTGCCTTAAAACAAATACGAACTCGTCGCCGTATAGTTCTCACCGGATATCCTCTGCAAAATAATCTATTAGAATACTGGTGTATGGTGGACTTTGTGCGTCCCAATTATTTGGGCACACGAACGGAGTTCTGCAACATGTTCGAAAGACCTATTCAAAATGGTCAGTGCGTGGACTCAACGCCCGATGACATAAAACTAATGAGATACAGAGCACATGTCCTTCATTCCTTACTACTGGGCTTCGTTCAACGGCGTTCGCACACTGTGCTGCAAAGCACTTTGCCACAGAAGTTAGAGTATGTCATTCTGGTGCGAATGACGCCATTTCAACGAAAGCTTTACGATACCTTTATGACCGACGTGGTTAGAAAAAAGGCATTTCCTAATCCATTGAAAGCTTTTGCAGTCTGTTGTAAGATTTGGAATCATCCGGATGTTTTGTACAACTTTCTTAAGAAATGTGAGACTGATTTAGATTTAGAAATTGATGATGAATCTGCTAAGGCCACTACAAGTTCAGTCGTCGATCCCAGCCATTGTGTTACTAGTAGTGTGGCACCCATAATTCCTCAACAAATCAACATTCAGAGCAATGAACCACAACATAACGTGAATGAACACTTAAAACAGACTTCGACCAGCGCCGGTTTTAATAACTCAACGAATTCCGAAATGAATAAGAACTACGCTGACAAAAGGTAAGTTTCTTAATGAATAATTATTATATAGATAATTATATAATTATTATATATTATTCAATTGCAGTTATTGTGCGGAAAAAGAGGATCAACTCAATTATGGCAACTACAACACGGAGGCAAAAAGCAATTATTGGTTGGATTCCGCAATGCTATCCAAGCCAAGTTATGTGGAGGTTATAAAACCAACTGATTCGAATATGGCTAAAGATTTTGAAACTATAACTGGCTCATCTGAAATAGTTGACCTGGATACAAATGAAATAAAAACCGTAGAACGAAATACTCTGCCAATTGCAATAAATCAACAAAACAATTTAATGAACTTAGGCGAGAATCACATTTCAAACATGAAGAGCATGAACAGTATTAACAATGACTCAATTAAGAAAGTCATAAAGCCAAAAAGAAACGATGAATTTTCATGTTCCTGGGCACTTGACATTATGAAAAACTACGTGCCCGGCCAAATATCGAGTTCACCCAAAATGGAAATATTTTTTTGCATAATGAAAGAGAGTATTTTTATGGGTGATCGCATATTGTTATTCAGTCAGAGTCTGCTGACATTGAATCTAATTGAAGGGTTCCTTAAAGCAAGCTATGTGCCGGGCACCACAAGTTTTTGGACACGGAATATATCATATTTTCGTAAGTATTGCAGTAGTTTTCATTTTTATATACAATAAAGTTAACAAATGATATTAATATTTTCAGGATTAGACGGTTCGACTTCATCGCAGGAAAGGGAAAGACTCGTCAATGAATTCAATGCAAATCGTAATATTAAGCTTTTCTTAATATCTACAAGAGCGGGCTCTTTGGGTATAAACTTAACTGGCGCAAACAGAGTTATAATATTTGATGCCAGCTGGAATCCTTGCCACGACACACAAGCTGTATATAGAATTTACCGGTGAGTGCAGAATATTTCAATATTTGATTGATATTTAACAAATATTTGGCTTGCAGATATGGACAAACCAAACAATGTTATGTGTACAGAATTGTAATGGATAAATGCCTAGAAAAGAAAATATACGACAGGCAAATTAAGAAGCAAGGAATGTCCGATAGAATAGTGGATGAGTGCAATCCAGAGGCACATTTATCAATGAAGGAAATAACAAATCTATGCCACGATTACAGCTCAGATGACGAACGCGTCGATAGCGAAAGTCATAAGTCTGATGAGGCAGCTCCAGCGACAGCAACAGCTTCGGCTACAGCAACAGCTACAGCTCCGGCAACAGCAACAGCTCCGGCAACAGCTACAGCTCCGGCAACAGCAACAGCTCCGGCAACAGCTACAGCAACAGACACCGGAATACCAGCAGTAACAGCTCCAGGTCCAGCAACAGTAACTGCCACAACGACAGATATAGCTGCAGCTACAGCTACAGCTTCGACTAAAGCAAAGGATGATAGTTTTATATCTACAACGTCACATTTGGATCCAATAATTAATACAATTATTGAATTACATAAGAACTATATAACGAAAGATCCGTTTCTACATGAAAGCTTACTGGTTGATCAGAAGGACCGAAAGCTGTCGCAAGCTGAAAAGAGACAGGCTCACCGAAGCTATGAGCTCGAAAAGAAAGCATCAGTGAATCAAAAACTAACATATGCCTCAGGGAAAATGCAATACAAAATTGTAAACAACGATGGTACAGTTGTCACACGACCCGTGGCATCGGTAAGTGAACATAGTCATGTTAGAGTTGCTTAACGATACTTAAACTCATTCTATTATTTGTGTATTTGTAGATTAAACCACTGCAAACAAAAAAGAATACTAATGCCGTAGTTGGAAGTCGGTCAACACGATGGATTCCTGCCGAAGTCTGGCAAAGACAAGGAATGACTGCTCAAGAAATGACATTGCCCCTTGGTAAGCATTTGCCATCCACATTATAATTGAATCGCTAACTTGCTTCCATTTCAGATGTTGTCATACCAACGAATTCATCTGAAAAATCAAACATAATACTCAAAGCCGGCCAAAGGGTTATGGTGCTCAAATCGACAAAAGGCATTTATATGCAGTTGGATAGCGGAAAGATTATTGCAATCAGAACAACTTCCAAACGCACAGAGGGCGATAACAAAGACACCAATAAAGATGACGTAATTGACATTACATCTGACTGTGATACAGATAATCCCAAGCCGAAATCGTCAGAGCCAGGTATATAATGTTGTGTTTACATTCATAAAACAAGCGTTATTTCAACGCATTCTCGTTTCATTTGCGTCTCATTTCAGAAAAACCGGTAGAGAAACCTAAGGAGCAAACTCCAAATGGTGTGACAACTAAGGAATGTCCACAAAGCGATCCCCCAGATGCCTCCCGAACGCCTTTTGTGGCAACAGCGTCTATAGGCGAAATACAGCAACCCAAACCACAAATACCACAAACTAATAATCATAATCAAAGTGTGAACAGTAATGCAACAACTTTGCACCCGATGACGGAAAATTTAGAATATCAAAAGCAACAACCATATAAGCATGAAGCACAGTTGCCTATTGTCCAACCATATAATAGTTCCATTAACGTTCAAGCGAATACATCACATGCACAAACGATTATTCCCAATAATGAGTTTACGGAAAATTCATATTTTTCAAGCAAAAACGTACAACATTCTTTCCCTCCCCAATATTATAATTACTATGACAATAAGAGCACACCCACAACACCCGCAAATTATCACCTTAACAATTATACACCCTACGGTCATTTCAACTTTTCTCCTTATCATCACAACTTCCATTCAGCGCCTGGCTATAGTGGCAGCTCTGCGGCATATATTAACTCCAATGTGTTCCCCAGACAACCATGGAATTCAGTTGGAAATCATCAGACAAATAATGAATCAATTCGTCAGCAACAATATATGGGTAACACGTACCCGATCAATGAATGGTCCTCCCAATAAAGAATGTAATCAAATACCACTTATTTCTTTAAATAACTTTTGACTAATTTATTTATTAGACTAGAAAATTATCTTGAGACGTAGCACTAAATACCAAATAAGCATAGTTTGTCATTCCAAGCAGATAAAGTTTATTGAAAATAAATAAAATTAGGCAATATATTTCAATATATATATATATATATACATATATATGTATATGAAAACCAAATGCTTATTATTGTTCCCCTTCCTAAACAATGTGGTCACGTGCGGCAGATAAAAGAATGCTCAAGAGTTGTTCTTGATGGATTTATTGAGGTTGGCACTGCGACTGAGAGCGACATGGAAGGACAACGACATCAGATGGCCATGAGAATGAGATGGCCATGTAAAGTTTAAGATGACCATACGAAGTTCTTATACATTCTAACAGTTGGCAATTCAATGAGAGGACTATCCCTTTCTTCCATCTGTATTCTGAATTCTGTGGCAAGTTGTGTAGCTTTGAGATACATTAGCAAATCTCTGGAAATAATCTGCAAGAGTATTTAATTTTCAGCAATCCGAAGAAAGCCATTTGCAAGATTGAAGATGCAGACAATTGGAAGACGTGTTGTAGAAATTGTTCATGCATGTATTGTTATGCTTCAGAGATCCGACGATGTTAATTTCAGCAAGTAATGATGCTCCAGTCAAAAGTATACGAATCTCTGCTACCTTATGCTAACTTATATTAGCGATAACTGCACTACTATGATATATATTTAAACGATGTACATGAACCAGATGTAGACTAAATGCCTCCTCGAAGTATACATAAAAATGATCAAATGAGCAAATGCCTTTACGAGGTGTTTTAAATCTTAAGCTGTTGCATAATTGTAAAACTGCGTATTAAATATGTTATTTTGTGGTTTTAATTGTAATTAAAGAGTATGTTCAAGTAGCAACTCCCTGCGAAAGATGAAGCATTCAAAACTGCAGTCAAGGCACCTCAAAGATATATTAACATTTAATCTTTTGCAGTGAAGGCTTGCAACATGTTCGGGCAACATCTTCGGACAATCAATATAAGTTCTATTGTTATTGGTAAAATTAATGATTATTTAATAAACAAGAAAGTGTCAGTTGAACGTTTTTCACGAATATTCTATTCCATTAGTTGCTATTCCAAAAACTGTGTAACAAATGTCTTTTAAAAGTGTCGTAAGACTTAAAAATAAATGCAACTTTCACTTTTGTTAAGACGTTTTTATATATTTCATCCTGTGGAAACATAATATTTGAGCTTTTATGTAAAATGTTTTTTTGCTTTAAAGATGCGTACATTCATTGCAATTAGTTGTGTTTAAATTTAAAATATGTTTTCGTTTTCAGGAGTTATAATTATCGTGACTACAACGAAAATATCTTCAGACAATGCGCGTCCGCAACCAGGGGTAAATATATGTGTATAAAATATGGATTGTATTTATTTTTGTATATTTATGTATTTTGGTGTATTTTCTTTTTAATTATTTAAAAATATATTATATAAATATTTGTATTTATATTTATATGTATTTATTTATGTTTTATTTTTTATATTTCTAATTTTTTATTAATTTACTTTTGGTTTATTGGTATTTTTTTAATCTTTTTATTATACATAGATATAAACACGTATAAAAACTTTAATTAATTAATTTTAATTTGCTGATCCACAGGCCTATTTCGTATATAACCAAGTAGGGCTCAACCAGGCAAATAAGCTAAGGAAACTTTACTGGTATTCGATGGGACAACCGATGTTAACTGCTAGAAAGCAACGCATGGGAAACTATCCGATGAAACCCAGATATCCAAATGCTCCGCTTGCGATGGCTGCGTCCTATGGAAGCCCTATGAGGTGAGTTTCGCTTTCGATTTAAATGATAATATATATATATCTTGTATCTTTTAGACCCACATATCGAAATCCCTATGACGGCGCAATCTCAGCTAATACCTTAAAATCATACATGACTTCGGTTGTGGCCCTGTCAACGACATCGATGCCAAAGATTCTACCAAATATTCGATTCCAGCCGAGCAAGCAATATGATGAGCTTTCCTATGAAGACACTAAGCGATGCACAGAGAAGAATATGTCAATATCTTCAGAGGAGAGCAGTATAACGATTCCACATAACTTAGGACCATTTGAGACTAGCCCAAACAACGTGTCTCCCCAGTTTAATATCGCCCCAATTACTCCACTTCCAATTGTACCTTATGTGTCTCATACTTATTTCACTCTCGATGATGTGGTTATACCTAGTTCCTCTGATAACCTGGTGTATTACAAGCCAGAAAGAATGGAAAGGATACCTAAGGAAACGCCGCCGCCACCGCCTCCGCCTCCTCCTTATACAACTCAAAGAACTCAACTATCTGATAACCTAACGCTCGATATTTTTGGATCCGACTTTTTTGATATACTGCCAATGGAAACAACTAAAGATCTAATGCAAACGACAATGTCTTGGCTGCCAATTGCACCAATTGTTGTTAAAAATGATACAAAAATGGATAAAAGGACCATAGAGCCTGTTTCCTTGAATCAGACTATAGCTAAGGATGTATTCGACATAGTATCCGAGCATAGAGAGTCGACCTCATTTCCAGAAATTCAAACATTATCCAACTCAAAGGAAGAAACTTGCATATCTTGTGTGAAAGCCCCATTAACAACAACTTTGAGTAGCATATTAAATGATGTTGAGGACACGAAATTCGAAGAATCCATTGCAAATATCAGAAGTGTTGGGAATAAAGCAACTAAAACTGTTAAGGGAAATAACAATCACATAACGATTAGCTTAAAAAACCCAACATCTACGTCCTTTGTAAATTTGTTAGCTACCAAAATGAAAATTGCACAAAACCATAAGAAATTCTCGGCCATCACGTCAAAACCATCGCATAAAATCTCCTTTAGCTCTCATCCAGTAAGCACTAGCACTACGACAGAAGCCCCACAACCTCGCAAATCTCGTCGAACTAAGACCTATTTTAGGCAAAGGAAAGTTGACTTAAATGCCACAAGATTAAATAGCTATAATTTGACAAATGCAAAAGCGACTTATGCTAAGATACTGAAACCCACACCGAAAGCGATTGCAAAGATTAAGGCGCAGTTGAATGTTACGGAAACACCTTCAGCTTCTCCGGAAACAAGGAAACCAAATACTGTAAGGAGTACGGCAATTTCAAAACCCGTGAGCACTACGAATCAAACTGAAACAACGGCTCTGACTGCTGAATCTGCTATAATGACCATATCAAATGCAAATGGCAGAAGCTTGAGAGGAACGATGCCGACATTCCGGAAACGTTTAACCGAACCACAGAAGGGATTTGTCCACACCACGGCCATTCCGCAGCTTCCGATTGAACTATATTTTAACAAACTAACGCGAACTCGGTAGAATGTTGTATTAATTTAGAGGAACTCATTGAATGGAATGAGTTTAATGTCAATGGTGCAGAACAATTATCCAAATCTATGTCAATATAAATATTTATTTTAAATAATTATTGTTTACTTTAATAAAATGCTTAAATCTGCTGAAAATAAATAATTTTGCATATAAAGAAACTTACTTCTCACACGATTTATTATGATGTAATGCTCTTATTCGGCGCGATTCGACTTTAGATCGATCTGCAGAAAAACCTATGCCAACTTTCAACCAATTAGCCCGAAAACTGAGGCAGACAAACAGACAGGCAGTCAGACAAGGCTACATTCACTCAGCTCGTCATTCCACACAGCAATCAAGAATGTGTATATACGCTAAATAGCTTATGGCAGCTGACACACCTTCTATTATACTCGTAATATCTTCCGCGAATTCGTAATACGTATGCGTAATTTTCGATATAAAGTAGACTGCGCTGCTCCCCCAGGGGAAGTTGTGGGGTGGGGAAAGGGGTTTATACAATTTACATATGTATATGTATCCATTTATATATAGAGTTAAACACAATTTAAATGTATCTTTTAATTATTAAGTTCTATTTTAAAATTCCTTTTATTAGGTTACAGTCAGTGATGAAAATGAATACAAAAATAATTTTTACCATAGAATTTACATATATCTGGATAATTATAACACATAGGGTCAAGACGTCAACTGGTTGACTTCAACAAAGTTGGTCAGGAACCGGATTTAACTGAAAGTTGCAATTTGCAAGAAAATGTTTCAATGAATATTTGAATAATTCATTTAGAAATATATGTCGTTATTAGGCCAATTGATATGATGCTTACTCTGTCCTTAAATGTGCTCCAGAGTCCATCGACAGGCAGCCAGCACCACCGCCAAAGCCGTAACCCTTAGGACCGTACTTGCGACCGTGACAGTTTTTGCAGAACAGTTCCTTCTCGTGCTCGGTGCAGTTTGTCGAATCCAAAGCCTTATTGCACATACCTAAATGGGTGTAGGAGGAGGAGGAGGAAGACGAGGATTGAAAGGGGGAATAAGTAATAGTTCCAGTTGATAAATGCAAGATCAGGAGTACTCACTGCACTTGAAGCATGTCTTATGGAATTTGTAACCACCAGCGACACGCTCTTCGGCGGCGTAGACAGATTTGCCGCACGCTGGGCACTTGGGAGTCTCTACGGGAACGAATGGCATTTTGTTATATCTGAAAATGAGTAAAGGAACGTAAATTAATGAATACACAAAATAGTAATGTGTGTATACATAATTATGTATTATATATATATATATATATATATATACATATATACATATGTATATGTATGTACATATATGTATAGTATACATACCGATGAAGGTATACTTGTAACGAAGTTCCTGTCTGTCAAAGATGCTGCCGACTAAACTGGAAAGATTCTGTACACTGGTAGTCTATATTTGTGGATGCACACGGCACAACAAGAAAAAATACATTTTGCGTAAGAAAGAGCAGAAACAGCAATAAAGTGATGAATATAATCGAATGTTTTGCCGTTGACTGCTCCGTAACCCCATACTGAATACAAACATTCGTTTACAACAAGTCTTAACTACTTAAATCTACTAATCTCATACTAATTCCTTAATCCGCTCTAAAGTCACAGCATTGACTAATATTAATTAATATGCTAATATTAATGATTCGCGATGTGTCATGTGCCAACACCTTGCACATGTCCAAGCCAACGTGTGCATATACAGATGTGAGGCACTGTACTGTGTTTACATATATAGACATAAATATACCTTCCCTCATGTATGTACATATTTATGAGCAATACTCTTATTATTATAACAATTTATATTTCTGTGCATCCATACACACATATACTCATAGATAGAAAGATAAAGATATATACACAGACACACCCACACACACACAACCATGCATACATACTTACATACAGTTGCAATGTGCATATACTAAGTATAAATAGATTATATTTATTAATTCAAATATATTTGTGTAGGTGTATGTACGTATGTGTGTGTTTGTTTGTGTGTTTGTGTTTCTAAATATGTAATATATGTGTATCTGTATGTGTGCGTGTGTGTGCACAGATTTATAATTATTCTTTTCTTAGAGTACCCTTAGATGTCCGTCACAAATTGTGTAACACATCGCAATGGAATATTTTTGAAAACATTCCCCTTACATGCGAAAGTTAATTACAAACATATACATATGTACATGCATGTGCGGGTGTGTATACACATACATATTCATGTGTGCACATATTTTCATATAAAACATGTCAGTTTTCTCCGAGGAGATTTGCCAAGCAATCATTGTAAATGCTGTACTCGGAAGTGCTGAACTAACAAATACCCTGCAGTTACACGAAAACTCTTGTTAACACATACAGCTAGATGAATGCTACTTTCTGTATTTAGTATTATACCCTCCTAAAATATTTAACACTAATAAGTTAACTAGTTTTCATGGACTCCAGATATATTACATACTCCAGTTATGTACAATAATACTTAGAAGTAATTTCGGTACAATAAAACCTAAAGTGGCAACGGTGTCCACAAAAGGTACAATTTTTTCAAATGTGGTACCAAATATTCTTTGCAAGCAACAACTGTGGCTGATGTGGACTGTGTGGACTGTTGAAAACAAACGTAAAAGCATTGCATACTTTTGTGCTGTAGGTAAAACACGCTGGCGGCACGAATAAATGAAATTTGTTTATATAAATTAAAATTATAGAGTGTCATGAGGTACACGCCAATGTAATATATTATATAATTGAATCTGTTTTTTGTCGAATGTGGACAATTTTGAAAACATAGGACTTCTGAACTCTACGGCAAGACTAATCGATTGACAGTAATCAAATTTCTAGTTATTTTCAACAATACCATTGTCTTGTCGTTATGGGATTTACGTCGATATGTATAGATATATATTTACGTCGTCCTTGCAGCGACGCAACTCCATTCAAAAGTATCCTTACAATTTTATATTCGCTGTGCGAAAGAAACTAAAAGTTGGACAAACAGCCGCGAGGACTTTCAGATCGAACATGAAAAATATTAACACCAAATTGCGCAATGACAAGGAATATAAACACAATAAATATTGCATTCAAACAGTTAAATTTATATTGCAAGCGGCGAGACCAATTCCTGGATCACAAGATTTCTTTACAAGGATAAATATACAAATAAATATGCAATTTATTACATTGATTCCACAATTGCAATCGAAATTCCCAAATTATTGGCAGAGACCCAAATTGGCAAATGCTTTAAACGCTTTACGAGAACGACTTGCAAAACGGATTAATGTCTTCCGAAGATGTGAAAGAAATTCAATAAAAAACACAGAAGACAACGCTTCAAATCAGAAAAATTGTGAAAACAATTCACAAGCAAATAGTTCCTTAAAGACTCCAAAAACACATTGTGTAAGTATTAATTTTGCAGATATGCTGATAATATAATATATTATAATATAATTTCTTTATATTTTATGTAGAATAAAGAACTAACAGTTGACAATGAATGTCTAACAGATCTTTTAAAACTGCGAGAAAAAATATTAATTGAACGCACGACTACGTTAATTTCCTGGTTTGAGGTTCAAATGGAACGAATTAAGTCTGAAAATCGATCTATGCAGATTTCGGAAATAAGGAAAAAGCAAGAGAGTCTCTTATTAAATATGCATAAGGAACGACAATATATAAATAGGTAAGCTTATGTTTCAGAGATAGGGATACGTGATCTTTAATTGCTCTTTTCATTGTCAATTCGAATGTTTCTAGATTATTGCTGCTTCACGAACAAAAGACAGATATTTTCCCTATTAAAACCCATGCGGAGCCACAGAAATCTGTTGATAAATATAAACTGTACTTACGAAGATTCCGTGACGATTATTATTCTTCAATTCCTAATGACTTAAGGAAGGAATTAAGCATTAAGTTCTTATACAATACAGATAATTGTCCACACAACGCTCTTGATTATGTTTTGCAGACATATTTATTGGATCAACCTATAGGAAATATAGGATACTATAACTTATGCCAATGGTTACTAAAGAGACAGTTCTGCAAATATCAAAATAAGGATGAAATTGATTTGATTCGGAATGACTGTAAATCTGTAATGGAATCTGAGAGTCAGAGCCATCCGGAAAAAGCGGAAAATCAGATTGTCGCTAAATCTATTTCCTCGCCAAGTGCAGAAAGAACAATCAGTGAGTTAATGGCAACGATCAAATCAACCGATAATCTATGTAACACAGTGGATGTTAATTCGTTTGATCAGGTACATAATTATATATTTCAATCGGTGCAAAGATAAGTTATTTAAAACTCATTTCAGAATATTGAAACTCAAGCTAAGCAATGTGAAGCTCCCCAAACTGTTGAACTGGCTCCGACCCTCTCACCAGAAGCAGGTAAGTAAAGGCAGTGATCTTAACGTTTACTTAACTGATTTCTTTTTTGCGAGAAAGAAAGTTCGACTTTTGAGCGTATAAACGAGGACATAAATGTTGAATTATTTGAAGAGCATAAGAAAGTAGATTCTTCAAATATTAATAACTCATTGAGTTCGTTCCGATATAAACCAAATAATATACTCAACGATGCACAAAACCTCTCGACGCGCTTTGAAAGTTATTTAAAATGTGATGCCCGAGGCAATTGCGATCACATTGAAAAGGTTATCATATACGAGTTATATAATGAGGACGTACACTGGGAAAATATGTATGCTATAACAGGGGAGGTTCTTGAAGCATTGACCGATGAATTAATAACACAGCATATAAAGAATATTGTGAAATGTATTATTCCAGAATAAAAATATAGTATATATAATAAAAAATGTTAATTAACATATATAATATTGAAACTTTATACTGTAATGCACAATCCTTTAACATTTGTTCATAAGTAACTTTCCTATTTTTTGTAAAACCAAGGAAATTACTTCTAAAATATTGAGCAAAGATAATCCAACAAATAATCCAATGACCCCTCCGACCGCAACTGAAAAAAGGAGAGAATTTGAAATAAAAATCATGAATTTTATATAATTATTGATTTTAGGTTGATTCTTTTACTTACCAATGAGATCTAATTTGCTCTGAGTTACTATGCGATAAAACCTAGCTGAAGGAGAACTGGCAATATCTATTTCCACGCTGAAATCCTTTTGTTCAATATCCTTCTCTATTGAGCTATTGGAAAAGAAAAAAGAGAAAAAAATGAAGAAAGGAACAAAGAACATTCATTCAACACAACAACAATTTAATAGAAAGCTCTAATCAAATGTGAAAGAGCGAACTTAACATCCGCAGTGAGCGCTGTGATACAGAGTAAACACAACAGAGAACTCCTATCTCGGAAATTGAATAGCAAAAATGCAACAAGGAATATCTTACCCCACAAAGCTTATCTGCTGTTCCATACAAGAGGGGAGGCACACCAAGTTGGTGCTAACGTAGTCCTTTACTAGTTTTGATATGGTATCTAAAATGAATATACACGGAAATTAAAATCAATCTATTTATAGAAAAATAAACAACATTACAATCCTGCAAGCATTTAATTCCCTTGATATCGCAATAATCTTTAGCTAAAAGAAACAAAGCTTTATGTTTGTAAGAACTACATTTATAGAAATTATTAAAAATCACTTACTCGATAAGGCATTAAATATAGTACAATTACACATTTCCATCTCCATTTGCTGCCTTATTTGAGACATACATGTTGAGAAACTACGATAATATATTAGAAAACTTAATATAAATTGAACGGATAACGACAAATTTGTTATATATTTTGTCACTATTGTTTTACCTATAGACAAAATGTGAATGATTATTTTCTTCCGGAAATTTGCACATTCGTTGTTTTACTTTTTCCTGAATAACATCATTATTATTGTGCAACTCCTCAATATAAAAGCTGTATACTGTTGGTCTTGTTGTAACAGAAAACACTTCAGCATTAAAATAGGGTACATCCTCCGGACTATGAACATATAACTATTTTGATAAATTATTATGATTAATTACCGTAAGTAAGATTAATTAAACGTAAGTAGTTTGAAAAACTCTTACTTGATATTTGTATAGTAGATCACTTTGTAATACTATTTTCAGATTACGGTGTTTATCTGATGATGAATATTTCAATGGCAATTGATCGATCGTTTCACTAGAAATAATGAAAGTAATTAATTAGTGGCAATATTTGCATTTTGTTTGAGTCGAAAATACAATTTGAAACCCTGATTCATTGACAATTACTTACTAATCTATTAGATTGTTGACGAGAAAGCAGTATCCAACTTCCAGCTTATGAAATTTCATAACAGTTTCGCAGTTCTTCAACACTTTATTAGCATAAGAAATTTCTTTAACAATAGTCGTGCATGATTGGGCAAGAAACTGATGAACGAAATTAGCAAAAATAAACACAAATCAAATATCAGATGCATACCTCGTCTCTCATCTCCAAAATATTAACTCCGCATGTTGAGTTCCAGCCTCTACAGTATGCTTCTTTAATATTACTGTTTTCTGGTATTAAGAATACATATTCATACAAATTTTTCATATAGGTATTTTCTAGGGTCTTATTGGGGGGCGCTCGTCGTCTTACTGCTTTCATGAAGTCGTCAGTTATCTTATTCTTTATAAGACAAATGCTTACGGCCGGAAATGTATTTGACCAATGAATGTATGTGGTCGTTACTCCAATGCTGGTCGAATCAGTCTGGTATCTTGTCACCATAAGAAGAAATATAGATCCCATATTCCATCCAGAAATAAGTATAACGCATATCCAAAAGAATCTGTAATATACTTATGATAACTTGAATCTGCTCATAATTGTGATTTTTTCAAATTTACACTTTGTTGTCGAAATTATATTTTAGAAAATATATTAATTTGTTGCGAAGCATATTTTTGCTTATTAATGCAATTGCTTGGACTCTTTGGTTGTGTAAAATCAATAAAATGTCCACGTACAGTTTATATTTCACACATCGTGAATATCCTCATTTAATTGTTCTATTATCTCATCATCAAGTTGATATTGCACGCGATATTTGCCCTAACAAGTGGGTACATATAATGTTGTATTCAAATTGGAACACAGAGAGTGTTCACACACAGCAAATGCAATTCTTGATATCAGAATAAAGAAATATCAATGCAGACTGAGTTTTTCTGTCAAAAGCATAGCATTATAAATATATATTTTTTGAGAGTACATAATATAGTTAATAAGAAAATAAATTTGCATCATTATGAATAATGATAATCCATCATGTCGAAACTTTTCAATGGGTTCATCTTCCTCAACTCAATCGGATGTGCAGCAAGCTAAACCCAAAAAAAAGAAAGACAAGAAGCCCATAACTAAGACTCCGTCAGAGTTGCAGACATCGCCACAATGTTCCAACATAATAACATCATCAACAACGTCCTCATCGACTACCATGTCCTTGAATGCAATGAATTCCGATTGCCAACTGCAAAAGCCACCGACTGTTGAGGCTCCAAATATTGGTTATGAGCTTAATATTGCCAAAGCAGTATTACAACAGTATAGTACATTGAGCGGTGACAACTTGTAAGTATAGTTGACTCTACCTGAGACAGATATATTTATAGATATAAAACGGAAACAAATTGTCTCCCACAGATTTGATCACTTGAGTGATATTGTGAAGCGGGTTATTGACGAAAGACCCCCGAATGTGATTGATTTCTTTGAAGAGTTCAGCAGAAATGTTCGTGAGCAAAAGTTCCATGTACCGGAAAGATTCCCCCCAAATGGAGTATTTGCCGATAGTCGAATGTTTCGACCAGCAAAAAGAATTTTAAATTCAATTAAGGTAAGTTCTCGATTGATATTATATAGTAGAACTTACATAAATATGTTCATTTTAGCTTCCCAGCAATGCAGTAGCCCCCGATGTCGGCTGTGATGAGGATTTAGCTGGGGAAGAGGCATATATTGATGAACTTCAGATAGATCTCGATGATTCCATGCGTTTGTTTGTCTCTTTCAACGAGCGTGTTGAACAACTACAATTCTTCTGGAATCAATCGGGCTTTAGTATTAGCAAAAATGATATCTTTCAATTGGCGAGCTCCATTAATCGACTGCAGACTCATCCCTCAATTATGCAATGCCGCTTTTGGGGCTGTATTTATGGATTAAAATGTTCCTATTACATTGTGGAAGCTTCCCTAACGCGTGACGAGATGATTTCTCGTTTAACCATGATGGAAGATGAAATGCGAGAGAAACAACTCCCATTTAAAATGCGTAAGAACCAAGAGCAGAAACCGGTGCCATCGCATATTGGTCCTGAGCTCACTCCTGGCATTTATGGTTGGGAAAATTTCGATTCTGAGGACTTGGCCAAAATGACACCAAAAGCGGTGCCCGTTCCCCTGGCAGAAGAGCTAGAATTCTATGATATACCACCAGAGGTTGTGGGTCGCGGTTGTAATAGATTCTCGTACTTTGTGGTCAACTGCCTCTATGATGATTGGATTGAACTGCCAATTGTAACACCACGTCAAATTGTAGTCTCCAGGCAAATCAAGAAGTTTTTCACCGGCGACTTGGAGGCTGACATCGTTTCATATCCATGTTTTCCAGGCAAGGAGAAGCATTATTTACGGGCAATGATTGCACGTATCTCTGCTGGAACACATATCGCACCTCAAGGCTACTATAGACGGATGACCAAAAAGGAGCAAGACCTTTATGATGGAGTCAATTTGGATGAAATGGAAGAAGAGGCTGAGGAGGAAGAAAACTATAATGAGGGTGAAGAAGATGGTCAACAAGGTAAATTTATATATACATACATTAAACTTTTTTTTAGCCAGTATTTATGATTTTTAAATTTAAATGGTTTATTTACAACATTATTGGCAATATTTGTATTTGTAAATGCCTGCAAAAAGTGCACGAAAGCCAATGCAAATTACAATAACAACTTCTTTTATTATCTTCAGTCTTCTTTGCTTTTGCTTCGAGCTTAACAACAACACTCATATGTTTTGTTGTTGCATTACTCTGCGTATGTGGGCAAGCATTAATTATGTATTGTTGTTGTTGTGCTCGCTAACTGCGAAGAAGGGAAAAGCAAATTGCATAAAATAACGGTGTGCGTTTCATGATTGCACTACATACATATGTAACGGAGTGTATACAGTTGAGCTTTGATATTATTCATAACATCAGAGATATCGAGAGCAGCAGTTAGCGTGAGTCCTGAAGTGGCGAAATTCGAGTTCCTCAATCAGCTAAACCTGTCAATTGCATTGTAAATCTGTGGACCTAATTTAACTCACATTATAATCGTTAATACCTCTATTATACATACAGGAGACTGATTCAACTGTATCTTTGCAGATAATGATGTAATGCTATTAAAGAATGAACACTTCGAGATAGAACCCTTGACTACATTAGCAGCCACTGTCGCTTGGGTTCATTGCAGACCGAATATATTGAATCAAGGCCGTGTCGTGTGGTTCGATGAGGAGAAGGCTCGAAAGGAGCGCGAAAGGACACTTGCCTTATACTTAAAGATGCGACTTATGGAAGAAATGGATGAAGAGGCCGATGAGGAAGAGGATGATGGGGAAGAAGAAGGAGATGAAGAGGAAATGATGGAAGGATTTGTTCAACCAGAGATTGGACCCAATATTCTAACATCTTGTGCTAGTGATATGTGCACTGAATGTTCCGTTCCCTGGCTGGTTCGCTTTACAAGCAAGTATACCAATCAAAAGGAACGAATGCTGGTGTTGCAATCCAATCTCTGGCCAGGCGCATTTACATTTATTTTCGAAAACACATGCGAATCGGTTTATCTGGGCTGGGGACATAAATTTTGTAGGCGCAACATACCCTTTAATCATTTAAAGAAAGTTCAAGAAGAGTTCCTTCACGGATCCGAGGACTTTATTGAATCGACCGATCCGTCTGTTGAGGACGAATTGGCCTACAATGAGTGGCTGCTTAGCAAACAAAAGAGGGTGGACGATGCGGGTGAAGATGGTAATGAATACGATGTTGAAGACGAAGAGGATGAGTATGACGACGACAATGATGATTAAATCTATTAAATTCGTAATTATTATTCTGTGTAGCACTTAGTTTTGTTCAATAAAGGCAATCACAAACTTGCAGCAAGTAATAGAACAATTGTTCTTAACTTTACTCTTTATCCTAGCACTAAATAGTTGCAATTAATATCATTTAGTTAAGATCATCATAAATGATCAAGAATAGATCCTCAAGATTTTATTTTTAGGGGCTTCCCATTTCGGACTTATAAATCAAATCAACAAAGCTGTCGATAGAATAGCAAAGTGAACATTTTTCAAGCTAATAATATGAATTTGTAACAATTTATATAAATATAATAATATAAAGTACTATTTTAAATGCTTTAATATTTTTACAACCCCCAAAATATAAAGAGTTGAAGGCGCATGCGTCTAAAACAATAAACCAAATACACAAGAAATTTCATTCTATTTCGTAGAACTGCACAACAAAAAGAAGTTATGTGTTTAATAAAGAGAAATCAAAAGGATATTTTAGTTTTATTGTTTTGTTTGATATTATTTATATTAAAGCCTTCAAAAGTCGATGCGGATGAGAAAAACATAAATAAACTACTGAACAACCAGGCCGTTGTGAGTCGACAAATAATGTGCATTCTTGAGAAAAGTCCTTGTGACCAATTAGGACGACAATTGAAAGGTAAATACAAAATTCAAGGAAGGGATTGCTCCCTCTATAAGATGCTGCAAGACAAACAGTAATAAGTATTATACATTCCTTTAGAATTTACCTCTATTATATAGACGCGATATTCCTAATCTTCTTAAACAATTTGTTTTCCATTTATTTACAGCTGCTCTTCCAGAAGTTATCACCAGAAAGTGTCGCAATTGTTCTCCACAGCAAGCTCAAAGTGCGCAGAAACTGACTGCATTTTTGCAGGCGCGTTATCCGGATGTGTGGGCGATGCTCCTGAGGAAGTATCAGAATGCTTAGGTCAATTGTGTGTATTGTATTATGCTGGATAAGTTTCATACGAATTGGACAATTTATTGCTAGCTTGGTGTCATAGTATTCGGACAATGCTTCTAAAACAATATTAGAAACTCGAAATTAATTTTGTATTTTGTATATTTGTTGTATAGAAACCTAAAAGAATTTCAAAATAAACACACCGTATAAACAATTCAGCAAACTAATTATTTATTCATAAACATGTAATATGAAAATAAAACATTAAAATGAGTCAGAGATGAGGAGTCCATTCCATAAGTTTCCAGAAAAATTAAATGAAATTTCAGCAAGCATTAAAATTTTCAAATACGTATTTATTTGTTACTTATATTTGTTTATTTTAAATTACAGAAATTATATTTACAACACATAATTACTCGTACATACTTTACAAAGCAGTTAGTTAGTTAAACTTATTGTTCTTTAACTATCTGCGAATGGAGCTGTTTAGGGGCAGATACGGGGAATATGTCGAATACATTGGGTTCGGTTGTGCAGCTCTTTGTAGGACACATGCATCTTGATACTGAGACTGCATATTCATGACACCCATTTGCATGGGAATTTGTGAATTAGGGTATTCACCACCTGAACTGTAGGCACCTGTAGGGGGACTCTGTTGAGGCGACATCCTGTAGCTGTTAATGGCTCCATAATGCGACATCAGATTTGGACTGATGTGAACGTTGGCTGTGCGATTATTTGAATTGCCACCAATTGGCGCTGAAGTATGTTGCACGGGTGCAGATGGTGTATTCCGAGTATTCCTATTCGTATTCTGTGACGATGTTATGGGCGCAATGTTCATATTGCTCGCATAATATTTGTGATACTGCAATGGTGCCACTTGTGTCTGCAACATATTCGGCGGCGTTGAAATATTCCTGTTCTGCATTAACAAATGTGGAGGCGGCGTCATAGAATTGGGTGGCAGAGGATGATGTGGCGATGGTGTTAAATTCGATTGAGCTCCTGGCGATGTATTGCATGGCTGTGTTTCAAGACAATTGGTAAGTTGCTGAAGTTTCGAAAGACTACACAGGTTTCCAACTAGAGCTGATGTTGTTCCCGTGCTATTCGACACTGATATGGAATCATGATTAGCCTGACGCTGGTCATTAGCAGTAGCCGTCGATGGCGGCCCCAATGTACTCGAAACTGGTATTCGAGGTGCGTTAGATACAGATTCGTTAGTTGGTATGTTGTTTTGTAAATAAAAGTTGTTCACTGCACAAGCTGATGACGGCTGCTCAATGCGCTGGTGTGAATTGGAGAGGGAATGAACGGAGCTGTTTAGGGACATCCTTTGTTGAATTACGGCCGTCATGTCATAATTGGATGGATTCGAAGAGAAGTTTTGCGAAATCTGTGGAATGGGTACGTAGTCCAAAGGCTGCATGTTTTGCTGATGACCATGCTGGCCACTTAGTTGAGTAAACTGCAAGCCGCCAAGTGAATCCTGCTGAGATTTTGAAATATTCGCAGCCGAGCTCTGGGCATGCTGGTGATGAGTATTCTGTGCTGTTGTAGCTGTAGCTGACGGAATCTTAGCGTCACGTTGCTGAGCACTATTTGTCGCATTTGCGCTGCGTATTTGCTTAGGTGTTGGTGCGCGATGTGACGTTGTCGGTGAATTCGCCACGATGTCCGGCTGTAAGTAAACCAAAGAAATTGTCATTAGTTGGATATTATACACAATCATAAACTGGCATTGCAAATAGTTACCTGCACATTGAGTTTCCTATTTGGATGTTGATGCTGTGAGCCTCCAATTATATTCAAATTAGGCGAACCTTCTGGAGTTAAATTCATATTAATATTATTCTGCTGCTGGATATGCGAATTTTGGATGGACATATGCATTGGTGTTGTCGCCGATTGATTTTGCATTGAACAGTCCGAAAATTGTCTATGCATATGTACGTTGCTGTTTTCCGATCCATGATTAATAGCACCTCCAATTGCTGACGGTGAGTCCATATTTATTTGCACATTTATTCCACAATCATAATGCTGAATGGGTGCGTTTGTTGACGATTCGGAGTTGTAAGCCATATTCGTATTAACATCAGCTTGACCACCAACTGGCAAATTGGAATGAGCACTTGACTGTATGATGGGCTGAGCAATTTTCAATTTCTCCTCCCGTGAAGTAACCAATGATGTGTTCACATTATGCTCTGCCTTCTGCTTTTGGGGAACACCTGATGGCTCACGGGTTGGCAATAGAATTGTCGATTCCGTCTGGCTGGAACTAGCATGTCGTTGTCCAGAGTTCTGAGCATTGCCAATTGGCTTTATTTGTTGTGACTGATCGGTGATTTTGAATTGCTTTTGTTGTGGTGGGCACTTCTGATTGAAATTGCCAGATTGATTATTCAGATTGTATTCATTGCAGTTAAGTAAATGAGCTTCATCCCTCGGCGCATTGCCAGTATTAATGCTGGTGACCGTTTTGGACAAGTCTTCCTTCTTTCCGCTATTTTTTCGCTCAACCTTTTGCTTATCCTTGGGATGGTGAATCTGATGGTGAGCATGCATTGCCGACTGATACAGATTTTGTGTGAAGTTGTGTGTATACGCCATACTTGCAAGATCTTTGTGGAATTGCTTTTGACCCTTTTGCGCAGCAGGATCTAAATTACAAAGATTATAGCTGTAATAGTCCCACTGCCAATACTGGGAAGTATGATGATAGTTGGGCATTTGATTAATTGGAAACTGCGATGTAATTGAGCTCTGTAGCTGAGCATGATCGTTGTTCTTTAATTGAATCTTATCCCGAATGGGCAATGAAGCCGGCGGTACACGCGCATTTGATTTATCCTCTTCCTTAACTTGCACCAATTGCGTTGCTTTCATTGCGTCCTTTTCCGACGTTGCAATTGTATTCATCTTATTCGAATAGTAAGCATCGGGCTTCTTACCAACATTATTGACAGCTTCTAACTTTGGGACAGCAGGTTCTACAATTGTTTTCTTATTTATTTTCGGCTTCATATCTATTTCTTGCATTACAGGAACCATTGATTTTTCAGTGTTTTCCTGTTCGTTATTTGTATTTGTCTTGCTGACTTCATTGTAGAACGTTTGTTCCACTGAAGTATTTGAAACCAGTTCAATTTTTTTAGGCTCAATTGTTTCAAGCGTTGCTCCGGCTTTAGCGTTATCTTTGGTCTCAATAACACTTTCTTCTATGGGTTTAGAAGAATTACAAGTCGGGGTTGGCGCCTTGATCACAACTTCTTCTTTAGCAACAGTTGGAACAGTTGCAGCTGGTGCCACAGTTGGGACAGTTACAGGAGGAGCAGCAAGAGCCACAGTTGCAGCAGGAGCAGCAGAAGCAACAGTTACAGCAGGAGCAGCAGATGCCACAGTTGCAGCAGGAGCAGTAGATGCAACACTAGTCTTTAAGCTTGGATCGACAGAGTTTATCATATCAGAGCCGCTGTTCAAGCTTTGATCATTCAAAGTAAGTACTTTAGTCTCAGTTTTTTCCACAGGTGGAATAACTGCATCCACCTTTTCAGCAGCCAAAGTGTTAATGGTCTTCTTTTCGTTTATAATCATTTCAGATGAAGCAGCTAACACACCAGCATTTTCATGGTTCTCTTTAATTGGATCTTTAGATTCGATTAGATTTTCAACAGGTTTTTGCTCAACTTTACATTCCGCGGTATTATTGTCATTACTTTTCTTATCGTACGAAGTTGTATCCGAAAATAATGTTTTCTTGGTTTTCTTTGCAACAGCATCCAAAACTTGTTCATTACATTGTTCCGGGAAACTTGTCTCTTTTTCTTTCGTCTGCAATGGAAGTTCATTGCCGGTTGGAGTCTCTTCGTTGAGCGTTTTGATTGTTTCTTCATTGTCGCATTCATTTAATGTAATTTCATTACAAGTATTATCAATAGAATTGTCTTCATCATTGCGTTTTCCATTCGATTTCTTACCTCTTAATTTGGGTACAATATTAATGGGTTTGTCAATTGATTCATGCTTCTTTATATCTCGAATGACTTCTTGGACAGCAGCTCCTGTTCCTTGCAATACTGAGATTTTCTCTGTAGTTTCTTTACTACAACTCTGTGTGTCTTTAAGATTTGATGGATTAAGGTCCAAGTTGTCAGTATTATGTTCACGCTCAAAGTGTTTACGTTTGTTTGTGTGTGGAACGACGTCTTTTCGCTTGGCCAAACGCAATGCGCGTTTGGTTAACATATTATATTCTGATGATTCCGATTTCTTTGAATATTTACTATCAGATGAATCTGAATTCTCCACTTTCTCTTCAAAGGGACGTTTGCATCTCTTTGCATCAACTAATGTTGTAGGCGTCGTTTCTGCATAACATAAGTTTTTCTTCGAGTAACTAAAATCTTCGTCAAACTTTTCACAGCTCAGCAAACTCGGCTTTGAACTGTCCTTAATGATTTCAGCAGTTGCATTCACTTGTGGATCCACATTCTCCTCTATTTTCTTTTTATAAAATTCTTTTTCGTCACAGTTTTCAAGAAATTTATAACTCAAATATTCACGATTCGAAATCGGTTTTATATTGTTAGTGGGTGATTTTGAAATCGATGTTAAGGGACTCCATCTTAAGCAATCAGCTTCAATTATAATACGGGTTTTGCTATGCGCCACTCTGTTATGATGCAATAAAACCTTTTTCCAATCGATTTTCACTGTTATTTGGAATCTAATGTCGCCATCATTCTTTCTTAATTTGATAAAATTAAGTAGCTCAAATGCCAGTGCTATATCGGAGATGGCTAATCCGGTTTTTATAGCAATGTCTTTGAATGTTATAACCTTCTTATTCCTGTATTTATATAAGTATTCCAGCACAACCGATTTCCAATATGAAAAGTATGATAGACGTCCAAGATCAGATAAAGGTTTCTCTGGAGTTCCCAACTGGCCTTCTTCACGACTAAGTAAGTAGCTGAAGTCAATTAAAAAGCGCCCATATCCTTGCCTCTGATATTGTGGCAGGGTCAGAATGCAGGATACATTATACTTTTGTGAACAGTGCTTTTCCTTTGAAAAATATCCAACGAGATGGCAACCAACATGGTCGTTCTTTGTTAATATATAGAAAAGGAATGGCTCAACATCATAATAGAGAGTTTTGTGATCTAGAAAAAACTTTGCAAGCAGGCATAAATTTTGGCAGTAAATCTTGTTCACGTTTCCATCTACTTCAAAAACCGAAATGTCCCCTTGTCGAAATATTTCAGTTCCTGGCGGTTGCTTCCAAATGCATTTATTTTGATGTCTGTCCAAGACGGAACGACTTTTAGTGTATTTTAGACAGAACTCGCACAGATAAAGTTTTAATAGCCTAAAAAGATAATTGAGAGATTTATTAGATTAATATTCAAGTGAGAAAGAACTGCAAGCACTTCTTTCATATTCCGTGCACAAGAAAAGATTATACTTATTTACTCTTGGAATGGCAACAGTACTAACCTTGCGTACTCCTGTGGAAACGGACTTGAATACCATGTTTCTATATTCCATTTACCAATTTCGATGGACTTGGGGCTTTGTCCGCTGTGGATCTGTGTGTGGCTCTTCTCTGTGGGAATTTCACAATAGTTATTAGACACTTTAACTACAGCTTTCTTAAGCACTTCTTGATATAATTCAATATCCATTTGATTAACTCCAGGTGGCAGATGCTTATTCTCTGTAATTAAACATTTTATTATAAGTTTGCGATTTTATAAAAGATATTGCAAGTCTTTACATACCAAATGATTTAGTCTGGTTTATAAATTGATCATTCTGATCGCTCATGTTTCCCATACATTCATCATAATCTGTTGTATTGGATTCTTTTGCATGTAGAGCTTCCTTTGTGGGTTCTTGTATTTGATCAATATCGTTCATCATGCGATACTTTAGAACAGTTTCTTTCGTTAAATATGGAATATCATCATCTTGTTTAACAAGTGATTTAGTTGTGGTTTCAAGGGGCATTGATTTTAAGATTACCATCTTCTTTTTTCCAAGACTCGTTTGGTTTTGCTTGATCCCAAGGAACAATTTTTGACAGCATCGTCGGATTTACCAACTGTACTTTCCCGCGGTTTAATTGATTCGATAGATGGTGATAGTTGACAGTTGGCTTCTAAAATTTTACTTCTTGTATAACTAAGGCATTTAAAATTGTTTTTATATTTGTTGTCAACGGGGTTTTTTGCCACAGCTGCAAATCCCCAATTTTCTGAAGAGCCTTCAAGAAAACTTTCCTTATCATGTGATGATGATCTGAAATCAAATTTCTTTTCGTTTTCAAATATATTTTCCTTCAATGTACTTCTGTCTGAATCATAGTCCTCTTCATCATTGTCCTCATCGCATTCAGAGCTATCGCTTGAGCTGTCGCTTGAGTCCGACTCGGAGCTGGACGAAGTGCACGAGTCTGAAGACGTACTTTCATCCTGATCATCGCAGCCTGCATTCTTCTCATCATCATCGTCCTCTTCATCTTCACTGTCGCTAGAGGAAGTCGATGATGATAGATCCGAATATGTACGTTTTCGACTAAGTTGGTTAGCAATTTGTTCCCGTTGAAAGTTGGCTTTCTTTTGCTTTATTTGAGTCTCAAATTTGTTAATTATGGCGGAATTCTTTTTCTTTTGCTTACTGGCGACCACATTGTTACATTGTTGGGACGTTGACGGATTGTCAATATATCTTTCATTTTTGATCATCTGTCGCTTGCAATTGTTGAAAGGTTTCTGAGAGACATTAGTATACGGAGCAATTCTGAAATCGATAATGTAATTGTTATAGTCGCAACTTATTACACATTAAAGGTAATATACGTTATTAACTAATTATATAGACTATCTAAAGTATCATTGACAGTCTGAAACAAACTCTAGAACTTACCTTTCATTGCCAATCTCAAATTTAATGCTGGAACTGTCTCTCCTAAAGGATTTTGGATTCTCAACGTTTTGTTTTAAGCACGCCTTGCACCTGGAACATGGAATTACAAAATAGGTTATTGTTAAATATAAAAATTGCTCTGCAGTTTTTCATTTATCATACCGATATGGATGCTTTGGCTTTTTGTCTGGTATCGTATCAAGGCACGTCAAATGAAAATGGTTTTTGCAAACAAAACATTGAAGAAGACACGGACCACGATTGCGTACTTTGCATACAGCACAATCGGCACATTTCTGACAATTCCACAAAGTTCCTTTAGTAACAAGCATATAGAGAAGCACATACGATTGCGTCTTGCATCTTCCTGCGATATTTGCACAAGTCGTATGCAATGATATTCCACACTGTTTGCAAGAGCTTAGGGGTTCTGGAATTCCATTAAGATTCTTTTGAGAATTCCCAGAGCAATGTGTACAGGTATCTTCGCCCTTTATAAGTACTTCTGTTTCTGGTACTGCTTTGCGTGGTGTTGTAAGGGATTTACCCTTTTTGTACAACTTTCCTTCCTGTATCAAGAAGCCGGCATCAACAGCCTTTTTAATTGATGTTTTAATAACTGCTTTAAAATCAACATCGGGTGAAAGGTCAATGCAATTAAACTTTTGAATATAGTTTTCTATATTTTTAATGGTAGATCCTTCACATTCTCCCAAATCATTGACTGCTTTAGCTACCACTTTGTACAGATTTGTACTTTTATCAACTTTAATTCGTCTTTTGGCCATCGGTGCCTTATAGGAATGTAAGCCTTTGTTATAAACTTTAATAACCGCTCCAGACTCCACCGCTTTTTCCAACTTTTCAGCAACAATGTCTTCATGGAACTTATGATGTGTACCAATCGCCTGACAGATTCTCTGTACACTTGGTCTTTGTTTTTGGGATCGGATTTTTGATATAGCTTCAAGTATCCACTGCTTCCACGTATCCATACTGATATCATGTGCGGATTCCCTCATTTTCAGTCCTTTATCTACAAATAATTGTCTACAAATGGTATTTAAATGATTAGTTGTAATTAACCGGACGAAATATGCAAATAAAATGAAATAGCAGCTCTAAATATAATTGTTTGATGTCTGATCCGGCATTTTCACACGTAGATCAGATTGCGACAATAAGAATCTTTACCATACATTGCTTCAAAAATAAGGGATTTGCCTGTTCTCTCTTCTGAGCAAAGGTGGCACAGCATAGATTGATCTAATTATCTCAAATAGCATAAATAAAATCTAACGTTTCGCTTTAAACACAATACAAGCCCAGGTAGCAAATTACAGCACATTTTAAGCAAAAAGAAATAAGCACTTTTACATTTATTTCGAATATTAATAAACATTAATGTTTCCCCTATTATGAACGAAGTACATAAACAGTTAAAGCGTCCGGTATTTTATTTTACATATGCATATATGTATGTGTAAGTATGCACATACATCTAACATACATAGATATGGTAGTGTACAAAATTTGGCAGTATACCAATTATATGCATACGCAGCAAGTACTTTAATCATTCCCACAAGAAAACAACACTTTTTCTAGCCGGATAACTTGACAAGTTCTTTTTTCATACACAAACATATATTTTCAATTCACTTTAAAGTCCACAGTATTTTAATATGTATGTGTGAATATATACTCAGAAGAAGTATCATAATTTGCACATTGAAAAATATATAATTGCCATAATTAAATTTGGTTTTCAAATAACTTCTGAGTTAAATATGATAACAGCATAATTTAATTCGCGTTTATTGTTAATTTTTGCACTTACAGCACACGGATATACTGCGTATTCTTCTTAGCTCACGAAAAAATTTATTTGTTAATAAGTATATTTTTCACAAGTGTGGCCACAACATAAAAATACTGAAAAGGAATTAGTTAAAATACGCGGTCTTTTGGAACAAAGAAATGAAACATGCAACAACCATAAATTCTTGCAGTTAGTGTTATTTAAAAAACGAATATAGATATTTAATAGATCCGATGACCGTTTTTAATGAGACAACTGTAATATAAATGATAGTTCTCAATGATCATCCGTAAATCGAGATTTGCATACATTAGTACAAAAAACAACAGAAGGTAATGCACTTTAGAGAATGTGCGCATAGACAAATGTGTTTTTATTATTCTTTTAGCGAATGTTTCAAATTTAAGTGTAGTCGTCATTATTTTCTTCTGCCAAATATACTTCATGTCCATGTATATGAGCGACATTTTTGATATTCAAAATACCAAAGAATATTTTTGTATTTAATTTGCAATCACGACGCTATCTTTCCCAAATCCTAACCACCCTGTGCTTTATTGTTAATGCTCAAACTCAGTACGCCGGTGGAAGCATTTCGTTTGTTAGAAAATAACTCAATGGTCACTTAAAATGGCACAAAGCGATAACATACCGGTTAATACCTTCCGGAATTACTTAAATATTCTAAATGATTCGGCAGGAACTGAGGATCTTAAGTTGAAGGCAACTCAGGAACTGAGTGAGCACTTCGAAATGATCTTGCAGTCTCCTTTGTATCCTTCTTTTTTAGAAAATGCTCTCAAGATCTTTATGCGAATTTTGCAAGAGGGTGAACCTCAATTCATACAGGAGAATACAATCCAACATGTAAGTAAATACCCCTTCTGCAATATAATCGGAGTAATGATATAAACAACCATGTGTAAATGCATGAGTATGTGTATGTATTCTGCCATCCTAAAAGGCTTACAATGTTCTGCACAAATTGAGGGCCGATCTGTAAGTCATTTGTACAGGTTGCGCTGGATTTCACAAATGTTTAAATTAATGTGGTTCGACAAATAGCAACAGGGCCTTTTCTCGATGTGTTTCGGAACTTTTCTGGCAACAACTCATTAGACCGCCAAGTGCTTATACATGTTGCGGGGGATGACACCGCCTGATGAAATTCACACCTGGAATATTTCCCGAATGCAATGAAGCCTTCTCCAGATAATGAATTATACTAATAACTAATATTTAGATACCTTTAACTAATGTCCGCGTAATTCGCAACTAGCAAATTTATGTAAATATGATTTAATGTTTATGCTTCTGTCATTTATAGATTCGCAAGTTAATTTTGGAAATGATTCACCGATTGCCCATCACGGAAAATTTAAGGCAGCATGTTAAATCAATTATTACCATGATGATCAAATTATTGAAAACTGATAATGAGGAGAATGTGCTGATAAGTCTTCGAATCATAATTGAGCTGCATAAACACTTTCGTCCATCATTTAATCCCGAAGTGAGCATAATTAAAATGAAGTATTAGCCGACAATTGTTAACAAGTTCTATTCCTGTTTTAATTTCAGATTCAGTTGTTTCTCGGCTTTGTTAAAGAGATCTATACAAATCTGCCAAATCATCTAACATCAATATTTGAAACATCGAATGATATTTGGATAAGTGACTTAAAGGATTTGGACCTAGAAATGCTTTTACCTGAGACATATTCCGTAAAAACTATCCATATAGAAAAGCCAACTGAGCACAATTCACAACAAATGATTGTAAGTACAATATATAGTATTTCGATTTGAACTTTCGCTAATGAAATGGAATGTTATCTAACTGTTCTCTGTTTCAGTATAATCTACTTCCTCGGGGCATTTTGTCACTGAAAGTACTTCAAGAATTGCCTATTATCGTTGTATTAATGTATCAGATATATAAAAATGCTGTACATCAAGAGGTTGCTGAATTTATACCCCTAATATTGACCACAATCAATTTACAGCCAACTGTTGTGCAAAGGTAAATTAAATATTACGTGTTTATCTCAATCAATTATATTAATATTTTCTTTTTTAGAAATTCCGCGCAAAAGGAAATCTTTGTCGATTTCATGGGAGCTCAAATCAAAACTCTATCATTTTTGGCGTATATTGTGCGAATTTATCAAGTAAGTTCGTTCTATCCATAAGCTAATTATTTAACTATATTTAACTAACTAAATATTTCGCATTCTTCAGGATGTTGTGATATCTAATTCATTGTCTGTAACCAATGGAATGCTGAACCTAATGGAACATTGTCCAAAAGAAGCTGCTCACCTACGAAAAGAACTTTTAATTGCAGCGCGACATATTTTTGCCACAGATTTACGTCAGAGTAAGTTGAGTATCTTACTTTATATCGATTTCTATCTTTTTAATTGCATTGTCTTTGTAATTTTAGAATTTATTCCCTCAATTGATAAATTGTTTAATGAGGATTTACTCATTGGAAAAGGCGTTACGTTGGACTCGATTCGCCCCTTAGCGTACTCAACACTTGCTGATCTTGCTCACCATGTCCGCCAAAGCTTAAGCTTGGATGTTTTGATAAAAGCAGTAAATTTGTTTGCTAAAAATGTTCACGATGAGACACTTGCTGTTGGAATACAAACCATGTCGTGTAAGCTTTTGTTGAATCTGGTCGATTGCTTACGACATCATAGTGAAATTGAGCCACAACGATCAAGAAATATTCTGGGAACACTATTGAAAGTCTTTGTGAAAAAGTTTGAAACGATCGCACAAATTCAGCTTCCCTTAATTATCCAAAAGTGGTAAATAGAATTGCATTTATTTATAAGCATAGTAGTACATATAATTTATATTACAGCAAAGGGCAATCTCAAACCGGTGCGCCAGGTAACACAATTGGTTCATTTCCTGTGCCTGCTCTGAATGTAACAGAAGTCAAAGATGTAAGTACTGTTTATTAATAATTGCATTCATTTATTTAGCAATTAAATATTTCAGGACAATCTGGGAGGTGATCAAAACAAAATATCGCAAACAGGATCACAATTGGTTTGTTCAGTGAATGTTGCTGAGTTTCGAAGTTTAGTTAAGACTCTTGTTGGAGGCGTTAAAACGATTACTTGGGGATTCTTTAACTCAAAGGTTTGATTGTTGCAATATACACTTCTAATAATAATACTCATAAATCTATAAATCCAGGGATCTGATTCCTCACAGATGCAGGAGAAACTGTTTAATCCCGAGATATTATGTACCTATATCGATCTGGTGCATTTCGCAATGAAAGCTTTAGATATATATACCATAAATGTTAACCCTAATCAACAACGTTCATCAGGATTAATATCCCGCAGCAAAGAGGAAAAGGAAGTTTTGGAACACTTCAGTGGCATTGTAAGTATTTTAAAAATATAGTATTAATTAATATCAACATTATAGTATTTCTCTTTTATTTACAGTTCCTTATGATGCATTCTCAGAATTTCCAGGAAATTTTTGCTACTACGATTGACTTCTTGGTCGAAAGAATCCACAAAAATCAATCTCTTCAAGTTATAGCAAACTCTTTTCTGGCAAATCCCACCACATCGCCACTCTTTGCTACCGTATTGGTTGAATATTTGTTGGAGAAAATGGAAGAAATGGGTTCAAATGTAGAACGATCGAATCTTTACCTTCGGCTGTTCAAGCTTGTTTTCGGAAGCGTTAGCTTGTTTCCTGTTGAAAATGAACAAATGTTGCGGCCACATCTTCACAAAATAGTTATACGCTCAATGGAGTTAGCATTGATTTCTGATGAGCCTTACAATTACTTTTTGCTTCTACGAGCCCTGTTTAGATCAATTGGAGGTGGCAGTCACGATCTTCTGTATCAAGAGTTTCTTCCGCTATTGCCTAATCTTCTCGAAGGCCTAAATAGATTGCAAAGCGGATTCCATAAGCAGCATATGCGTGATCTGTTCGTGGAGCTTTGCTTAACGGTGCCCGTCCGTCTTTCATCTTTGTTGCCTTATTTGCCAATGTTAATGGATCCGTTAGTTTCGGCCCTTAATGGTTCCCCAACTCTTATAAGTCAGGTAATAAGTATACATTTATATACCTGATTATAATTAACAATTGTTTTCTCTTCTAGGGCTTGAGAACTTTGGAATTGTGTGTAGACAATTTGCAACCTGACTTTTTGTATGATCATATACAACCTGTTCGGGCATCTTTAATGCAAGCTCTGTGGAAAACGCTAAGAAACCAGGACAATGCAGCACTCGTTGCATTTCGTGTTCTTGGTAAATTTGGAGGGGGTAATCGAAAAATGATGGTGGAACCGCAAACATTACATTATGACCAGAATGAAAAGCCAAAAATATCAATAGTAACTTATTTCCAAGAATATGAGAAGCCAATTGAGTTTCGCGTCGACTATGCCATCGAATCAGCATTTAAAGCCTTAAGTTCGAACACGACAGATCAGTTTTATAGGCGTCAGAGCTGGGAAGTAATCCGTTGTTTTCTAGCTGCTTTTATTAGCTTAGATGATGAAAAACACACCCTGCTAAAGTTGTTTACCCACAATGACTTCGTCGAAAGCAATATTATGAATTGGCCAATATTCCACAATAAGATCGACATAACGAGTGTACGTGGAACTCACCAGACGGCTCTTATCGGAATGCTCGTAGCTTCAGCGACCAAAGATCTAAGAGACTCGGTGTGTCCTGTTATGGCTGCAGTTGTAAGACACTACACCATGGTGGCAATTGCCCAACAGGCAGGACCATTTCCACAGAAAAGTTATAACCCCAATGGAATTGATCCGATGGTATTGATTGACGCTTTGGCCGCATGCATGGGCCATGAAGAAAAGGAATTGTGCAAACCCGGAATCGCTTGCATGGGAATTATATTAGATACGGCAACCAACATAATGGGCAATAAGGACAGAGCCTGCAAACTGCCATTAATGCAGTATTTGGCTGAGAAAATGACAGCTTTGTGTTACGATCGTCCATGGTATGCGAAGGTTGGCGGTTGCCAGGCCATACAGTTCCTCTGCAAGCATATGTCTCTGCGTGCTCTTTACCAGCATCTTTTTAACTTCTTGAAAGCTTTTATGTTCGTTCTTATGGACTTGGAAGGAGATGTTTCAAACGGCGCTCTAGATATAACAAAGAGTTATATGAAAACTATGTTGGAGATATGCTTGTCTCCCATAAGTGCGAATTCTCGCAATGATGAGCTCGAGGACTTGCAAGCGAAGGCCACATATGAAGTGATCCATGAACTAGTACGGCATATAACCAGCCCTAACTCGATTGTTAGAGAGGAATCTATGGTGTTATTAAAGCACATTGGCTCTATACAAAAGAAGACGGTTTCCGAAGTAATGGATCCACATAAAGATGTTCTGGCGGATATAATACCACCCAAAAAGCATTTATTAAGACATCAGCCTGCCAATGCACAAATCGGATTGATGGATGGTAATACGTTTTGTACAACTTTGGAACCACGTCTCTTTACTATCGGTAAGTGAATTCATAGAATTTCGCTTTTCGTTTATTTATAGGTCTTCAAATTGTATAATCTTTACAGATTTAACGAATACCTTCCATAAACTGTTCTTCCATGAGCTGCTCACACTAAGCGAGGCTGAAGATGCCACGTTGGCCAAACTGGATTGCTACAAGAATGTGCCAAATCTGATACCATTGCGTATAAGTGCGTTGCGTGCTTTGGCAGCGTGTCATTATATTAATGATATTGGCTGTAAAGAAAAGATTATAAGCATTTTATTTAAAGTCATGGAGAGTGATAAACCGGAGTTGCAGGAAACATCTTATCTCTGTATGAAGACGTTTATTACGGGCATAACGCTGGAGAGAGAGAAAGTAAGTTTCCCGTATGCATTCATGTGTTAATGTACTTGTTTGTAAGTCTTATGAGTTTAACCATATTTTATTTGCATATTCTATTACAGATTCAAGCTGCAATGCGGCCTTTGCTGTTAAAGCTCGGTGATCACAGGAACTTATCTATACCGGCAATAAAGCGACTGTCCTACTTTACTCAGCTTTTCCCACAAATGTTCAATGAAAAACTGAGTGAACAAATATTGACGCATTGTGCAAAAATAATTGAAATATTTGTCGGTCAATATAAGTGTACCAATGAGAACATGAACTTCTTTTCCACCTCAAAAGGAGGAGATTATGAGCAGAAAATTGTTACACTCATTGAAATGTTTTATCACATCACAGCATCATCGAAATACATTGAGAAGTTATGCCAACTCGTCCTGCAAACGGAAAAGAATCTAATGATTGAAGCATCGAGTCCATATCGTGAGGCATTGCATATGTTCCTTCAACGCTTTCCAGTCGAGACTGTTGATCTCTTTATGATCGATTCAATAATGACTGATTCTCAATGGAATCGTTTTTTCATCTTTATACTAAAACACAAAGACGGTCAAGCGTTTCGATCTGTTATTAAGAATTCCAAATACACAACATTGTTGGAGTATTTGAACTGGACGCCAGATGTTGTCAATAAAAGCAAATACGATGTGCAACACCAAGCGGTTCTTATCATCTATACTCTTATGGAACTGGATGATCAATGGATACCAACGAGACCTGATATTGTTGATGCTTTGCGAAACATGTGGCGCAATAATTTGTATTCAACATGTGTGGAGAATGTAGCCTGTGATTTGTGGCATTTGGTGGGCAAAATACTTCTGCTCTACTTTTCGAATAACACAAATGACATTGATCTACTTTTCCAACTCTTAAGAGCATTATGTTTACACTTTATTCCTGATGTGTATTTTCTGCGCGATTTCTTGCAAAATACTGTAGCACAGAGCTTCACAGTTAATTGGAAGAGAAATGCGTTTTTCTATTTTGTGGAAAATTTCAACAATAATACGTTTTCCGAAGATTTGAAAGCGAAAATAATCACATCAGTTTTAATCCCATGTTTCACTGTAAGCTTCGACAAGGGCGAAGGCAACAAGTTAATTGGAGCTCCACCAACTCCATATCAAGAAGATGAGAAAAACATTGTCTCCGTCTTCATCAATAAAGTCTTTGATCCCGAGAAACAATATGATGATGCAGTAAGAATCGCGTTATTACAACTCGCTTGCCTGCTCGTTGAGCGTGCTTCGCAGCACATTCACGATGGCGATGCCAACAATAAGAGGCAAGGCAACAAGCTTAGACGATTAATGACATTCGCATGGCCTTGTTTGCTCAGTAAGAATTGTGTTGATCCCACTGCGCGATACCATGGTCATCTACTGCTTGCTCACATCATTGCCAGATTGGCAATTCATAAGAAAATCGTTCTGCAAGTGTTCCATTCCCTGCTCAAGGGACACGCCCTCGAGGCAAGACCCATTGTGAAACAAGCTCTGGATGTCCTGACACCAGCAATGCCGCTTCGCATGGAGGACGGAAACACTATGCTTACCCACTGGACCAAGAAAATCATTGTTGAGGAAGGACATGCAATACAACAACTCTTCCACATACTCCAACTAATCATTAGACATTATAAGGTATAGTATTCATTTCAAATTCTATTTGAATTATTGGATTATTTAATTTATATTTTCGTTTGAAGGTCTATTTCCCTGTCAGACATCAATTGGTGCAGCATCTTATCAACTATATGCAACGATTGGGATTTCCTCCAAGTGCATCTATCGAGCACAAGAAACTGGCTGTCGATTTAGCTGAAGTTATAATTAAATGGGAACTACATCGAATAAAGGAGGATGAAAGAGATGTAAAGATTGAGGAATCTGAAGAGGATTTGCGGGACATTCAACAAGTTAAACGCTCTGGAAACGAAACGACAGAATATCGAAAGAAATCCGCTGAGAATACAAGCCAATCTACTGCACAAGGCAAGTATAATTCGATTTTAAATTGAAAACGAAACAAAAGAATAAATAACTTTTAAACGTTTATAGGAGGTGGCACCTTCTCAAGATCGGACGACGTCCTTCGATCAATAGACAAGTCTTATTGCGATACTGTGCTCAATTTCCTTGTACGGTTAGCATGTCAAGTGAATGATCTGCAGTCCGGTATTATTTCGCCTGGAGAGAACTTATCCAGAAGGTATATTATTTCTCTTAGCAGTCTAAATAATCTGTGTGATCTTTAATCTTGTTTCGTATGTTTATTTCAGATGCATCATGCTCTTAAAATTGGCCATGCGTCCTGAGATTTGGCCACAGCCATTCGATATTAAACTGAACTGGCTTGATAAAGTGCTTACTACGATTGAGACTCCTCATCATAACTTGAACAACATCTGCACTGCAATTGATTTCCTTACCTTCTTAACAACAATACTGAGCCCAGAGCAATTGGTGGCCATTGTACGTCCAGTTCAACGAGGTCTTTCTCTGTGCATAATTCATCAGAATACTCGGATCGTTCGGCTGATGCACATCTTTTTGACGCGACTCATGGCGATCTTTCCACCCGATGCCCAGCATAAGCATAACGATCTCGATGTTTTATATAGTGCCATCAGCAAGATGATAACGGACAATCTGACATTCTATGAGAAAAGTCCGCAACCAAACGCTTCTTCTCTATTTGGAACTCTAATGATTTTAAAGGCTTGCACAACGAACAATCCAAGTTATATAGATCGTATATTAGTGCAGTTCATTAGGGTCTTGAACCGCCTTACTAAAGATCACATTAACATCAATACGACTGGAACGATGAACTCACAACCAGCAGATTCGAATTCCCTGGCTCTGGAACTATTGGTATTATCATTGGAATTGATTAAAAACAGGATTGTGATAATGAGTGTTGAGATTCGAAAACTATTTATTGGAACCATTTTAGTCAGCCTAATAGAAAAGAGCTCTGAAGTTAAGATAATCAAATGTATTATTAAAATGCTTGACGATTGGGTGAAGAGCAAAGAGACGAATATAACAACACACGTTCCATCCATTCGAGAGAAGTCCGCGTTGCTGGTTAAATTGATGCAGTACGTCGAAAAGAAGTTCGCTGATGAGGTTGAACTAAATGTTCAATTCTTAGAAATTATTAACTATATTTATCGCGACGAAGTCCTAAAGCAAACGGAACTAACCAGTAAATTGGAAGGAGCCTTTCTCAATGGTCTTCGCTTTCAAAATCCCCATATTCGAGCAAAGTTCTTTGAAATATTGGACTCTTCAATGCGACGCAGGCTTCATGATCGACTATTGTATATAATATGCTCTCAAGCGTGGGACACGATTGGATCTCATTATTGGATAAAGCAATGCATTGAACTTCTTATTCTAACAGCAAATACGATGACGCAAATTCAATGCTCGAATGAAGCTTTCAAAGTTCCTAGTATAACGTCTGTGATTCCAACGAACGCAACTGATTCTCAGGAGAATACATTCGTCTCATTTTTATCATCCCAATCGGAGTCATTTGAGAACGTGCAAAGTGTTAATGACAAAGACGATGTGTTCGATATTGATCTGAAGCTTGAATTTACATCCGTTCGCAAGGAGGATTGCCAACAAATACTTCCCACTCGACGGGACACTCTCGTTGAGCTCATTTATAAGCAAGCGGAGTTCCTGGAAGCCAATCGAAATATACGCACAGATCAGATGCTTGTCGCCACCTCGCAGCTTTGTCACATGGATACCCAATTGGCAGAGAGCGTTTGGTTAGACTTCTTTCCGAGCATCTGGAACATATTCACTGATGATCAGCGTGTGAATATATCAAAGGAATTAATACCTTTCCTTGCATCAGGAACAAACGTAAATCAGAAAGATTGCAGTCCAAGTACCCTGAATACGTTTGCCGAGAGTCTTACCAAGTGTTCTCCATCGATATACATTCCACCGAATCTTTTAACATATCTAGGCAAATCACATAACCTTTGGCACCGAGCCATATTGGTGTTGGAAGACTTAGCTTTGGCCCAATCGTCGCGAAGCGATGCAAATATGGCGGATGCCAATAGTCAGCCTGAATTGGACGGGCAACATCTGAATAACATATATGACTCCCTCTCGAAAATGTATTCAGCGATGCACGAGGAAGATCTTTGGGCAGGACTCTGGCTGAAATTTGCGCATTATTCAGAAACTAATATAGCTATTTCGTATGAGCAAATGGGATTCTTTGAAGAGGCACAGGGCGCATATGATCTGGCTATGTCCAAGTTTAAGCAAGATCTTAACGGTGGACTAATACAGATTGACATTAACAGCGAATTGCTGTTATGGGAGAAACATTGGATGCGCTGTGCAAAGGAGCTCAATCAATGGGATATTATGTTGGACTATGCGCAAACAAATAGGGAAAAGAACATGTTCCTAATCCTTGAAAGCTCGTGGAGAGTACCTGACTGGAATCTTATGAAGACAGCATTGTCCAAAACGGAACAGTGCTACTCAAAACACTATGGATTCAAATTGAATCTGTACAAGGGATATTTATCTATTTTGTATCAAGAAGACAGGCAAGCGACCAGTGTCGAGCGATATGTTGAGATTGCCTCCAGTTTGTGCATCAGAGAGTGGCGTCGTTTACCCAGAATTGTATCCCACATTCACTTACCATATCTCCAAGCTTCACAACAAATCATGGAATTACACGAAGCAAGCCAAATCCATCAAGGCTTATCGCAATCGAGAAATTCTTCCCTGCACGATATGAAGGCTATCGTGAAAACTTGGCGCAATAGATTGCCCGTCATTTCGGATGATTTATCACATTGGAGCGATATCTTCACCTGGAGACAACACCACTATCAGATAATAACGCAACACCTGGAGCAACAATCAGATCAAGGCAGCACAATGTTGGGAGTACATGCTTCTGCGCAAGCTATCATTTCATTTGGCAAAATCGCCAGAAAACATAATCTTACTGGTGTGTGCCAGGAGACTTTATCCAGAATATATACAATACCAGCGGTTCCAATTGTGGATTGTTTCCAGGTAGTATTTGAATATATTCAGCGGAAGAACTTAAAGTTAACAAACCTTCTTTATATTCCACAGAAAATACGGCAACAAGTAAAATGTTACTTACAAATGCCCTCAACATCGGGAAGAAATGAAATCAACGAGGCTCTCGAAGTAATTGAATCAACAAATTTGAAGTATTTCACTGGAGAAATGAATGCCGAATTCTATGCACTAAAGGGTCTTTTGTTGTCTCAAATTGGGCGAACGGACGAGGCAGGGAAATCGTTCAGTGCCGCAGTTCAGCTCCACGATGGACTCACGAAAGCCTGGGCAATGTGGGGAGACTATATGGAGAAAATATTTTTGAAGGAAAAGCAAATTTCATATGGAGTTAATGCATTGATATGTTACCTGCACGCCTGCCGCAACCAAAACGAAAGTAAAACGAGGAAATACATTGCCAAGGTTCTGTGGTTCTTGTCCTACGACACGGCGGACACTTTAATAAGCACCTTTGAGAAATACGTGTCAGGGATTCCTCCGTCTTACTGGCTACCGTGGATACCCCAACTGCTGTGCTGCCTTGAGCAATTCGACGGTGACGTTATCCTAAATTTGTTAAGTCAGGTATGCAAAACGAATTCCAATTGCAAGAAGAATCAAAGTAAATCAATTTTTGCTGTAGATTGGACGACTTTATCCTCAAGCGGTGTATTTCCCAATTCGCACTCTGTACCTGACATTAAAGATAGAGCAACGGGAGAAGCATAAATCAGCTGAACAGGCGTTTGCCGGTAAATTTGTGTCTTCTGTAAGTATCAACTTTCTATTCATACTCAGCAGTCAATTTCCTTAATTAAATTGTTCTGATATGTATTTTGCAATAGAATATGGAGAGCTCCGCGTCGAGTGGCGGAAGAACTCCAGGGGCAGCAGCGTCTGTTAATCCAATCAAGGCAACGCCTCCCATGTGGAGGTGTTCAAAGGTAATGCAGCTGCAGCGTGAAGTCCATCCGACCATTTTGAGTTCATTAGAGGGAATTGTGGACCAAATGGTGTGGTTTAGGGAGAGTTGGACAGAAGAAGTTCTCCGACAGCTACGTCAAGGATTGATTAAATGTTATGCAATAGCATTTGAGAATAGAAACACGGTTGTTAACGCAACCATAACGCCGCACACGTTACACTTTGTTAAAAAACTGGGATCCACTTTTGGAATTGGAATTGAAAACGTACCAGGTTCTGTGACATCCAACATAACACACTCGGCTGCATCAGAGTCGCTGGCAAAGCGAGCACAAGTCACATTCCAAGATCCTGTGTTCCAAAAGATGAAAGAACAATTTACCAACGATTTTGATTTCACGAAGCCTGGCGCTATGAAACTACATAATCTGATATCAAAATTAAAAACGTGGATAAAAGTGTTAGAAGCGAAGGTTAAAAAACTGCCAACATCCTTCCTGATAGAGGACAAATGCCGCTTTTTATCCAACTTTAGTCAAAAAACAGCTGAAGTTGAATTGCCCGGAGAATTGCTGATTCCATCATCATCCCATTATTATGTGCGCATAGCACGATTTATGCCACGTGTGGAAATTGTTCAGAAGAATAATACCGCTGCCCGCAGATTGTATATAAGAGGAACAAATGGAAAGATTTATCCTTACCTGGTAGTTCTCGACTCAGGACTTGGTGATGCGCGGCGTGAAGAGCGAGTATTGCAACTCAAGCGAATGCTTAACTACTACTTAGAAAAACAAAAGGAAACCAGCCGTCGATTCCTAAATATAACAGTGCCAAGGGTGGTTCCAATTTCTCCACAAATGCGACTAGCTGAAGATAACCCCAATAGTGTGTCATTGCTGAAAATATTCAAAAAGTGTTGCCTCAATGTTAAAATGGACTACGATATGCCGATTGTCAAGTATTACGAACGTCTTTCGGAAGTTCAGGCACAGGGAAATCAGATTTCACATACGATATTAAGAGAGATATTCTCTGAAGTTCAATGGACTATGGTTTCGAAGACACTTTTGAAGCAATGGGCTTTAAATACATTTGCTGCGGCCACGGATTTTTGGCAGTTCAGAAAGATGGTAAGACACTGTTTAAATCATAAATTATCTCAATTAAATATTGCAAAAATTGTTGTGATTCAATCTTTTGTGGCATGAGATATATTTAACAATGTTAAAATTGTTTTTCTTTCAGTTGACACTTCAATTGGCTCTGGCATATCTTTGTGAGCATGCACTTAACCTTACTCGTCTAAACCCAGACATGATGTACCTACATCAGGACTCCGGACTGATGAATATATCATACTTTAAGTTTGATATAAACGATGACAAACAGCAGTTTAATCCACATAGGCCAGTGCCATTCAGATTGACCCCAAACATAGGTGAATTCATTACAAACATTGGAATTTCGGGGCCCTTATCAGCTGCAATTGTGGCGACAGCTCGTTGTTTCATTCAACCAAACTACAAACTTAGTTCAATATTGCAAACAATCCTTCGCGATGAAATTATCACGTTACAAAAGAAAGGATTTAGACAAAACAAAGTGCTGGATGCATCTGATGAACCGTCCTCTGATAATAACACAATGGAGCATACCGTTCGAGTTGTGAATGCAGCTGTGGATATAATTTTACTGCGATTAAATAAAATATCCTATTTCGATAATATTGAAAAGAAAAAGGTATCTGCGCTCATTCAATCTGCAACGAATATTGAAAACCTTTGCCGCATGGATCCAGCGTGGCATCCTTGGCTTTAAATTTAAATAACAGTATAATTAGGATAATATTATTATTATAATTGTAATAATAAAGACATGACTTTTAATACAAATATCATAGTTTTATTGGCGGTAACAACAGCCCCCAGACTCAGATCGACCCACATATGCAAAATAGCTTCGAATTCGTTTATTGTGGGGTAAAAGGATTTACTTAAGGGTATTCGACAACAAAATACCCTGCGCATAGTTCCCACTTTGTTCTTCCCTGGTGTACGGTAATGGAAAATAATACCATCTTTACTTAAATAAAGTTTCAAGTAGATTTTATATATGCCACATAATATAACAATTAATTTGATATGAATTATTCCCGAATTGGCAGAAGTCTTTTGGTCCGTTACATACATTTGCACAAAGTTATTTGACCATTTTATATAATATTCACTGATTGCAGGATATAAAAACATTTATTCCCATAGTTACGAAAGCTTAGCAACAGCGTTTATAATATTTTGCGGCCCATGGCAACTGTGATTGCCCGTAAATTTCATTAACATATTAAAAATGTGGCTCTATTTCAAAGCACTCAAGCATGTACACACAAGTTCAGCTTCATAATGTGGTCCAAGAATTTGTTTTTTGTTTTGTTCACTTACTTTAACTTCAACTTTTTGTACATAATTGTGAGCGGCGTGGATGCACCGTTAATACATATTCCTGGAAATGGATTTATATCTGGAAAGTATTTAAAAATGTACCGAACCCAAAATGTTAAAGCATATTTGGGTATTCGGTACGCGCATGCTGCAAGATTCTCACCTCCTGATGTCGAATTGCCACCATGGAAGGGAATTTTCAACGCAACTTCCTTTGCACCAAGCTGTTGGCAACCAAAACGGACATCAGAGAGCGCACAGTTAGATAAAGTACTAGAAATTATTTCGGGCGAAATGATGACCGAATCTGGAGGAAGAAAATACGATGAGAACTGCTTAAATTTGAATATATTTGTACCTGACGGTAAGTAATCAATACCATTCTCGTTAGTACTAAAATAAGAACAATAATGGCGATCATAAACAGTTCATTTTAAACATTCCATTGCATGAAATTATAATCGACTAATACAATCGAACTAAATTTAGTCGAAAATGAACTAGATTACAATTAAAATGAAAGAATGAACTGGCTTGGAATTCAAATTAAAGGGCCAGCTGGAAGATCGATTCCGTTCATTTTAAATTAAAATGTTTACTTAGTTTTAAATGGAAATTGAAGTGAAACTTAGTGTGACTGGAAACTTGTGTATGAATTATAATTAATATACATTTCATTTTTAGGACCACCTGAAGTTGATGGATACGCTGTGATTGTGTGGATACACTCCGGTAATTTCTCCACGGGAAGCCCATACGACATCGAACCATTTCAACTGGTTTTTAAGCAAAAAGTTATCGTTGTAACATTTTCATATCGACTTAATATTTTCGGATTCTTTTCAACTGATGATGGAGAGGCTCAGGGCAATTATGGATTAATGGACCAATCGGCAGCACTTTACTGGGTTAAAAAGAATATAAATTATTTTGGAGGTGACGAGAATCGTATAACTTTGATGGGACATGATGCAGGAGCAATCAGTACAGCATTACATATGACATCCGGGGAATGGTCAAAGGGAGCCTTTCACAAAGCTATAATAATGTCTGGCAATCCTTTAAGCTATGTTCGAATGCCACATGAGTTCAATAATGACTTGGATAAAATATCAAATATTTTCGGTTGCGCTCGCAGGCCAACATCGATGCTTATACAATGCCTGAGACGAGTTGATGCAAAGATTATTACTGAAAATCTACCATTAGTTCAGTGGGGTCCTATTGTAGACTTTGGATTGAGTAATACATCATACCCGTTTATTGAAAACCAGCCAGAAATTCTCTTCAAAAGTGGCGCTTATCACAATGTGCCTGTTATAATTGGAATTACAGACATGGAGGAAGTACTTACGATATTTAAAGATTACATTTCTTCAGAGTTGACTCCCGATGATCTGGCAAACTTTTTTAACGATTTGGCAGTAACTGATATTCAAAAAACAATGGGCAGCAATGAATGGTGCACGAATTTTCCCCTAATTTCTGATGCGATTTCCTTTATGTATTCCGAACAAAGTAATGACGATAAACTAACAATTAATACAAATGTAATTAATGCCCATACTGAGAAATTCTATATAAATCCTTTGCAAATGTTTGTAGATATAGTAAGTAAGCATAATAATATATATACATATATATTCAAGCTTCGGTCCAAGTCTCTAATCGTTGATCTTCCAAATTGGGTTGGAGTTCCCAAATACTTTGATCAAATATTTGTTTGGGGCTTACCCTATATGAACAAGATCGTCGAGTGGAAGTCAACCGATAAGAAAATGGCAGATATTGTCATGACATTATGGGCTAATTTTGCAAAAACATCGAATCCTACTAAAGCAAATGTGTACGTTAAATGGAGTACAATTACGCCCCCCAAATATTCGGTACTACTTATAGATGAAAATTTCAATACGGATTATCTTTCCAATAATCAGAGAGTTAAGTTTTGGAATAATCTTTATCCTAAATTACTTCAATTTGCTAGCGAGTGTTGCAATTCTACAATTTCAGCGGCAAACTATCCAATCACACCTACAATATTTGTATATATATCTATGCTATATATATGCGTACAAGTATAGATTCTTAACCCCATATTAAATTTATAGAACGTTTATATATTACACGAGAGTTTATTAAATATATTGATATTATCTACGATGCGTATTAAATTCATGTGTTTTAAGGTGGGAGACTTGTGACTGGATTTGTGTTATTATCATAAGAGAAATGCGAGTCGAAAATCAATATTCTGTATAAAATGTTCAAGAAAAAACTGTTTACAAAAATTAATGGTTTAATAAGTTAGATAGTATTTATTTACACATGTGGATCATTCTTATAACGTGCAAATATTTCACTTTTAAAAACGTCAAATTTCTTGCGATTTGCGTTATTTTGTTGTTCTCTCCAAGCGGGTCTCGCCTGCTTTCTCTGAAGACCCCAGTGACAGGTGAACACTGGCGAAAGTACGAGAAACTTGTATCCAGCTACATACATTTCGTATACCTGAAACAAAAAAGTCTATTTAGAGAGATTTACTCAAGCAAATATATTCAAATATACTCACTTGTGAATTTCTTGTGAATCCATAGCCATTAAATCTCTCATCGTGAACTGGAGCATTATCCACAGTTATGTAAAAGGGTTCATATAAAAACTCAAAGTTAGTTACAGTATGGCTTATACTGACTGCAGATTCATTTTGTTTTGATAATAACCATCTGAAAATAGAGCAAAGCATTGTGTTATTGATTTTGATTTATCTCAAAATAATATATAATATCACTAACTTTGTAAAGTTTGTCGCATATTGGTTGTAAATGAAGACCTTTTCGTGGAATGGTCTTGCTAGTCCCTTTTTAATTAGCCCTAAAAGGGAGTCCTTTGTACGCGGAAAATTCGCACGAACATCAATTTCAAATGTAGGAATCACATAAGCACAATTTCCTTCGCAAAACACATTTTTGAAGAAATTGTTGAGTTGCACAACACTATTAATACTGGGAATTATGTCAACGTCTGTCAGGAAAACATACTTTGTTTGACATCCTTTACGGGCAACATTTCGCATATGATTCTGTGGATATGTATTTTTTTGTCGCCATTCCAATGTTTTGGACGTTCGAAACTTTAATAGAGCCTTCAATGTTCTTTCTGGATATTGACAATTATATTTATTCTTCAAGTTGTTTGATTCCCTTAAGACCCTTGGCAAATTGTCAAATTCTCGTGGAACTAAAATGTGAAATGTAGCGTTTTCCTTAATATTTGGAAAGCAGAGACGCATATATGTGACAAAGTATCTTAAAACAGTATACTCCTCGTTTCCAGCGGAGAATAACGCGACTGATAGCGGACCGCGCCAATTATCAGCAACCTGTGGCAGAGAGTATAATCTTTCCACAGAGCTCTGGGTTGCAAGGCAGACCAGACTTCTTTCTGAAGATTCTGCATATTGATCTCCAACTACGGCAAAGTCCTTTATTTTGTACATATGCTGGTTGTCCCAGCGCCCATAGCTCAAATCAATGTTATCAAAGGTTAATATTGTATTAACATTTTTCTTTGGTGTATAACTGTCGAAACTTAATGTGGGCAAAGTCGGCTTACTCTCAATATCGAAATGATAACGACAATTCGGTACAGCTTCAGACTTAATTTTCGGTATAGTATGTCCCAGCTTTTGCGCTGCATCTGCATTACTATTATAAGTATATGGTGGATATACTCTAACTAGCCAAAAAATGTTGACTGATAACATTACAAGCAGGATCTTTATTGAGCTACATGGGGGCAAACGAATCTGCAATTGAGATAAATGAATAAAAATGTCAAAAGTAAACGGGAATGCTCATGTCGAGAATATCCTGTAAATACTATATACCCAACAATACAAACATGTGCAATTAGTTGCACTTTTATTTTTTTGTTCAATTATTAATTAAATGTTTACCATTATTAAACACTATTCTAAATAAAGAGGCGATATCACTCGAACTGAACATATATATACATATGTATTTAGCATACAAATACTAAGCAAAGGACCTCCAGGATGTGACCATAGAAAATAAAGTGTAAAAGCTCTAAAAAAGAACAGAGAAATACTAGTATATAAAAATACTTTTTTTAAATACAAGAAATTCTGAATTTTGTTCTACAACAATCAGTGCAAAAGGTAAAATTATACATTTTAGGGGCATATTTAATTTTTTTTCCGGTTGCCGCATAACAAAAGCTAAAAGGGCTAAAAAGGGCTGATCGATTCATTTATGTTAATAAGCTTACATACAAGATATATATTCAACAATGTGGTTACAAATTAATTTTTATTTACCAAATATATTATTACCATATTGATGAATATATTCGTAAAGGTACGGCTTACAAATATCCTACAGTGAAACTGCTACTGATATTAGCGAGTTAGAGTCGCAGTTGTTTCCTTAAAATATTATCGTAAAAATAAAAGTAACGCTAAGATATCTTATATTTATACGCATGTGTGAACGGTATTTGCAAAGAAGAAGTCGCGTTCAAAACAATATATATCATAATCTTCAGACATACATACATAAACCTATATACATACGTATGGACATAGGTTTTTAATTTAATTTTTCCAATATCAAAGCTACAATAAATAATTAATCTTTGCAAATGTTAATAATTTGAAAATCGTGCATCTCGTGTTTGTGCCATAAATCTTGCGACTTATTACAAAAGTGATAAGAAAAGTGGCATAGAAAACGTAAACATACCACATATTGTACATACATTAAAAAGAAATGGCAGATTTGGAGGCTGTTCTAGCTGATGTCAGCTACTTGATGGCTATGGAAAAGTCCAAGTGTACACCAGCCGCAAGAGCCAGCAAGAAGTTAATATTGCCAGATCCCAGGTACACATTTGAATCATATTCGTGTATATATGTATATGGGGGTATGTACATACATATGCGTATGGAGACTTATACAGAACTATATATGTAGGTTTATGCATAAAGACCTTGTCCAGGATTAGAAAGAGACATTCAAATATATTAGCATGGAAATATTTTGAAAAACGTTCAGCAAAAAGAACGTATGTATCTGCATACATTTGTACCGTTATACACACATGGATACAAAAGGCACTTCCATATATACACACACACACGCATATGTACTATGCATACTGTGGATTTATATACAAATTTATACATGTATAAACACATACTACCACCAATACATTGCTGGAAGTTCTATGCTTTATTCTATTGTGCAAAATGTATTTTTAGGATTTCATACATTTACTCTGGTTGAAGTTATTAATCAGATGGAATGCTTTTACATTTTTGTTGTTTACCACAATTCCGCACCACAAATGTATAATGAAACACCTGATAGTCATGATACATTGTAGGTAAAGTGTTCAATAATTTAACACACTATATAAAATATATAATTACTTTGTATAATCATTACACTTTTCATAGTCTCTATTCCTGATTCCTGTCGATGATGAATTCAACTATTGTAGTCTTGAATCCTATCAATGTCAGGTTAACAATTAGGTCGTTTGCGACTAGATCTTCCCTCCAGGATATAATTATAATGCATTGGCCTAATTAGGGCAACCTGGTTTTAGGTAATGAACCAAACTGGAATTCCCATTAAGATACTATACAAATGTAATAAACAATAACAAAACAAATTAAATTGTGTTGTTTAACAATGAGTAAACTTAATTCCAATGGGGGGTCGATTATACTAATTTATTGTTTTTTTTAGCATCATCCCTTCGTTTCGAATCAATATTTAAATACCTTGTATTTATTTTCTTCTTTCAGTGTCAGAAGCGTTATGTATAAATATCTTGAAAAGGAAAATGAACTCAGCTTTCACAACATTTTTAATCAAATTATAGGTACTTAGTATGTGATATCCTTATAAATACATTACTAACTCACGTTTCTTCTTAAGGCTATTTGTTGTTTAAGGATTTCTGTGAAAACGACTCCGAAGAACCCATTCAACAGTTAAAGTTCTATGAACAGGTATTACTTTTATCAAATTTTATTAAAATTATATGTCATTTTTATAATGTTTGAATCATTACAATCTTTAAAAGATTAAAAGCTTTGAAAAAACGGAATGTTACGAAGAAAGAAAGAAGTTGGCGAGAGAAATATATGACAATTTTATAATGGAGGAAATGCTGTCACACACATATGCAAGTATATTTTCTGGAAAACTGAGAACTCATTAAAACCTATCGTTTATAGGAATACTCGAAAGATGCTGTTGCCAATGTCCAGAAGTATTTATTAAAAAATGAAGTTCCTGTGAATTTATTTGAAGTACGTTCTTAAAAGTACACACATTATCACAGATTTGGAGTGAAACAGATATTAGAATATTTTTACTATAACCATAAATTTTGTATTATTATTCCATGAACTATACAGCCTTACATGGAGGAAATCTTTGGCCAACTTAAAGGCAGACCATTTAAAAAGTTTTTAGAAAGGTAAATCCTGATTTCTGCATGTAAATAAACTTTATTTTCATTAGTTTAGATGATTAACGCGGAGTTCCTTATGCTTATAACTTTTTGCAGTGACAAATTTACAAGGTTTTGCCAATGGAAAAACCTGGAGCTCAATATACAAGTATATGAATATATTGTTTTAATTGTTTCACATATTAATTTGCAAATATTTGTAGTTATCAATGAACGACTTTAGCGTACATAGAATAATAGGACGTGGAGGTTTTGGCGAGGTCTACGGTTGTCGAAAAGCCGATACAGGAAAGATGTATGCAATGAAATGCTTGGATAAAAAGCGCATCAAAATGAAACAAGGTGAAATGCTGGCGTTGAATGAGCGTAATATGCTGCAGGCAGTTAGCACAGGAGTAAGTTTACGAAGATAACCGCATAGCTTTTGATCCATAAAAGTATGTTTATTTAGATTGATTGCCCCTTCATCGTGTGCATGACGTATGCATTTCATACACCGGATAAATTGTGTTTCATATTAGATTTAATGAACGGAGGAGATTTACATTATCATCTCTCACAACATGGAGTTTTTAGCGAGGATGAGATGAAGTTTTATGCGGCTGAGGTAAGACTTATCATCATTTAAGCTGTGAACAAACCTATGAAGTTAATCTTCCCATTTAGGTAATCTTGGGTCTGGAACATATGCATAAACGCTGTATTGTCTATCGCGATCTGAAGCCCGCGAACATATTGCTTGATGAAAATGGACACATTCGAATATCTGATTTAGGCTTAGCATGTGACTATTCCAGGAAAAAGCCCCACGCTTCAGTGGGCACTCACGGATACATGTCACCAGAAGTATTATCAAAAGGAACATCTTATGATTCTTGCGCCGACTGGTTCAGTTTTGGTTGCATGCTCTACAAACTACTCAAAGGGCATTCCCCATTTCGACAGCATAAGACTAAAGATAAACATGAGATCGACAGAATGACATTAACAATGGTATGCAATTGCTTAATCAATTCAATTAATATACTTTTTCTGTTGTACATATATTTATATTGTTTTACAATTCATTACATATCTAATCATAATAAACAATATCATGTGAATATTATGAATTATATGATCATGTTTCAAGAATCATTTCCATATTCTCAATGCATGAGTACAACTACACATAGACTGTTTGTTCCCATTGACGTCCTGTTTTAGTTGAGAATTAGAATAAGTTAAGATCAAGGTGGCTTTGGATATAGAGATAGCATTCGGCGTTCTGCTCGTGAAGCGCGCACTTCCAATACAGTTTGTGGTATTTCTTTATTATAGTTTAGCTAGTATAGTTCAGTTGTCAGTTTATTAATCAGTTTGGAATTAGGGATTAACAGATATTAAACAATAACGAGCAACGACCTTAACACTTAACGTTTTCATCGATTGGAGAAACAGGAGTTCATACACATATACAAATATGCCGCCTTTTACACATACCATAATTATTTTAACTTAATATCTAAAAGGTAAGTTTATTTTAATATTTTGTAATTAAATACATACATTAAACATACATTTTAAATCGAATTCGTTCTCCATTAACAACATTTTGCATTCGTTTATCCAACAGAACGTCGAACTTCCAGATTCATTTTCAGTGGAGTTAAGAAATTTGTTGGACATGCTTCTACAAAGGGATGTACCCAAGCGTCTTGGTTGTATGGGGAACGGGTAAGTTTACAGAGCCCACTTAATTAGAATTGTTTTATTAAAGGCCGTTTATTCTTTTTAGTGCTGACGAAGTCAAAATGCATAATTTCTTTTCTGGAATCGATTGGCATCAAGTTTATATTCAGAAATATACTCCACCATTAGTTCCACCTCGTGGGGAGGTGAATGCCGCCGATGCCTTCGATATTGGATCTTTTGATGAAGAAGATACCAAAGGCATTAAATTGAACGACAGTGATCAGGATCTCTACAAACATTTTTCACTAACAATCTCCGAAAGGTAAACGAAATATTAATAAGCCATGACTCATAATCTTTCTATTAACAATATCAACAATAATTTGTTATTTTAGGTGGCAGCAGGAAGTGTCTGAAACAGTATTTGAAACAATCAACATGGAAACTGATAAAATTGAGCAAAAGAAGAAGTCGAAACAAAAGCAACACTTTGATGCTGATGAAAAAGAGTCGGATTGCATACTGCATGGGTATATAAAGAAACTGGGAGGATCGTTTGCATCATTATGGCAAACTAAATACGCTAAGCTATATCCAAATCGGTAAGGATCTTTTGATGCAAACTGCAATTTTAATTAAGTGCAAAGTAAAACTAAAGATATATTTTGATTATGTTTATTTAAGCTTGGAACTTTATTCTGAAAGTGGAAATAACAAACCAGAACTTATATTTTTGGACCAAGTAGAAGATATTTCATCTGATTTTATTCAATACAAAAACGAGCAATGTATTCAAATTCGTGTCAATGATGGCAGTCGCGATGGAAGGATCATTTTGACGAATTCTGTAAGGATTAAGATCTATTGCTATTGCTATTTCTATTTCTAACACATTTGATTTAAGGATGAAATCGGCTTGAAGGAATGGGCATTGTCATTGAGATCAGCACACAAAATGTCGCAAGATCTTTTAGGATCTATGGCTAAGAAAGCTGGAAAGATTTATGGAAGCGAGCGGGATGCAAACAAATCAATGTACATTCTTGGAGGGAATTGTTCAACAAAATCATCAAACGGATCTAACTAAATATTACATATAATGAAATTTATTATGTCATATAATAGGTTTCCCGCTCTGAAACTCTGCAAAACATATAGTTTCAATCAATGTGAAAAGAATCCTAATAAAACACATCATGTAAAACACTGAAAATTTATGTACACTGGCGAACCTGTATAAATTGTGTAATGGTTATTTTGTAAAAACCTTTTTATGTACATCATATGTTACTTTTACTGTTCTGATTTAACTAAACACTTAAAACAGTATCAGTTTGTCGCGCATGCATTTCATTAATCGATTCGATCCTCTATACACTGGGAAGCATCGGTCTTATAGCATACCGCATTAGAGACTTTAGATCTCTATTAAAAACCCACTGCCGATATTGTGCTTCCTTAAATGTAGTGACATGATTGCTGGTCTTCTTAGTTATAAAAAGCAACAAAAAGAAAAACATTAAAAAGTATGTAGCAGTGAATAATTAAGTATCAATTTAATAAAAAGTATAAAATATAAATATTGACTGACAACTTTTTTCGGAAATGTGAATGTACTGCTCTCTGGCGAAAAGTAAAAACTTAATTGACTGAATTCACTGCGGAATTATAAATTAATATACTTTACTTAAATTTTGCCTATGATATATAGTACTAGTATATAGACATCAGGAAAGTTGGCAATGAGCTAAACTACTGTCGGACCGACAAGTCAGGGCACTTAAAGATTTTTGAGAGGTGTTGATCGTCAAGAGTGTTCGGTTAAATATTTTAACTGGTAGCTCCATCAGCATTTGAAAAAAACGTGAATGATATTTTATTTTGACGTTCTTCATCTATAATGCAACAATGATAAGCCTGAAATCTATTTATTTACTTTTTGGGTATTCTTATTATAGCTCCTCTCCACGCTGCTTGTTCAATCAATAATATCTCGTTCTAATTAAGGTATTCTAGATCACAATTAAAAAAAAGAAATACAAATTATTAAAGTTTTGCATATATCAGAGCCAGTCTAAGTAAAGTACAAGTTATAAACGCTGTGTAAGTTTACCCCAGTCGGTGTTCCAATTCCTTATTCCAAAATATATTTAAATTGACGGCCACCTAGAGTGATTATCAGAAATCATAATCGATATCACGATTAATTTAAACTTTGTGATATTTACATTTATCAGTTCGTAGTTATTTTCACTTAATTATATCGTACGAGTCAAATGTGATTTATTTTCTCCATCAATATAAATTATTTATATAGAATGTTATATGGAATAATTAATATTTGTTGGATTCCGCTTGCGGGATTTGTTTCATTTTTGGTTCTTTTATCTGCCATTAACAAATCGGTCGGTGTTCGAAGGGCATACGTAAATATTCTCTTAAGGATATTTGAGGTAAAAACATGCAATTATTTAATTAAAATGATTGATAGTATGTGTTCAAGTATACGTATGTACAAAGTATACATATACCTTTATACCTTTCTTCTACATTATGTATACATTTTGTTATATAGAACTTTTAAATGCAAAGTTCATAAATATAGCTTGTTTCAATAATAATTGTTATTTACACGTTAATAATTTTGTTAATTCAAATTATATTCAAATTGGTTTCTGAAATAGTTTAAGTATAAACAGAGATTCTTGAGAATCCTTTTATGAATATATATTCATATTAAATTCGTAATTTAGCATTAGAACTTGCGACAGCTTAATATAAAAATTCTCATTTTAAATTATATGAATATTAATAATTATTTAATATGTCTTTAGTATGGACGAGTCAGTATTGAAACGGCTGAAAAAGTAAATCAAAAGCTTGCCAAGGAAAAGGTCAATTATGATCAAGTGCAGGGCATGGAACAAGTGGATGCCGTAGACTCAGAAGAAGCTTCCAATGGAGCTGTGCTGATCACACGAGACGCCGTGCTTCTCCCTCAGGCTCAAGATTCGGCGCATGAAAAAGCGAATGGCAACAAAAAGGTAAACCAACATTACCTAATTTGTATATATTTATTCAATGAATATGGTACCTATTTAAATTCTATTCACATGTGAATTTTCAGGAGGAGTTTTCATTCGAGAATTGTTTGGATTATGTAAAATCAGGCGTAGAAGCTATAATCGAAGATGATGTAACATCACGATTCGAAGCTGAGGAGCTTAAGAGCTGGAACATGCTAACACGAACAAATCGACACTATGAATTCATATCTTGGAAGATAACCATGATATGGGTGATTGGATTTGCAGTGCGGTATTTTATATTAATGCCTCTTCGGGTCTTAGTTTGCTTTATTGGTGTAAGTATAGTTGTATATAACTAAAATTATAATAATTATTATTATAATTACCAGTTATAGCTAGATAAAACATATTTGGTGCTACTAAATGTGTTAACAGAGTGTTTAAGTTAGCTTACACAGATAGAATACAATTTCTATATTTGCCTATATTTATTTTTTGGTAATCATTTAAAGATTGTTTATAAACGGAATTTATGAACCACACTTGCATGAATGTAATTATCTAAACATTCTTGATTGACATCAAGATCAACGCAGATTCCATTCATTCATGTCTGCATAAATATCCATCTGTCGAATGCCAAAATATGATGATTACATGCTCAAATAAAGTTTTTTTTTGTCAATGTCCGGTACCTCCCTAATTACAATAGCTATTTTGGAGATATAAATTTGAACTTTGGTATACTCTCACCTTACCTCATTCTTTATCTAATCTAAAAGTTCGATGACGAGCGAGTAATTGCTATAAAAGTTAAGTTCTTATTTTTTGTTTTGGGCTGAGTAGGCGAGCACCCCTAGCGCCATCTAGCGTATTTAGTTAACAACGTGTTTGTGTGTGAGTGTATGTGTTTTATTTAGCTCTATATGTAAGTGCAAATACACGAGAATTGAGTACAGGGTAACTGCATGTCAACCGCTGTCAATTGCTTTTTAATGAAATCTAGTTTAAGTCAAGATTTAAGTATATTTTAAGGTATTACTTCATTAAGTTGGGAGAATAAATTGGATAAATAACAGATAATTCCTTCAAAGAACTGATTTCAAATGTCCCAAAAGTCGACAATTTGTCATATATATTTATAATTAAGTATATTGATGTAACGAAAATGAAAAGAATTCCATTTTTAAATCCGGTTGAAAGCAACTCGTGATTTGTTAACATTTAGATAATACCTCATTTAGCAAATACTTTGGAAGTTAATGATCATATTGTAACTGCATTCTCAAGTTAGTTTTTTCATTTCATATTGATTTTATGGAGCCGCATTCTTTATAATATTTCTCTAATTAATGTTTTACTTTGGTTTTTAGGTTTTATTTGCAGTTATTACAAACGCGTTTGTGGCATTAATACCTTACCGATTTTTGCGGCTTCCCTTAGCGGATTTGTCATTTAAAATTACATTTCGCCTTATATCAAGTTCTTTGTCATCCCTTGTAATGTTTCACAATAAACAATATAAGCCCAAAACTTCTGGGTTTTGTGTAGCAAATCATACCACCCCATTGGACGTGGCAATATTATCAACAGACTGTACATTTTCCTTGGTGAGAAAGAAGATTTTTTATTTAAATGGTTCCATATAAAATTGAATAAAACAGTGGCATAATAAATTATGAAAGATAATCTATTGATTGGCATAAGCATTGAAATGAACAATTCAATTAAACATTATTACATTTACAATTCCAATTGTAAATCTAAAATGTTGCCTCAAAATCAAACTTAATATACAATTATTCAATTTTATATGTAGACTATATATGTGTGTTATGCTTCTGTCTTTTGTCCTTGCGTTATCGTTTTTATAATAGTACTTTTGAAAAATGTTTTTGTATTTTTTTAAATTTAGTTGTGATTTTTTGTAATTAAGAAAGGAACATAATCAGGTAAGATAATTTCTTAACCATGTATAATTTATACCCTCTACTTATAATATACTTAAAAAGGGTATTATAAACTTGTGATAGTCGTTTTATTTTGGGAATTAGAAGAGGCTCATATACCAAATATATCATATTTAGGATCAAGCTAGAAATACGCTGATCAAACTGAGAAGGAAAATGAGATTGCATTTCTAAAGCTTAGGCTAAGAAATGAACTTTTAATTACATATGATTATTTTATAATTGTTAAATTCCAGTCTATGGATATCTATTTGTCGGACAATTCCGACAATTCGGACAAATATTAAGCAAGCGAAGTCATTATTAAGATTACTTGAAGATAAGTAGGTTTACTAATTATTCATTATACAAATATATTTGGAATAATAAACGACATTTAAGTATATATTTACACATTTATATATATTGCATCTCAAGCTCTTTTATCTGTTAGAATCGTTGATAAGCGTTATTTCATCTTTCTTTTATTTGTAACTTAACTATTAACATGCTATTAAGGATAATTTCATTCTTTTAAAAAGGAACTTACTTTTTAACACGAGGATTACGTCTCTTTACTTGTTTGTATTACTCAACTTTAGACCACGTTTTGGTTTTTGCAAGACTTTGCAAAACTTTTTGATAACAAAAACTTTCCTTTTAATTGTTTAAATATTAATTGTACTTTCTTGTTTTTTTTTTACTTTTTGTTTAATAACTTGTGTCACTTATTATTGTTATTTGGCATTTAAATGTTGTCAGTAAATAACTCACAAGCTTGTTTAAAGCTTTATTCGTATATTCGCAAGAGTTAACGCAATAGACAGAAGTCAAAGAAAAATGTGTGTCTGTTGATAAAAAATAAAACCAAGAAGCGCATTTGCTGCATCTTCCCTATGAATTCTATTACATCTTGAATTTGATCTGAAGTTGTTGATGAAGTTAAATCCCTATTTGCCCCCTTTACTTAAATGACCATTGAATGCGCATATATAATCGAGACTATAAATCCAATTTATTTAAATATTATATATTTGAATTATCTAAAAATGTATAACAAATAAAATCATATATGTATAAGAAGTCAAGCTCAACTCGATGATTAATTGACTTACCTTACAATTGAAAATAGAAAATATGATTATTATTCCATTGAAATTATACACCTGTGAACATTAACAATAACGCATTATCAATACCTACAAAATACGAATTTTTGTTTTATGCAATCTCAGGTAGTGTGGTTGACATTATGTACAGCTGCTGTGGGAAATCTAAAGGATGGAAAGAAAAAGCGGGCTATTGTGAGTAGTGTTCTTGGGCAGTGTTTCGGTGTCTTGTCCAGCGCTATTTCTGCTGTTATTACTTACCATAATGAGGATAATCGCCCGTCATCAGGTATTTGTGTGGCAAACCATACAAGCCCTATCGATGTACTGGTGCTGATGTGTGACACAACATATTCTCTGGTAAGACAATTTAACAATTTGGATGGAAATGCACTTTTAAATGTAACCACTCTAACACTGGCATTATCTTTTGGTATAACTTTAATGTATTGGGCAAAATAACAAACTACATAATACTGAGTACAAAAATATTGAATATACTTTTAATATCTATTTTATCTGAACAATTGCATATATATTATTATTTTTAGTTTTGCGTAGATTTTGTAAATGCGTATTATTTAAAAATCTATTTTAATTTCATAAGAAATTCTCGTAGTTTAGCAATAAGTTAATAGATCGTTTTTATTTTATACCTTTTAATGTACCAATCATATCAACATAGTCGTAGTCTTTCCTCTTTTCTCATCTCTTCAGAAAATCATTTCAACATGCAAGAGAATAATAAGTGAATCAAATGTATAAATATACTTTAAACTCTGTTAGCATTGAGAAAACTTATCCGATTATCATGCGGAATATCAATTTAATCATTCATATTCAAATTTTATAATATGTACCAAAAATGGAAGTGTACCAGTTTTGGTACAGTTGTACCATAAGTAATTACCGGAATTCTGCGCTCCCAAATTCCTGACTTATAATAGCGTTAGATTAAAGCTCATACGTCATATATACATCTCTTTCATTCATAAAATAGTCAAGCCAATGAGTTTCACAAGTTTATTATACCCTTTTTAATTGAATTGGTATAGGGTATTGTTAAATGTTGGTGCGTTTAACTTTTGAGTTACTGCTCTTTGCAATACCAATGAGCAAGTAGCCTTTCACAGCTTTCCACAGAGAAGCTCTCCATAGCCCTACTAAAACGGATGTAGACTTTTTCCACACCCTAGATACTATGGCGAAGATTCAGAAAGAATCAATGAAAAGTCTAGCAACCTGCATATAATTCACATTTAGGTATGGAGATCCATAAGATCGAAGAGTCCACGAAATATATCGGATAGTCTATAACGAACGTGACTGTCCGAAGAGCTAGCATGTTTACTACCTATCCCGGCCAGGAGGAGCTGTAAGAGTGATTAATAAACATGTTTCTTCAAATAGATCCCTGGTTGCATTAGTGAAGGAATGGAAAAGATTGGTCATAAGTCGCAGAGCAAGACTATGGATTTCAATTGGTATTTGTTGATACTCCAATGAACTAGTCCTTAAACATCCGAACGGATGTCTATTAACATAGAAAACATACTTATATTGGTTTATGTGGCTATTAAAATGATATGTTTAAGTGCTTGTAAATGTGACATGATCAATTGATTCAATAAAAACAATAATCTGATACATATATTTTAGATTGGTCAACGACATGGAGGTTTCCTTGGCATACTACAAAGAGCACTTGCTAGAGCCTCGCCTCATATTTGGTTTGAAAGAGGAGAAGCCAAGGACCGACACACAGTTACTGAAAGACTAAGACAACATGTGTCGGATCCAAATAATCCACCTATTCTTATATTCCCGGAAGGCACTTGCATTAACAATACGTCTGTGATGCAATTCAAAAAAGGAAGCTTTGAAGTTGGCGGAGTTATATATCCTGTAGCCATAAAGTGAGTATTTAGTCCCGATGCGTATGCGTAAAAACTAACCATTTAATTGGTTTCAGATATGATCCAAGATTTGGTGATGCTTTTTGGAACAGTTCTAAATACTCAATGATGCAATATCTATACATGATGATGACCTCATGGGCTATTGTTTGTGATGTCTGGTATCTTCCACCAATGTATCGACAGGATGGAGAGTCGGCGATTGATTTCGCCAACCGCGTTAAAGGTGTTATTGCGAAACAAGGAGGCTTAGTGGACTTGGTTTGGGATGGACAGCTCAAACGAATGAAACCGAAGAAGGAATGGAAAGAAATTCAGCAAATTGAATTTGCTAATCGACTAAAATCTGATTGACATTGATTTCATACTTTTTATTTAAATCTGTAATTACAAAATCTAATCATTTATAAATATTTGACCTTACTGAATATACATTGTATATGATTGTAAAGCCAACAATTTCAAATATTCACTTTTTATAAACTCTAAGAATGTGGTACGCAAGCTGAGTAGCGAATTTAAAGCTGATATCGGATGTGTTTATCTCAAAATGCAATGGTTTCCAATTTGATCGTTAATCGCACGTAACTTCATAAATCGGTGCCGTTTTCGATACAAGTCATAAGAAAAATATTAACATTAATCGATAATTGTTCAACAGTCTATGGTCTAATTGGATTACACTAAAGTTTCCACTAAAGTCAGCTAAAATTGGTGTACGTCCAAATTGGGTAAGAATAATGTTGTAACATATTAATTTTAATACAAAATTTTAAGCGCTAACACGCTATTACGAAAATAAAAATGCAGCCATTGGATATCGAACGCACGACTCGCGTTCCTGGTATATAGAACTCACGACATCTAATTGTGCAAATATATAACAAATTTCTTGATGATATATTTTCCAAGAATTTGTTATTATATTTAACAGAAAAAAATATCTATGCATTCATTTGATAACTAGGAAAAATATAAAATATTAATATTAACCAACATAATTTAGATATCGATACATGCATATATATCGATATTTCGTCAGCACACAAAAGAGATTTGCTGGATGATGCCCTTTATATAACTTGTTGTGTTATGTTGGCAGTTCTTTTGCGAATGGAATAATATACATATATATGTATATATAACAAATGTTGTTTAAGTCCTACATATCACTCATGGAAACGAGAAATTAGACAATTCTAAAGTATCAACATTGCCTTTAATAATGAAGTGACTTACATGGACAAACAAAGGAAATTCTCTGACGGTTTTCTAATTTGTTTTTGTTTAATACGTTTGAATATATAAACAATTGTTTTATTTAACATACGTTAACGATGTCATTAAGCAATAAAAGTAGCAGCATAAGCGAAAAAGATATCGACGATGAAGATATGTTGGCACCCACCAAACTATCAAATAATCTTGTTGTTCGAGTAAATCAAGATTCCGATGACAACTTGCAAGCCTTATTTGACAGTGTATTGAATCCAGGTGACGCGAAACTACCATTGCAGCTCCCTTTTCGTATGCGCAAGCTTCCGAATTCGTTTTTCAATCCTCCTGCTCCCCAACATTCTCGAGCAAATAGTGCTGATTCCACATACGATGGCTCACAAACTAATATCAACAAGACTGTCCAGTCAGAATTACAGTCGCCCCTCTCACAGAACCAGCAGCCATCACAAAGTCGTCTGACAATACATCACTTTCGCGCTAGGAGCAGCCCAGCATCTCTGCAACAGAATTACAATGTTCGTTCAAGAAATGAAACAAGTGCAAATAGTAACCAAGGTCCAGGTCCTGCATACCCGGATAACAGTGTGGACTTTACCAATAGTCCAGCAAGCAATATTGATTTAGATGTAATAAATACTTGCATGGGACAAGGACAGGAGAATCCAATATCTACACAAACCATACATAAAAAACAAAGATCATATGACGTTGTGAGTCCAATTCAATTGCAAAGTCAACTAGGAGCATTGCCGCCGGGCTGGGAACAGGCAAAAACAAATGATGGACAGATTTACTATTTGAAGTGAGTATTTGAATTGATTAAAAATTAGGAATTTATAATAATATTAGATATAATTTACGGTAAATTTCTCTAACTTAATTTGTGTTTAACCCATATCATTTTTTCCAGCCATACAACAAAAACAACGCAATGGGAAGATCCAAGAATTCAGTTTCGCCAACAACAACGAGGTATTGCTGAACGGATAAAGCCAAATGGTACGCCTTAGTAACAAATTCATATTTATTTCTTATATTTAGTATATAAATGGCATTTAATGGCCATCGGTGATCGACTAGAAGATATCAATATACATTAATATTTGAACTCATTTAAAAGAAAGCAGGTTTCTTGTCGAGGTTTTTCTAATTAGAGTAGGACATTTACCTCCTCCCATGGCAGATTTTGACTGAGTTTGGTTGTCTGAACTCCTACTGCCTTATTTTGATATGATCGTAGAGTATTGTTAGATTAAACAGTAACAGTTTGATTAGGCAAAATAAATAAATAATGTCCTCCGTTCTATCATATAGGCATTACCCCATTCCATAAGATTCCTTACAATTTACTTGAGGTATTTTCTTTTTATTGTGCAGATTTAATACAAAATACAAAACAAACTAGCGCACCGACTATTGCTAGTCACATTGGCCCACTACCCGATGGTTGGGAACAAGCTGTTACTGAGTCTGGAGATATATATTATATAAATCATATCGATCGAACAACTTCATGGAACGATCCGAGAATTCGTAAGTATAACCGCTAGTCAAGAACATTTCCGATATGCAAATGCAAGTTGGGTTTGGGTTAATTAAATGTCCTAAAGTATAAAGCAATCTCGATCCTCTGAATGAATTAATCCTGCTTATAATTCTGCCGTTCTTAAGGTAATCGATGAACTTGAACCGCGGGTTTTCAGTATAATCGTCTTCGTTTCCTTATTTGTTAACAGTCTCAGCTTGGGCTTCTGTCTCGACTCCTCTGCTTGGCTTCTCTAATCCTCGATATTCGCAATACATTCCTTGATAAGCATAAGAGAAAACAGTAAAGTAACTTTTTTGCATGTCGTCCTTCCATTCAATCCTAAGCCTACAAATTTAAACAAATGCGTTTCTATTACTAAAGTGAAACATCCCCCACTGCCTGTCTATATGAGAACTTTAAAAACACAGAATTCAAATATTATATAATTGCTGCCGAAAAATTAATAACTAGAGTACTATAAATTTGATTTAGACCCAAAATAATAAGCGTATTATTAAGCAAATTTCTATTACAATTTATACTTACGTATATATCTTTTACCTTTTGCCTTCTTTTAGAAACTGGACTTAGTGGACTAGACTGCCCCGATAATTTAGTGTCTTCTCTTCAGGTAAATACTTCTCAAGAATATAAAGTAAATGTAAGAAACGTAAGAAATATTTAGCGAATCGCGACTTAAGTAAACTATACATATCAAAATTCTTGAAACTGCTTAGGGGGCACTCCAATATTTTAATTTGTAAAGCATGGAATTATTTTATTTTTTGCGAGGATTTTGTTTATTTTGTTATCCTTATTCTTTCAGATTGGAGATAATATTTGCAGCAATATTTTTAATGATGCCCAAACTATCATTAGTACACCGTCTTCCCACAAACCTGATGATTTGGAATGGTATAAAATAAATTAATACATTTTTATGTGTAAACCATTTAATTAGATATTAAAGTTTTATATTTTGTATTAAAAAATAAATATTTTTGCATATATTTAATTATATTTATTATTTTTCTTATTTCAATTAGGGAATCCCATATTTCTTTATTATATTATCACCAATGTTTGAAATAGACCTCGCACTGAAATGAACAATTACAGCTACGATCTAATAAGCTTTTGTTTCGCGTAGCGGGGGGAGTTTAATAAGTTCGAGTCATCACTTGATCAAGACTGCAGTAGATATTAAAATAATTGGCACAAAGACGAAAAAGATACAGATGAAAGATAAATATTGATCACAATAATGTGATGACCCATTTGATGTTTTTAATGCACCAATAGATTCATCACAATAAAGATATTTCTCTTAGCGCAAAGCAAAACTACATAAGAGATCAAACATATGTATAACGAGTTGGCAACATTAAATACGGGCAAAATTAATGGGTTCGCCTCCCAAAAACATCAAAAATTTAAAAGAATCCAGGGTACCATGTTTCCACTGTCAAGGTTTCATGGCTAAAGCCTTTTCATTTCACCTTTTAAGTGAATATTACACATTTACCTACTGTTGAACATTGTAGACAATCAGTATTGAAAATTTTTGTAATATTATTTATAGAAATAATAAAAAGAAAGTTTTTAATTTGTATTAACAGAGCTTTTTCAGTTTTAGCCAACAAATGTAATGCTACTGCGAGCCCGCATTATGCGTTATGCGAAAACCTGATTAACACACAGTTACTGTTGAGTAGGGTGTTTGGAATGTTTTATTAATGTTATATGAAGAAATTAACAGAAGTAAAATAGTGTGGTGATATCCTTTTCCTTATTGCTTATAAATATAATTTACAAATTATAAAAAATACAAATAATTAAAAAAACAACACACAAATTTTATTAAAAGTTCCATTTCAACATGAAAAAATGTAAGCTTCGTATCATGAGTAACCCCAACGTCCAAACATACCTGTAGATACCCAACACACACATATACATATGTAAATATGTGTAACTCAATTACTGCACTCTCTGCTTAGGAGCGGGCACCTGTATGTGTGCGCACAATACGCAAACTTAAGAGACCATTGAATGCATTACGTTTGGCAAAAACGGAGCCAGTCTTAGGCCACTTCTATGTATACTTGATGGTGTTTTGCCAGTTATTGTTTGTTTCTACCTAAGTGTGTGTTTTTAAAAATCTTAGCTATGAGTTTAACCATTCGTGCATAAAATACAGGTACACAAGAAATATAATTTTAAAGTTTTATATTTCAATGATTGTTTAAAGTAAATGTTTAATTACAACATGTATCAGTGTAACATTCATTCATTTAATCGCCATGGAAATAATGAGAAATATATAATAATAATACATAAAAGTGTATGTGAATGTATATACATATGTATGTGCGGGGAAAGGTCTTTATGCGTAAATCTACACACGTATACAAACTTATGATGTGGGCATGTACATGTGTCTTGTGTCAACAGTGTCGTTTAGTTTTGATTGCAAAACCAATGAATTATTAAAAAGACATATATAAATATTTAATAAACTTATCAGCTTTATTGTCTATGCTACAATCACATAAATTATTAAATGTATGTGTACCACTTTTCAACAAAATATTGTAAAACCTTCGTATAAATCGCACTGCTTGCAAAGCAGTATGCGTATATCAATGTAAGCAGTTTGTGTGTTTGTGCATATGGAGTAGACCTTGGCATATTATATGTACGTAGATATGTACATATGTATCTCGCAGTTAAGCACTCAACAGATCACTCTTACTTTTTATGTGTCTATTTTTTCATCAGATAAATTAAATAATTTCCACCATTTTTGTTGAGCAACAAAGTAAGCTTAACTAAATATTTATTATTTACTTTTTTAACGACCGTGATGGATTAACTCTTTACTGGGAGATCATAGCGTTGCAGTCGACTTTGGCTGCAGAGACGGGCTAGAATCTGGTAAGTTCTATGGCTAAGATCCGCCAAGGAATTGCAGAGCCATCAAAATGAAAATCTCACAGATTGGATAATGTCTAAACTGGCAGTCAATTTGTGGTTTAGTTTGGGTATTTAATACCGCGTAGTAATTGAAACAATATAGTATTGAATAAACAGTAAAATTTACGAAGAGATATCCTTGCTTCCTTGAAGAGACCACTGACACTGAATACCATTCGCTGCTTTGTGCTAAAATAACCCACGAATAAACGAATAAAATAGGAAGTAAACGAACTAATCAAACGAAATTAGGACTAAATTCTAGTAAACGAGCTGAAATGAAATTCGATCGAACTAAATGAATCATAATGAAACTTAATCGAACTAATTTGGGACTAAAGTGATCGATAATCAGGGCTTAGTTCGTTCGTGAATTCATGCTGAACCATTAGATACAGCGCTGGTTTAAATTATTTAATTATATTTAACACTTATTTTATATATTTAATATGCTTTATATAATTGTTTTTTATTTGTTATTATGTTTCTCAAATTTTTCAGTTAATCAAATTATTACGTTCTTATCATCTTTGGGCATCCACTTTTCAACATGTTGCTATATCTGTGTATTATTTTGTTTATCAACTGTGGTAAGTCGTCTAACAAATTTTAAAGTAAGATATATAAGAATAAGTAAAATTATTATCTAGATATTACTGATACCAACAAGGTATTGAATTATAACTAACTTAACGAGCGATTCAATAGAATGAAAATGTTTGGGCCTAAGGATTGAGATATAAGTTTGTAATATAATTTGAAATTTATAATTCTAGCGTCTTGCACAGAAACACAAATTACTCAAACAGTTTATGGGTTTTTGGATTTTACAACTACTATTGGAAATACAGTTATGGTTTTCTCTCCACAAAGCGCTCCTCAATTTGGTAAGTATCGACAGTAAAGAAATGCAAATTAGTCGAGTTGATGGACTCGATAGATTATGTTACCTTCCCCACATAATTAAAAATTAAACAGCATTAATATTTGAATATTTTAATTTTCAGAGCTTTCCATAAACAAGACTACACCCAAGCCAATAAGTATTATTGAAACCAGACCGCCCGAGCATAAAAATGAAGAGAGTAAAAATGGAATAAAGCCGACCCCACTTATTGCATCAAGCTTAAAAGAAGACCCTGAAACCACATCCTCTTTTGAAAACAATAATATAATTAGTTTATCAAATACTCCGATTAAAACTTTAGATTATCCAGAGTATGCTTTACTTTCTCGCCAGCCTGAAGAGTTCGCTGAGGAAACTTTCCGTTTGGTTAACTTGAAAACTCGAGCGGACGCTGAACGTCAACGAATCTATCAGTCGAAGCGAGATAACAATCATAATCTTTCTTCTGCTGTTTTCGCAAAGAAGGGGGAAATTTTAAGTAAAAACAGTGCTCTAGCCTCTAAGCCATCAACTAAATATGCACAAGCGCCTCAATCCATAATAAGCACCGAAAAGAGGAACAAAAACCGCACACCATCTTCATCGCGAGTATTGAAAACTTTAACGCATACAGTTCAGCCAAGTAGGTCGGCAATAGAATCAGCGCCTCAGCAGAATGGATATACGAATAAGAGTAGTCGTAAAAGTAATCGGGAACCCAGCGAAAAACGAAAGTCATCTCGTAATAAAGGAAAAAGGTAAGGCTTTAGTGTGGAGTGTGAAAAATGCTGTATAATTCCCTAGAATTTAACACGATTTCCTTTTTGTTTGCAGGAGGCATAAAAATACGCAAAGCCCGAGCACGCAAATTACGGCGACCGCGGTAGACACAAGTTCGCGTCGTTCATTTAGAACGAAAATTAGCCAACAACCTGAGGAACCGATTCCAAGTCTTGTCCAACCTAATTTAAAGCTGAATAGGCGACCTGGTCGTTGGCAGTATAAATCAGCTCCAAAACCAAAAGTGAATATAAGAAAAACGTCAAACAACCCAACTAAGAACGTCACAACAATTGAAAACCTTAATGAAACAACTTTGGAAGTGGATGATCAATTACAAAAGGCAAACAATCTGGGCAGAGACCTGGAAGCGGTTGGTTCCCAAAACTCAGTTGTAGCTGATAACGATGAGCTGAAGCCCAAGAACTTTGTTCGAACATTGAATGTGGAGATATCAACACCAAGCAATTTTGAAGATACCTACTATGAAATTGCTACAATAAAAAGTCCATTTGTATTCCAGGTACATACGGAAATGATTTCTATACATCCTTTTTAATATATCCATATTATATACTATATATTTATCGCATTTTTATATTCTTTCTGCTTTTGCAGGCTGGACTTGTGAAAAAGACCCGATTCTTGACAATAACTTCAACTATTGAAAAAACAATCAAATCTGCTCAAATTGAGGAATACTCTAGCGATGATGGACCCCTGTCTGAAAACATTTTGGAATCTACAATGCCCATGATCGAGCCTACTTTAGATGGGAGCATATCAACATTAAAGCCAATATATATCACAGATAGCCTAGAGACTCCAGAGCTGGAGACTATAACCGATTCATTTTCCATTACGCAAACAAAACTGAGAACACAGATCTTGCCAATCATTTTTGAAAAGAACAATGAAACAGTCCAGATAACGCTAGTTCAGACCTTTGATTATACTAGCTTAGTGACTGTCACTCAAACAATCTCACCATTTAGAGACAATTTCATTCCTGCTAAGAACTTTAAGGACTTTGCAGCTATTCTGGATGAGGCTGGCTCGGAATTGAACTTGGACCTCGAATTCGGTGATGAGGGCAATGCAGGTCAATTCGATGGAAAAATTAATTCCAATAATAAGTTGGAACCCAAAGGAATTCTAAATTCCACTAATATTCTTCCTAATATTCAATTGAATAGTCCGGAAAAGTTACATAACCCAGAAATTTCAGTATTGAATCCACTAAATCCCAGTAACAATGTAATTACATCCACACGTCCAGTTATTAGGCTTGAAACTATTTGGGAATCCTACGTGGTACCTCTTCAAAGGGGAACTGATAGTATATTAAGAACATTGTCCAAGTCCGTTGGTGTAATTGAAAAAACCGATTATGTCACCGAACTATCAACATTGCCAATATTGCCGATGTCACAATTTCCATATTCCATTAATCCATTTTATAACCCCCTATTGGGCCTACCCCAACAGCAATTTATTACATCAACCTCCATACTAAACACACTGATTACAGCAACGAGTAGTAAAGTACTAAAACTAACATTTGGAGCAAGAACCGCCTATACAACAATATTCTCAACCTCTGTTGTTCCTACTGAAGTCACCCAATTGATTACAGCTACTCTTCCAATTCAAAACTCAGGCTCATTCCCGAACTATTACCCGCCTCCATACCCTCCCTTTGCCTACGTTGGTTAAGGTCCAGTTCGGATCCGTTGTACCCTTCCTGTGAATTACAAAAATCAAAATACTCAAAGTTATTTCGAATACTCACATTAACTATCCATTGAATAACTTCATATTTCTATATCAATACATTAGATCTTAATATTAAATCGAAATTTATAAAGTAATAAGAATGCTTTTCCCTTTTCGCACTCATGCTACTATATCATATATGCATGTATACAATATATACATTAACTAACTGGACATAGTTCAGTCTTTAGGTCCGTCTGCTTCTTTATCAACGAAACTTACTCATATCGGTTGACAATATTCTGTTCAATATCATATAGTTGCTTAGCATTCAATTACAAGGGAATTATTCATAGGAAACATCAATTTTTATTCATTAATGGTGCTTAAATGTTTTCAAAATGTTCTAAAAAATTCGAAACTCTTAATTTAAAGCCGTCCGAAATATATGTGGTTGAAATTTTGCTTTTAATAATTTGATTCTTATCATCCATTTAAACTCCCATTTATTTGAAATCTTAATGAAGTTAAAATCTCGATAAACGCTAAAGATGTTCTTACAATCAACAATAGATTTATCACAGGAACACAAAATGTTCAAAACGGAATTTAGTTGGTGCAAAAACAAATGAAGTAAAGCTGTTCCATTACATCTGTTGTGCGCTACATTTATCTGAGTAGTAAATCGCAAAACACAAATATCTACAAATATAGTACTAATGTGTTTTTAACTGTTTTCCAAATTGTTAATGTGCGATTATTGCCAAGTTGGCGTTTACTTGGCATTGCATGCACTTTTATAATCTCATAATTCAATTTGCAACTCATCGCAATAAAAGTGAAAGAGATATACTAATTTGTCGATTTTTCAAAATGATTGTGATTGTTTTATTGCAAATAACTACTTAACTTTCAGCACTATGCATCTGATATTATATGAAAAACCATTTCCGCAATATTATTGTAACATAATTTCAATACACGAATTTACAAACCTGTACATATATTTAAAAGATTAATATTCGCAATTTGTGTGCTTGCAGTAAAAAGTAGTTGTAACTAGTGTTGTAAGTAATACTACTATTACTATTAACGATTACTGGGAATTTACGGGAAACGTTTTACACATAGTGACATTATTATCATTTTGTAGCAAAAAAAAACGTCATTTGAAATAGTTAATATTAAATTGGCAGATTGAATATAATTATAGTTTATTGCAATGAAACATTAAAAGTAATTAAATATTAATGTACAACCGTTTGTTTTTACCGGCAATCTACAATTTATACACTTTGTCATGGCAAATAAATATAAATATAAACTGCGTCTTTAATTTGTGTCATTTTAATTTAGTTAGCGAACTCTACAGTAAGGAAACCCGGTAGTCATATCCAAACATACATACATAACCAATTGGTATGTAAACGATAAAAAAAAAGATTATAATAATACAAACAAATATATGTATACGGAGATAATAACAAGCGTTAATTTTTTAAAATATTGCAAATTTTTCCTTTTTATTGTCATTTTTGAAAGTGTCTGTTATTTCAATGAGGCTCTCTCAATATCTTTCGTTCTTAGACAAGAGAGGGAGCAAAGGTATAACAAAGGCAATAACAATTACATCAAGATTAGCCAGCTGAAATAACATAATACTAGCTGAAGTACTAGCTTCAACCGTGCTCCAAGAATACAAGAATATAGATGTCCATTCCGACAAAACAACGTGGGATACGTCAAGCTTGCGGGAAATAATGCGTTTGCAGACTCGGATGACAGCCATCCATCCATAAAACAGGTTGGCGCAAAGCTGCCAGAAGACGTTTACCATTCCTGACATGAACATGGAGATCCTAAAGTAATATACCTACCAAGGCTGTGCTGTGCATGCAAATCCTACGCGTTGGTTAATTATCGGGCTAACAGAGACGACTGTAACCCTTGAACCAATAACTGCTAATTGTAATTCTGACATACATATAAGTGATTTTATTTTTAACTATAATTATCTTATATATTTACAAATTTCTATAAAAGCGTACAACAACAGTATTTCTTTTTTTGTCGTTTTTCTTGTGTTAAATTCATTTCTCGAACAATTGTGGCAAAGACTTCATTGACATTTATTCGGTCTTTTGCTGAAGCTTCGATAAATGGACATTCCCAAAGTTGTGCCAAGGCATTTCCTGAAATCGAATGGTAAAACAATATATTATGATATATATAGCAACAGACAAAAAGGGTATCATTTTTAAGAATAAAGGAGATCTTGGATCCTGATCTTAACATATTTTCTCTACCCAAATATGGAAAATAGCAGACATAAATAAATAGAAATTATAATAATGCTTACCTTCAGCAGTAGATACCTCTCTTTGGCAATCCAAATCAAATTTATTCGCTACAAGCAATATTGGAGCTGGTTGACTTCCTTTAACGCGAGTAATCACATTTTTCATACTAGAAATATCCTAAAAGAAAAATTAAATAAAATAAATTTGTTCAATATTTGACTTGCAAAATACAACAAAATATCCAAAATACAAAAGAAGAATACTAAGCGATTTTTAGAATACAAACTCACCTGAAATGTTTGATGGTTAGTCAGCGAATACATTACAATGAATCCATGCCCGTTTTTTATGTAGAGATCTCTCATGGAGGCAAACTGCTCAGTTCCTGCCGTGTCTAATATTTCCAAAACGCAGGGAGAGCTGTCCACCTGTAGTAAATATGTAAATACTCTTTATATATGTCCACAATTATTAAATTAAAAATATTGCTTAGGGTACAAAAAGAAAAAGTAAATGAATAGAATTAATGAGACTTAAACTCGCATCTTAATTCGAATTTTGAATGAGTCAGCCTCTAGAACTCTATAAAAAAAGACACAATAATGATGCATTTTAAGACAATAATATTACAAAACTAATATAATCAATATATTTTGAGTAAATAATTTAATTGCGTTTTAATTAATATTTGTTTGGCAATTTACAAATATTTCGCTGCACATGCAAAAAAAAATAAATAAAATAAAACAAAGACGTGATTCTAACAACGCTTCAACTTTGTTCTATTTGATTCATTCACATTTTTATTTTATTTTTGCAATATTCAAGGATTGACCCGGTCTATTGTCTGGCCAGCAATAATGGAACATGTCACTCTCGGTTCGCTTATCTATCGGCGCCAATACACCAAAGTCTATGACATGCGCGTGTAAATGTGGCCAGTAAAACATGTAACTTGTGGCTTGACAAATGTTTCGTCCGGTCCCTGTTACCGGTGGTCGGTGATTCGCCAACTACGTAGCCACCACCCCGAACTACAGGGTACATTCATACATTCATGCATTCATACATGTATATATGTATCTATGTGTCTGCTGTTATTCTACATATCTATATACACACATATATACATAGCCGCAACAGACATCACCCTTCAAAACTTTACAGAACTAACGCAAATGTAAAAACTGCAAACATGTTCATTTAATTTAGTAATTATGCAGCAAATGAAGTTGTTGTTGTCGTTGTCGAGTCCGAAAGGAATACAAGTTTACTCACACATAAATATACATACATGCAAACATACTTATATGTTGATTCTCATTGTATGTATACATACAATGTGCATACATGCATATGTATGTGTGAAGGTATTATATTTAACATTCAAATGCAATAAATAAGTGCATGCAATAATATATAAAATTGTATGTATAAGCATAAATGTATTTGTACATTTGTATGTATGTACATACAGCATATTCTGGATTCTATATATATATTTTATGTTTATATATATACCTATAGATATGAATATGGTAGTATGAATGTTCTTTCATGAACGTATGTGTTTGTGTGTATATGTAGTGTGCGTACATACGTAAGTATAAATTCTGATTACAAGATGTGTGATGCATGCATATACATATACATATCTACATATGTAAGTGTAGGTAGCAAACCTCTATTTCCTTTCGATAGAAGTCCTCAATTGTGGGATCATATTTTTCAATAAAACATCCCGAAACGAATTGAACAGTTAGGGCCGATTTACCAACTCCGCCAGATCCGAGCACAACAACTTTAAACTCTCGCATGTTTACAACACTCGTTTATAATGTACAACGATTGTTTCACAACTAAAATTATATTTAATGTCACTTAAAGAGAAAAACGATTAATGTCTATTTGCATTGTGATGAATTCAAATTTTTTAATAAACAAAACACGACGAAAGCACTTTGCACGTATTCACAAGTAATTTTATTTTTTATTTTTCTGGCTGACAATCATTATTTTCATGAATATTATTCACTACGGACACTGGCATTCAGTGAAAACGGACAATGTACAAACTAGAGATGAGTAATACTTAAGTATCCGGTACATATGACTACTTTTTACTCGTTACAGTCTTTTTATGAGTTTTAAGAGTAACTTTAAATTAACTTCAATAAATAATATATCAGAATATGCTTCCTCATCAAAACACATGTTTTTTTTATTGCTATAATTAGAATTGTTACATTTGAAATAATAAACTGAAAGGAACAAAAATAATTTTAGACATTGGAAACAATTTAATACAGATCAATTTCAATATTCAAATATATTCTAGTATTTAGTTCAATTCACGTCAATTTCAACTTGTACCCCAATGCAAGTTTCTGATAGCAAATTTTAAAATTTGTTCTTTATCAAAAATATAATTATTTTTAGACATAAAATGTAAAAGTCAATTCTGAAAATGAAAGACTACATAATATTGGACACAAACAAACAAAAATTTATATTTATCGCGATTCTAAATTCGGACCTATTATCGATAAGCCATCAAGTCACAATACTCAACAAAGTGTTCTTAGCCATGATCAAACATTTAACAATTAAATAAAATTAATATATTTATTATACATATGCCTCTCTTATGTTGAAATTGTTAGTTTGATATTTAAATTAAATTAAATTCTTGTAACGATGCAATTTATTTATGACTCGGTTGTCTCAGACGAGTCGATTGTTAATTCGTGACAATCGATAAAAATTCCCGCAGCTGAATTATACTTTTATCGTTTTGTACTTTGTGTAGATTTACTGTTTTTGATAACGGTCTTATCAAGGGTATTACCACCTGTATATTGCATGACAAACTTTAAGTTAATTAAATTTGAGTCAGAAAATGTATCTTTTTTTAAAAAAAGAAAATATTTACATTTTATAGAAAACAATTCCGAATCTTCGTGCAGTCTAAACTTAAGCTCTTTTTTTTATCGTTAAACCTCCATAAAAGTGACAAGGTCCATGTCATGCATTTCGGCAAAAGGAAACCAACATGTAGGAAGTTGAAAATGAAGATTATTTTTAAAATAGTCAGCTAAGCTCCTAATTCACGCATAAGCACGTACAGTGATTAAACAGTAAACTTTAATTGAACTAAAAGACATATGCATGAAGCAATGTTTCTTGTATACAAATTCTTTTGAACGTTTCACATTACGGACTGTAAAACATCGATTTATTGTTTTTCAAAGGAATTTATATTTATTCTGCTGGGACTTCAAAAGCTCCATTGTTGAGGTCGTCAATTACATCATGAGGATGCTTGCCATCAACAGTGCACCCAACACTCTGGGCGGTGCCAAGGACTTCCTTGCAGGTTCCCTTCAGCTCACGCGCCATTGACCTAGGCCTCATTGTACGGGCGATAGCCAAGATATCATCGAAGGAAATATTTCCACTGTGTTTGACTGAAAGATTTAAAAAAATAATTAGAAACATAGTACACAAGACATGAAACAGGCTGAAGACATCTCCGACTCCATTCTATGGTTAACAAATAGCTGATTTATGGATATGATTATTCTTTCCGCGAAAATATAGAGAAGTTGGACAAAAATTTAGTCAAAAGTTAGAGCATTGATATTTCTTTGTTTGGATATTAACACTGAAGTTTATCACTCATGAGGGAAGTAGGAACGAGATGCACTATCGTAGTCTGGTTTGCGGTACGCTTGTTTGTGAATTGTCAACACGTGCTAAGGAATCTCGTAGTCGTCTCGTAGATTAGATTACTGTTGCCTAGCATGTCCTCGCTTCCTCTTAAATGAAGTTTATTATTCGATATTGAAGCGCAATATAAACTTGGTGGACAAGTCAACACAGGTTTTACCGCAATTCATTTAGAATAATTAATGCTTCTACTTTAACACGGTTCACACACTTTACAGAGCAGGAGATGCTTCATGCATATTGCACACAATATTTAAGCACTTATTAGCCATTTCCACTGATAATATACTTACTGTTCTTCTGCTTTTTCCTGTCACGTGGAGGTTCCTTCAGAGCCTTTATTATCAAGGAGGCAGCAGATGGTACCACAGAAATGGTAGCTTGCCTATTTTGAATGGTAAGGCATACAGTAATTTTCAGACCTTTCCAGTCTCCGGTGGCCTTAGCAATATCATCACCTACTTTTTTAGGAGACTGAAACTAGTATTAGCATCAAGTTAAGCGAAAAATATAGCATACTCACCAAGCCCAGAGGACCGATTTTGGGAGCCAAGGATGAAGTTGCGCCAACCTCGCCGCCCACACAACGCAAGTAAACTAAAAATCATTCAAAAATATACATTAATATGTGCCGCCTTGTTTGCAAACATTATCCGTAAACATATGAATGTTAAAACTACCTAATTTAACTTCCGTGGGATCAAATTTGGGAGGCATCTTTTTATACTGGTGGTTTAAACCGCTGAAACACAAAGATTATTCGTAAATTTAACGATTTTTAATAGGCGAAATTCGGCGACGTACCGTCAGCTAAAAAGGCAACAAGAAGAAAGAGACGTCAAAACGGTTGTCAAATTGAAAGCGGTTTCCGGTAAGACTGTATGTAAGTATGCATATTCTTTGGAACGTGGAAATGAAACACAAATTTACATGAATTAGTTTTAAGAACAAGCAAACAAATTTTAATTTGTGCTTATTGTACATTATAAATTAAGAGCATTAATTTATTAACAATTTACATATTTGATTTGTATAAGTCGTTGATCTTATCGTAATTTCTTATTTAATAAGTGACACTCAAACATGAAACTTCAATTTTGTTTAGTTATTTCATAGCGTTACATATTTATTATATTTATTTATGTTTATAGACGGCAATTGACTTTTCACAGTTATTTCAAATGTGTCGGACCTAATTGCTATTGAGAGTGTAAAATAAATTACGAATATAATAGCCTTGAAACCCTTACTCCAACGTTTTCGACAAAATCCAACATTGAGATCGAAGGTTCACCATATATTTTTATCGTTATTGTTGCCATAATTTAAATAACCTGTAATCTTAGTTCTATAATCCGCCAAGGAAAAAATAGCAATCCCAGGTCACAATTGTAAGAAAAACAAAGATTATTGTTTATATGAGGGATGTGATGATGCTGTGTTCAATAGTAAGCGATTTTATTTTTGTTTCTAATACAAGGTAACGTCTTATTTTAAAAGGTCAAAAATGTTTATGAGAGCATGTTAAATGGATCAAAAATAAGAATATGTGTGTAAATAGTTACACTTTACTTGCTTCTTATACGGAAATATTTTTAGGTATACATGAAACATACATATATATGTCACAGAATTCAAACTAAATAGCATATATTCTCCTCCCCTCTCCAGTCGTAGTACCTCTACTCTCCTAGTCTGCTTTACTTTTAGTTTCCAAACATTATTTATATTTTATTCTGAAGAAATGTGATCGGGGAGTTCATTCCTTTGAAATCTTTTCCACATGCGTGAAAACAGATTCTCTAAGCCTTTGGCATATTGCGAACAATCGAACAATGGACTGTCGACTCGTGCTTTCCATACTTTTGCTCGTAAAGCTTTTAAATGTTCTTTATCCGTTCCCAAGCGAATTGCGATGTCTTGATATTCATCTCTGCTGCGCGCTATTAACTCAGGACATCCAAGTGTAGCTAATTGAGAAGCCGCAACCCTAAAATACAAAGACAGTTATATACATAATATTAACAGAGTGTTTCTAATATCGTACCTGGAAGCTAATGTCTCTCCGGGTAGGGTGACAACTGGTGTTCCGGTCCATAAAACGTCCATTGATGTTGTATGACCATTGCAAAGGGGAGTGTCTAAACAGATATCCGCCAATTGTCCACGTCGTACGTGTTCTTCCTTCGCAGCTACGTTGGAGAATATAATTCTTTCAGAAGAAATACCTACAAAGAATGTTAGATATTATAGCAAAGATTCGCAATGGTTGCAGCTTAAAATGCTTACCCAAATCGCTGACAGATTTTTTAATATTTTGCTCGCCAACTGCCGGAAACCTTAACAGCCATAAAACAGATTTAGGCACATTCTTTAAAATGACTACCCAGGATTGCAGAGTTTGAGGATCGATTTTGTATAGTTGATTAAAATTACAGTAAACTATAGCATCGTCGGGTAACATATATTGACGACGTGTTGTAATAACGATATTTTGTGGAACCTCCTCTCCAGTGGCTGCCTTATTATTTGTTTGAGTAGTTGCCAGTCCATTTTGAACGACGACACCATTCAATGATGTCTGCACCTGTCCAGATGCAATCATAGATACGATCTGGGTGGTACTTGGCAGTTCTGCTACTTTAAGTGTTATTTCTACAGGTTTATTCGCATTAATGACTTCTTTTATCTCTTTCACATCTGTATTTTCAACCAAAGGCGACAAGTCTGTGGCATTTATGACTGCAACATTGTCCACAACAGAAGATTGTTGCTTATCGCAAACAATAATGCGCTCTTTTAGATGCGGAAACATTTGCTTGTGATCACCAATAAAATATGTGTAAGGCATATACGACAGTTTTTCACTGTACTGATTGGCCAGTTCCATGGGACTGGTAACTGCATCAGTTATAATATAATCCATGAAGCTGGCACCGCTTGTGCCGGGATAGCCTAACCACATCACTTGAATTGGTGCGGGTCTCAGGGCAAATATCTCATTTCGCGCTCCCTTTGTGTAACCATTCATATTAACTAAAATGTGTATGCCATCATTGTAAATCTGATCGGCGGCTTTGCCATTGCATGGAATTACGGAAAGATCAACAAAGTGTTCAGCTTCGCGGCTTATTTTGTGCCGGAACGTTGTACCATCATCAGGACTGAGGGCGTAACAGAATATCTCTACCTTTGATCGGTCATGCAAGCCGGGCACAGACTGCATCAAATGTGAGGTAGGATGATTTCCAAAATCTGAGCTTAAATAACCAATCCGTATACGTCCGCCAGCCGGTAATTCTCTTGCGAAATTATACGGTTGCTTGTGCAAAACATGCACCTTTTCTAAGCATAAGTTGGCGTGCCTTGCGGCAATTGCTCTTCGAAATTCATGGGTTAATGGATACAGCATTGAATGGTGCGGATGCACAGATGGCAAGCGGTTTTTGTCCAGCTGCTCGGCGACGATGCTAACTAACTTTTTCATTCGGACATCATAATCCGTCCAGTCACAAACGATCTGTAGACAATGTGCTAAATTACAATAAGCATCGGGGAAGTCCGGTTTTAGCTTAAGAGCTGTTCGATAAGATTGAATTGCCTCAGGAATATTTCCAGAGTCCTTATGGATGCTCGCCAAATTGCTATGGGCATCGGCGAATGCCGGATTAATTTGAATAGCCCGCGTATAACATTGCAGTGCTCCGCTAACATCCTGCAATTCCTTTAAAGTATTTCCCATATTGGAGTACGCGTCAGCAAATGTGGGCTGAATTCTGATTGCTTCTTTGTAATGCATAAGGGCTTCCTTCAGCTTCCCTTGTTGTTGCAGCACGGACGCGAGATTCGAATGTGCAGCAGCGAAATCTGGAAACACTTCAAGGGCTTTTAAGTAAAGTCGCGTTGCATCCTCGATGAATCCTTGTTCTCGTTTGATGTTTGCCAAATTGTTAAGGGAATCCGCGTGATTCGAGCATAGTCGTAGAGCTGTATTATAGCATTCCTCCGCTTCCTTGACCTGATAAATGTAAGGAAACAAAAGGCTATGAATATAGTTGAATACGGAAGTCTTTGCTACGTCAAACTATGTTCGCATATATCTAAAATATTCTGAAAACAATTATATATAAACCCCTATAAAGTATCTTGAGCTGCTCCTATTTTGAACATAGTTGAACGTATGTCTGATAAGGAATCATCTAAAAGTACCTGTCCTTTTTCCTTTAGCGCATTTGCAAGATTACAATATGCATCGGGGAAATTGGGCTGCAGCTCAATGGCCCGCCTATATGTGTCTATAGCCAAGTCAATGAGTCCTTGCTCATAATAGACACATGCCAGATTTCCATGGACTACGGCATTGTTAGGTGAAAGATTAAGTGCACGCAAATATGCAGCCACAGCCCTGAAATGAGTAAATGTTCATTATTGTATTATATTTGAGAGCTTATAAAGCGTATAATTCACATTTCGTATAGCGGAGAAGCTTCCATAAGAGGTACATCAATATAGACAACTATCAAGGACACAGAGCTCCATTGGAGAGTTCTTGAACGGAAGATACGTTCAACTGGCGGCCCCTTACTGCATCAGTCTATTACTATTTGATGTTGCTTTCAACAAGAAAGCCGAGTGTAGAGAGAATCCACCAGGGTAATCTTTGCCATGGTTTACATTGAAATGGAACTGTGCACCGAGCATTCTAGCGACAACAGGAAGATGAGGTGCAGTCAACGCTTCCGTCTAGACTGTCGAGCACCTGGAGAAATTGCTTTAGCAATAACGCGCAATAAATTGTCTGCCAACCGTAAACTTGAACTTATCTCTAGTCGAGCTATTTATACTATTATTTATCTCATTTTAGATACAAATAATACGAAGAGAAAGCACAACAGAACGCAATTGCTATTTTCAGGAATTAAAAGAGAAGATTAAATACTCTTGCACTTTTATTACCGAGACGGAGGAGAAAATTGCAATTGAATGTAGAAACGATGTGTAATGTAATTTTATATATAAAATTAAATTGAAAGCCATCAATTGTTTATTTGAATTTATTTACCGTTTCCAATAGAATCGTAATGCATTTAAAGAACGTAAAATATATTGATTTCCATTTCTAGTATTTGTACTTTTATAAGTTTTTGCACAATGTTTATCTAATTGTATGGGAACAATTGTATAAACAATTACGCATTGGCAGTCCATGATGACAAAATCGTTCTCTCATTGATATTTTTGCACTAAAATATTTTCAATAAATATAGTCAAACTTTTCCATTTCGAAAGCACACTTCAAGCATTAAATTTGTAGACACATTTGCATTCAGTTAATATTCAAACAGAATCTAAATTTATAAGGCCTTTAGATTTTCTTGGACTTGGAAACAAAAAGCCGCCCACAAAAAAAAACCAAAAAAAAGGAAAATAGATATAAACCATGTGCCATTATTTGAATTGTACAAAATTACGTAGAGATCATTTCTATACCCTGTACGCACAACTAATGAACAGAATAGTATCATACATAAGGTCGTGAACATGTGTGTAGCGAAGCAACCAAGGGCAAGTTTATTTCAAAATGTTTGCTCTACAAACAAATCTAATATTAAACGGTTTCAGTTAAATAGTTTGAATTTAATTATTCCCCCTTTTAAAGTGTATCAAGGTTAGATAAATATAAAACATTCATATTCAGTAAATAGAACTTTCTACATTTAATACATTTTCCCAGGGTATTTGTGTTTCAATGTGAACCTGTTTGATCTGACTATATCTATATGTATGTTTACTATGCAAAAATCTAATTATGTTTGTATCGAATATTATAAGACGAAAATCACAATTGAAAGATAAGAAATCCCAAGCATATTATATATGCGTCTACATGTCTACATGCAATAATTAACTTTCACATTTGAGGTCACAATATATTTGAAGGGAATAAGTATAAACAATACAAGGTGCCACATATTTGGACTTCCACGTAGATAGATATTTTTAGAATGCAAAGATCATGAACGAGGGGAGCTCTTGAACTGACAACATACTTCTCTAATTAAATTCATATATATCTAAGCATTAAGAACAATTAAATATATTGAAAGGATTCCTTTCAACTGCCGTGATTATCAGGATTCCCATTTTCCTGCAATATTAGGATCTCTAAGCAAAAAAGCATTAAAAATCACCCTGTACTATACTTTATTTTACACTCTCCAACAAAATGCAAGCACACTGCACTTCTGGACTCAGTCATTGTGATGAAACTAGCAGATTCTCAAAGAAGATCTGTGTCTATTATTTGATTTAGTGCTATTATAGTTCTGTTTAAAAACAGAGATATAAATCAGGATTTGGAATGTATTAAGCTAGTTGCATATCTTTCATGTTCTTTAACTAAAAATTGCAATAAGATCATACTAACCTGTCAAATATTCTGGCCTCTTTAAGCACATTCCCTAGGTTTATATATGCGTCTAGAAAATTGGGATCGAGAGTGACAGCTTTCTCAAAGTGATGAATAGCTAGCCAGATCTCTCCTTGTGCGTTAAACACACAGCCCAAATTGCTCCATGCCACTGCAAATCCTGGACAGGTTTCTATCGCCTTCAAATAGCAGGCCTATAAATTGATAATACAGATCAGTTTGAGATCTTTTTGGCTGATAGGTGTAATTTAAAAGAACATACCTTAGCTTCCTCCAGTCGTCCTAGAGCTTTAAGCAGATTTCCCAAATCGCTACGCACGCAGTACAAATCCTGTAAAGAAGATACTAAATTATTGCAAAATTAAAGGAAATTAATTAAGAAATAGCACTCACGGGATTATATTGTAGTGCTGTTATATATGCTTGAACCGCAGACTCCATATCCCTCGCGGCTACCAAAGCCGCAGCTAAGTTTATATATCCATCTATAAAGTCGGGCTTTAAGCGCACAGCTCGACGATAATTATCTAATGCTTCTTGTAGCTGTCCACGTTCCTTGTAAACATTTCCCAGATTGCTAATACAAAAAGATGCAGAAAAACAACAAATTACAACAGATTGTATAAAAATTAGCAACAAAATATTTCCAAACTCACCTGTATGCTTCTGCAAGCAGGGGATTTTGTTTTATTGCTAATGTCGAAAATTGAGCTGATTTATCGAGCCGACGGCATTGAAAATGAATTGATGATAGCAGTAATAACACTCCGGTGTTGGTGCTGTCCTGTCTCCATAACTGCATGCAATGCTTTTCTGCATTTTCATAATCTACAGCTTGATATTCGCGATGCGCCAACTCCAGTAAACCTTGAAGCATAAACAGAGATTAGAATCTCTCCAGCAAGTTGATTTACTTAAAATTATGCTTTGCACGCTTAAATAATACCTTAAGTTTGCGTATGTTTAACATATGTCGCTTATTATAACCTAATTCTAAGAGATATGCTCTTTTTTTGCGATGCTTTAATTGAAATACGTTAACGATCGTTTGCATGTAACATGTAATTTTCTATTGATTGTTTCATTCCTAAAGCGTTCCGATAGATATTAAGTTCCGATTTGACCGAATTTAAAACATCAATTTGTTAAAATGAGACCGATTTGACATTAACATATTATATATTATGAATACTTTTATTACTATCGCCGTTTTGATAAAATAAACAACAATACATACATATAATGCGCAAATGTTTTGTTAGCCAAGTGTTTCTTAATTCCAGTTTTAAAAACAACAAACAATAGCTGCGAATTTAATAATGAAAACCGCCTCAAAAATGTTCTAATAAATTCTTGATATCCATAAGTCAGAACTGCTATCTTTAAAGTCGGAAAATATTATTATCAATGAATACGTTTCTGTTTAGCGGTATGACCAGCTAATCTTTTCAGTTGCAGGTTTCTGGGTTTTGACAATAACATGCACCGAACACTTTAATTTATTACATGTTTACGACCGATTTGACGTTTACTTTTATTATCTTCCGCTTGAGTTAAATAACAAAACAAATAGTTATATATTTGTACAGAACATTTTTCAAGCATTTGATGACCCTACACCGGTGTATAACTGATACTGAATTTATGTTTTTTTACAACAATTCATTAGCTTTTATGGCAAAACGGTATCTATATGACATATTGCCCAATTGATTCTAAATAATATAAAAACACTTAGGATTATATATATAGAATTTTTTTAAAATTATTATATTGAATATGTAAGGGTTTTGCAACAAGGTTAACATACTTTCCCAGCTAACTGTATGTTCACACACAAACAAGTACATACGTACATTAGTGGAATTTTCCATTGTTTTTTTTTTCGTTTGTATCAATATATGAATATTTATATTCTCCCATAAATGCATGAAAAAATATATATGTACGGTTATAATACTTGTAATCTATCCTCTTACCGACAGATGACAACGATTGGTTTTCGTTTGATTTTCCAACTGCATTGTTGTTAGATAAATGGTTTTGCGGTTGTTGCAGAAGGGAATGTGTCGAGGAGTGCTGCTGCGTCTGTTGACCCTGTCCTTGAGCGTGCATTTTTACCGTTGGGTCCTCATATATAATTTTATGAATTTTATAAAATCAATAAATCACAATCAATTGCAATGGCACTGCAAATAAATCACTTTCACTCGATTCACAGTTTAGGAACCAATCAGCTATCTGCAAATATAATATACCATAATTCATAAATAAAATAAACGTAAAATTATAAAAGGGCTAACAATTTTAAAACAAAAACAAACTCTTCACAGCTCCAGCTGCTACAACAAATAACCTTATATTGGTAATGTGATGGGTAACTTTTAGGGATGAACCACATTAATATAACTGTTACTGTTAAGTAATCTTATAGAGCAAGTCACGATAGAAGCTATAAGAATACATAATAAAGTTACAAGTATTTTAAGATATTTTTTTACTTCAGCCTGAATATAAATATATTTAAATTTAATTTGTTAATAATATAGTTGTACAAGTGTAAACCAATCATAAAATGACAAATTAAGCATTTTAAATAGTAGATGTCACTGTTATAAATTTGCTGTAAGCGGATGTATCGATATCGCAATATTTATCTGCGGGTGTCTTTAAAAATATTTTAAAACCGGTGTGGTTGCGATTATCGTATATTTTATCGCTTTAAATCTTTAACATAGTATATTAGTGGACGTATAACGGTTAATAAATATCATGGTTGATTATTTAATTAATATTGTAAGCAGTGTCACTTCTTAGTAACAATTGATCGAACCGCTTAGCAAATTCTAGTAACTTTCTGATGTACCAATACTATTTTGACTCATTGTGTTGAGAATATTATAAATTCCGTTATTTTAATTATACTAAATGCAGGTTCCTTGATAATGAAATTATCTTGCATCTACGATAACCTCTAAATTATTCGTCGATAAACATTTATGCAAATCCGTTTACATTCTCAACCACTCTTTTGGTTTAGATTAAATTGCGCTATCGATTGTCAAAGTTTAGCTATAACAGCAACGTAGATATCAAATGTAATTAGCAGATTAATTCGCCAATAAAAACCACCACTTTCCAGATAAAAATTAAAACACACATCAAGTTTTGTCCGTATTTCAATAATGAATTTTATTTGATACTCAGTTATATTTGCAAATCAAAATAACTGCAAAAAGGAGGACTCCACAAGCTTACAGCTTCAACTTAGTACGCCTCCAGTGACGACGCTTGGCGTTATACCTAAAAAAATAATATAAATTTTAGCATGTATAAACAAAATAATGGTTATCATCCTAATAATTGTTCCAACTGTAGTTCTCGAATTTATTGAATTATATTGTGAGAAAGACTTTGCATAAGAATACATCTGCATAGTTTTTAAACCAAGAATCTTGTTTGCATAGACAAACGGACATCATGTCTACAAAACAGCTTGTAGTAAATGAAAATTTAGACGGAACAGATGATAGAACTGATTAAATTGTAACTCTGTAAAACAATGAATAATACTGACATTTGAGAAAGGCAAACAACACCGGGCTAAATGAACTTAATATATGTGCTAAACTCTGAAAGCCAGAAACATTAATTGCAGAGCATTTGGTGTTCTTTAAAAACAGTAATTTGACTAAAGTATTTTGTAATCTTCAAGAGCATTAAAAACACTTGCTATTAAAGTTGCACACTGTTAAAAATGTAAGCTCCCTGTTTCCCTATTTTACCGGTATGGGACCCACACAAAAAAACATTACTTATTTACGTGTATACATATAAATATACACTAAACTTACCTGATGGTATTTCCTGTGCGCAAGCGAACCCATTGTGGAACGGATCTGTTCTGCTTCAGCTTTTTAGCTAGTTTCTGCTTGATACGGAACGATTTGTGTGCCGCCTAATAGATAGAAATAGTAATTTTATTATTAAGTGTTACATTTCTAACAATAATAAATGATTGCCTAAAAATCTAACGATTTGTATTACCATTTCGTCTGCCTTAGTCAAGTACCAGACCGGAAAGAAGGTTTCTTCAGTGACAACAGCTAGTGATGAACTATATTTACGTTCGTGGTACTTGGTACGATTATTTTTAAGTTATCGTGACATTTTATCGAATATTAGAAACAACAAAAGATTGAAGAAATATTAATAAATACAAATTGCTTCTAGTCAAATTAAAAAATATAATTTGTGTTTTATTATTATATACATTTAAATTATTATTTAATAATATAGAGTTTCAAGAGAACATTGTTTTACGCAGTATTATTAATAAATTTATTGTTATAGGCTATTTAATAAAATACTTGTATTAAATAATTATGTAAATGTATATTTTTATGTATTTAATAATCAAAGTCACAATGTATAAAGTATTTAGATTTCTACATATTAAATTTTACGTTTACGTCAATGTTTCCCCTTGAGTTACACAGGCTTCCAAGTAGTCTATTCGTCGTTCCAAAGTTGTAAGCTTTTCATTAAGTACCGCTAAACGTGATCGACAGGACATATCTGAAAGAAAAAGTGTACTTAATAAATTTAAACGGCGGTCTTTAATTTGTATCTATTTATTTTGATGAAATTTGAGTCGGAAGCCAACATCACACTTATAAAATTTAAGAAACTAGCAAGTGTCAAAAATTCTTTTCTTACGATATGCTGAAAAAAGCCGGCACTGTTAGAATGTTGAGACAGAATTAGTCCCTTGTTATATATATAAGTACTGCTCTTCAAAGGGAGAAGGGTCAAGAAAGCCACTCCCAAAGAGAGCCTCACGTTCCTCCAGCAGAACGGTCTAGGTGTCAACTCATAAAAGAATGAACTGTTGTTAGCTAGTACCACTCTCCCAGTATTTGTCTATGGCAATACTATCTTAGGATCAGTGGTATATGGGCGTGTGAATTGCCGCTGGATGACTACTAGTAGAAGCTGGATATATGTATGCACATACATGAACATATTCATCTTACGCATACATATACAAATGTAAGGTGTAGACTTATGAAAATTAACTTACCAAACGAATTCAGAAAATCTGTGATTCGTTTTATGCTAGCTGTGATAACTTCAATATATTCTCGGTTTGCCCAATCCTGATGAATTTGTTTCTGAACAGCTTCTCGATGAGCTCCGCTCATTTTTAATTATTATTTATGTGTATATATGTATGTGATGATTCTGTTTACAGAAAGTATGCAAGTGTGACCGTTTTAAATATGGTTAACGATACCAAAAACTATACTACACATTGCAGAAGCCGACGTTTTTCAGTATCGCCAAAAGAACATGTATGCTAAATATAAATACTAATTTGACTGCAAAGAGTAATGTGATAAAGTCACGCAACTTGTGTATTGAAGGTACTTCTACTGAACTAACACACAGTGGCTTATAACGAATGCCCCTTAGACAAACACAATAATAATTAAATAACTATATAATTACTCTACTACGCATTAAATCCTAAATCAACTTAGAAACTGCCAGCCACATCTGACGGGAAAAATGCCCATTTGGCAACACTGACATTTGTTGTATTGCTCCTTGAAAGGGCGCATTTATTATAAGATTTAGGAGAGAGAAAGAGAACTCAACAGTAGAAAAATTATGGTCGTGCGGCAGATGAACAATAAGTTGTGTTTATTTCCAATCAGAAAGATGTTCACCTTCAGCGAGAACAGTTGTGTGAAGATGCATCTATATAAACAAAAATATTGCCAATATATCAATAAAACGAAATCGTTACCCAAATCGTACATTTGTATATAATTTCATATTTTAGTTATAACATTATTTTTAAGAACAATCATTTAGGATGACTTTCTACATAGACGGTTGTATTATCTACGCTTAAGAACTGAGTTATACTTAATGAAGATAACATTTTCATCTGGCCCTGATAGAGAACATCGGCTATGATTTTCTCCGCATAAATAGCTTGTGCATTGTCCATTGATCTCAATTTATGAGCAATTATTTTCCCAAAGTTTGTGAAATGATCATCCAGCTGATTGTCTGCATTTTTGAAAGCCAATTGAAAAAGACGCTCAAAGTCAATGTTAGAAATGCCGGCCCTACATTTTCCTGTAGGAACTTCAGTGTCTGACAGCTGGGATGATCCAGATAATGATCGCTTTCTATTGCTCTTAATGTATTTATGACGGGTGGTTATCTGTTTGTCACGATTCAACTCGACAGTATGTTCTGTAGAGTTCATTTTATCATTCAAAGCATTCGTTACTGAGGTATTTACTGATTTTCTTCTGTCGGATATGATATTGTTGTCAGATGGCAATACAACGTCGACCTCCTTTATTGTAGCACTGGTGCCAGATGTCTGGTTGTTAGAGTTCACTGTTTGAATACTGATAATTGGATCAACCTCAACTTCTTCGAATAAATTGGCACAGAATTCGTTAGCGCTTGTGCTGGGAGATAATTTATTATTATCGTTTTTAATTTGTTTCGGCAAGCTTTCGGCATCTGAAAATTCGTCATATACTTCTTGCTGCACAACAGTGTTATCTGTATTTTGTTGTAAAGGTAGATTATCAGTCTGCTTTGATTTCTTTTCAGGGATTTCTTCGTCCTTTAAAAACATGAGAGATTCAAAATATCTTCGCTTTGGACAGTACGGTTCATACTTCTCCCCTTTCTTCTTAACTTCGTTATATTTTCGCAGTTGATGACGAAATGCACACCTCAGATTGTTAATCTTTTGCTTAGTTCTTTCAACATTGTACAGTTCTCCATGTCTAGTCGCCACAGCAATAAGCCTCATATATGCTTCTTGTCGTCTGGTTCGGTTCCTGAAGTCAACTGAATCGGCTTTCCACAAGCAGGGATTGCTCTTGTATTCTTCTATGAAGTCGTCAATGAAATCCATATTTGTTTACTAATCGAACACGACGATTAATAAGTGCCAGAAAGCCGTGCGTACAGCATAAATATAGAACTTTATGTTACTAAATGTAAAAACGACAAAATACTGATTTTCACTTGAAATTTATAAACCCTGCGTTAAACTATTGAATCATCGCGATGTCTATTGGTATTACAATAAAAGAAGCGTCGATTAGGATACGATGGAATTAGAACATATATTTTGAATTTTAAATTAAAGTAGAGTTGAATTTATTTCGGCATCATATCTTGATATTTTCTTGAATAATCAGTAATTAAGAAATTAATATATTTTGTATTTATTTTATTTATTATATTAGGCAATATCTTTTTAAGCTACCAGAATACTTGTTTAATTCGGCTAACCGCTTAATGTAACGCATATATAATAAAGGTGTAAATATATTGATTTTGAAAGATTGTTGCTGGTTTTAATTGTTAGAGATACATAAATATTAATTAATATTAATAATTTATTGATGTCTAACCTTTTTCTGCAAAAAAGAATTGAAGCGCAATTTTGAAATATTTATTGGTTATTAATTATCCATATAATGAAAAATGTTTTTAAAAACTACATTTTGGAGCCATTAAAACGAAATGCAAGGTGTATTGCTTAAATACTTATATTTTAATTGAATGATTCCTTTAGTTCTATATATTGGAATCTTTAATAAATGAACTATGGGAACCGAGTCCAGTTCTCGTTATTACAGCCCTGGTATATTTTACTTGTGAATGTTTTGCTGAAGTTATGAGCACGGTGATAATATAGACAAACATGGATCGTAATAAAATAAGTGTCTCTAATAGGGGACAAAAAAAGGTGCTATTAGGCGGAGAACTATTTGCTCTCGGGACCAAAGGTGGCCGCGATGATACTAAATCAAAAATAATACCAATGAAAGGCATCGCAGGCTGCGGTCCCGGTTCTTCTGAAAGAAAACGAGACGCTACCTCAGCCATTGCCAGTCATCCCAGCAAAAGATTTCGCGTCAGCCTTAAAGATGATATGACCACGTCCACCGGAGTTGCACAATATGAGATATGGGAACAACTGGCTGTTGAGTGCGATTTATCAAATGTTCTTGATAGCATATACACGGCCATCGAGCAGAACGACAATGAAGCTGTTGTACGATATATTTGTGGAATCATTCGACACGCAACTTCGGCAGCTCTTGCATCTAGACCAAAGGCGGACAACATTGCATATTTAATTCTGTTATATTTGGCAAAAGTGCATCCGAATTTCTTCAACAATGATGTCGTTGCCTATGCACTTCTGTCATTCTTGCGCCGAGAGACAAATGTTAAAATGCGCTACAATAATAATCTTCACATCGTTTTAACAAACTTAATCACACGAGGCTTCTCAGATGTTTCTCAATGGCCAGAGATTTTATTGCGCACATACATTGACGATGCTGTCAATGAGCGGTTTTGGGCCGACAATGATTATTGTGCTCCTTTTGTGAAGAATGTTTGCGCAGCTTTTGGGACCCGAACGCCCCATTTAAGCCTTCTTCGTTGGGATGCGAACACAACAGTAGCTTCTGGCCAAGCACATAGAGAAAATGTGACTGTCGACGATGACTCTGGCGATAATTCGACGCCGAGCGTAGATGCCAGTCCATATTTGCACGGCGAAATGGATCAAACGACGGATTCCATCTGTGCTATTAAGCGTAGATTTTCAGATACTACAGTTCAGAAGCTTGTTAGCGATGCCATTCGGGATCAGCTTAATAAGCGCCAGCAGCAGGATAATTACACTAGAAATTTTCTCAAATTTCTATGCAGCACGTCAGGAATTGGAGAAGTTCGCTGCCTGAGCATCTCGCGCCTGGAGCTGTGGATACACAATGGAAAGCTTGTTAAGTTCGCCCAGCAATTATTATCATATATATGCTTCAATATTAAAGGAAAAAGCACACAGGACAATGAAGTTCTACTGGTTTTGATAAAAATGCGTTTAAAAACAAAGCCCCTCATCAACCATTACATGTCATGCCTCAAGGAAATGATACATTTGCAGCCAGATATATTGAGTACGATCATGAAGCTCGTGGTGCAGAATGAGCTCTCAAATACAAGGAATCCGAATAATATGGGAATGCTGGGTAAGTGTTGCTTATTCACATAGTTCATCTGAAAGAAATGCATTAACATTTATGATCTGACAGCTACGATGTTTCAAACATCTCCGGATCAGTCGGCAATTAACTTGGCGGAAATATACCAGGAGTTTGTCCTTCAACGAGATGATTGCTTGCGGACATTACGTGTATTTTTAAGAGAGCTTGTGCGGATGCTGCGCTTTGATGTAAATCTAGTAAAGTTTTGTAAAACCTTTCTGAGAGAAAGAGACGAACTTAATCAACAAATTGAGCACGTTGAGTTCAAAGAGCGCATATTTCACTCAATGGTCGACCTCGTCTGCCTCTGCATGTTCCTTTCGGCAACACCACAGGCTCGCGAAGGTAGTCTGTCACTTAAAACGAATCGTGATGTGAAAAACAATCAAGCTCTTATTAAATTGTATAAGCAAATGTCAAAAATCCAATTGGATGCTGTTTCTTGGATGTATGAAACAGTTCCAAACGTATTCAAGATTCAAGGCGTAGAATACCATCAAGCTCTACACAAGCTGCTCTTGCTCGAGAATCCGGAACAATATTCACGCTGTGATCAATGGCCATCCGAGCCAGAAAGGGGAGCTATACTGCGAATCATATCGGAGACTCCAATTCACGAGGAGACATTATTGCGCATCATTTTAATTGGCATAACAAAGGATATTCCATTCTCAATAGCAAATACATTCGACATATTGCTGCTTGTAATTAAACGCGTCTCCGGAATGAAAGCAACCGACTTTCCCGCAGTTCAGGCTAACAAATTCGATATTATTGACTTTCTGTTCAGTATGTCGGAATATCATCATCCGGAGAACATTCTTTTGCCGTCGGACTATGAGCCACCGAAGCTGGCAATCATTGCATTTTACTGGAAAGCGTGGCTTATTCTTTTGATGATATCTGCTCACAATCCGTCGACGTTTGGTGCTTTTTGCTGGGATCATTATCCCACAATGAAAATGCTAATGGAAACCTGTATAACAAATCAATTCAACAGTTTCACATCTCACAAGGATGAGTTACAGGTGAGTTTTTCATATTATATTACTATTTCATTACATCTCTTAATCATCTATTGTAGATAATTACTGTGGAGAGGGATCATATACTACAATTTGAAACCTATTTGGCAGCACAAACATCTCCGCATGCTGTCATCACAGAGGAAAATGCCATCTTGATTACGCAGCTCATGCTTATGGATCCAATGGGAACACCCAGAAAAGTGCCCAACTTAGTTTTAGAACAGCTAAAGTTCCTTAATCAAACATATAAGCTGGGACATTTGTTCTGTCGTTGTCGGAAGCCAGATCTGCTTTTGGATATAATACAAAGGCAGGGCACAACGCAATCGATGCCTTGGTTGTCCGATTTAGTTCAAAATAGTGAGGGCGACTTTAGCCATCTGCCTGTGCAGTGTTTGTGTGAATTTTTGCTATTTAATGCGCACAATATTAATGAAGAGAATAGTCGAGACGCGGAACTGGTTAGCTTTATAAGGAATCTAATAATGGACTCCACATACAATAATCACATCGTTTGCGAAGTACTTGACTATATATTTCGACGATTGTCGTCCACAGTGAAACAGTCTCGAGTCGCTGCCTTAGCTGGCCTGAAAATCATCTTCAAAAACTCGGGGAAATATGAGAATGAATGGCTGTTGAAGTCGATTCAGCAAATTCCACATTTCATCGAGGCCAAAGCCTTTATAATTCCCCAATTGCGAGCAGCATGCCAAGTTGAGAATTGTCCAGAGCTAATCATGGCCTATATTCAATTCATTACGGCCCATACCCTTAACGATCCAGTTAACGAGATGCTTGACCATGTCATCGATATGGCGCAACTTATTGTTGAGCGCAGCACAATGTTTCAACATATTATAATATCACAAGAGGACTACGATCTGCACCCAGATGAAAACCGCATTCAGACTCTAAAATGTTTATTTGTAATGTTCAACAATTACATTATCAAATTGAGGGAGTTTCACGAACCCTATGAATGGACAGAGTATCCAGATTTATTGATGGTACAATTTGACGATGGAGTACAGCTGCCATTGCATATAAACATTATTCATGCTTTTATTATATTACTCACCTATTCGAATAGCAATATGTCAGAGTCAATACCGATCCTTGATTACTGGTTTCCTGCTGGCAGGCCAGCTCCAGTCGCATTCCTACCTAATATGCCCCAAGAACAGATTCAACTGCTGCCCGATTGGCTAAAACTTAAGATGATTCGTTCATCGGTGGATCGGCTAATAGAAGCGGCTCTAAACGACCTTACGCCCGATCAGATTGTGCTATTTGTGCAGAATTTCGGAACACCAGTTAACTCAATGTCTAAGCTATTGGCAATGCTCGATACTGCGGTGCTGGAACAATTTGATCTGGTCAAAAATGCTATACTCAACAAGGCATATTTGGCGCAGTTAATTGAGATACAACAAGCTCGAGGAGCTAAAAATGGTCATTACACTGTTCAAGCACTTGACTTGCATTCACATTCGCAAACAGTTCCCGATCTGCCGAAACTCAATTCGCAAATCCTTGAGAATCTCCACATAAGTAAATATGAGCCAAATTCTGAACATATCTCGAATAATGCTTCAACATACAGCGATGTGGTATCAACTCTTCTCGATAAACCTGATACACGCGTAACTTCCACCAAAGATTCAAGGAAATTAGTTCACGAACTCTTAGATCTTTCGATCACACGTAAAACGAATGAAACCAATGTCCTTGGCACCATCAACGATGTCTTGGATCAGTCGACATGGGATCATGGAAAGAATGAAAAGCGTAAATATCCGATTAACACTTCCCGGGATGCTTGTACTTTGCTTAGAACATATTTTAGTTGTAAGCTGCCTCCTGAATCCTATCATATCATGGAAGGCACATTCAATGTAAATGTCCGATGCTCAAATCAATTTGGTTCTGATTTAAATCAGACTTTTAAGACAGAACTCTTTCTTGATAGCTTATCCTTCATGCTGAAAAGCTCCTACCAATTCTACTTTATCAAGCTGAAGCCCCAAAATGCACAAATGCTCGAAACAAAGAAAATAGTTAAGGAAATGATTCGAGGATTCGAGTATCTGAGTGATGAGAAAACCGACAAGAATAACGACAACGCCAATGACAACGACGATGACAGCGACAAAGACAAAGGCAAGTATTATAAAATATTCCATAATGGACTGTTTATAGACTGGCTAGCCGAAGCGGACCCTGAGATCGTATCCACCAAGCTTCTCAAGGAAAAGTTCTTGTTTTCCAAGTCGTGTGGCGAATTCCGATTTTATCTCTTGTCCCTCATAAATCATCAAACTAATTGGGATACCATCGAGAGGATAGCGCAGTGTTTATTCAAGGAATACAAACTTGACAACGATTTTAGCACAGTACTCAACTATTTTGAGGCGTTGACCACAAATCCTAAGCTCTGCAAAGGTCGAGATAAATACATGTCCAAGAATATACAACCCAATTCCTTTTTCAAGCTAGATCCCTGGGAACTCGAGCCGTTCGTGCACTTCATCTTATATGAGGGCATTGCCGAATTATCTGCTGATAATAATAGCAATTATGACTTCAAATTATGCTCCAGAATGAATCTATTATTCAAACTCACGGAGAAAAGAAAAAGTTCCATGGTAAAAGTTGTTGAATATGTTGAGAAAAGTACAGTTTCCGAAACATTGAAAAATCAAATCCTACAACAACTTTACATTATGTATCCGCGGATTAAGTTCTTGAAACCTTTCAATGCCGGCGGACAAGCGCACAAATTGCAAAGCCTGAAGGGATGTCAGTTTGATAAAATATCGAATAATTTAATAACCTGTTTGGGAAGCCTAATTGCAAAGAAAGATTTCGAAACGTTGTCAACCGATACGGAACTGCTACTGCGAAAGCTGGCAGCGTCCCATCCTTTGCTCTTCCTTCGACATTTGGGCGTGTTATCGTCAATAATGCAGGGAAGAGCACAGAACAGCATGAAAGCGTTGCGAGAAGAGCATCATTTCCATCGATTTGTGCAGATTCTGAGAATCTTGGAGCTCTTACAGCCAACTATATTCGAAGATACATATAAGAATGAAATTCAAACCACACTAACCTGTTACTTTACCTTCTTCAAGCATCACAGCTCGGTAAAGGAAGCCTGCCAGATGTTGGTTAAGTTTGTCCAGGTATTGCAGGCATATATCAATTGTAATCCATCAAGTGCTTTGTTGTTCATTGAACAATATGTCGGCATTCTGACGGAACTCTCCGTCAAGTATACGTCAATGGTGAAGCTTCAAACTCTTGTCCAAGCTGTGGCTTTGCTTCAGCATAACTCCAATACATCGTCAGAGCTCGATGATGAGGATGTGAAACTAGAGTATGAACTGGATGGACATTCAGATGTCAAACCCAGCAACAAAATTGTCGTAAGCGATATGGAGTCCATGGAAGGCAACGTAAATGTTCAGGACGTGGTAGCCAGAGGCTCATTTTCCGTGCTGACCTTGGGCACTTATAGCAAGGCCAATTTCACCGATGTGTCTCCACATTTTCTCGATTTAATTAAAGTCATTAAGCAATCACATATTGAGGATGTGATCCTGGGACCATTGCAGGAAATAGAATGTCTGACATCAAAGCGATTCGTTTTCATAAATGAGTTATTCGAGCGCTTATTGGACCTAATATTCTCACCAAGCGCCCAAATACGGTCCATTGCGTTCATTATCTTAATTAGACACCTAAAGCATAATCCGGGAAATTCAGATATCAATCAGTGCACGTTGAATGCGTACATTCAATGCCTGAGGGACGAGAACTCTTCTGTGGCAGCAACTGCCATTGATAACTTGCTTGAGATATGTATTCTGTTGCAGGAGCACGCAACAGAGATTCTGAGCATTGCATTTTCTCTCGGCATCAAATCTTGCCTTAATACAAGCAATCAAATTCGAAAAGTCATGCAAACATTGGTAGTGCAGCATGGATATTAAGCTGTTTATTCATATTATTATAAACAAAAAGATAAGAATAATACGTATTTTGCTATTGTTAGTTTAAGTATAAATATAAATGTAAATATTTTCTAGGTATCCATGACTAGTTACCATATATATCATTTGATGAGTGTCATCTGCGAAACTTAAGTTTGATTTTAATTAATAAAATACACAACAATTGTGTGGCCAGAATTCAAATCAGAAGTATTTATTAATTGTTTTCCTTTAGCTTAAGTTCTACAATTATTCTGGATACATCAATAAGTATTGTGCGATATCCTTTTTAACCAATCAGTTTGTGTTTCGTAGCGAATAATTATGTAGACAATTACAAACTAATTAACTGAACGTCTTCTTAATGTGTTTATGCGTATTAAATTCATAAAATGTATTTATTTCATTAATTCTTTGGCAATATATATTAAAAATGTTATGAAGAGAAATATTTAAATTACGTGCTCATATTTTCGTTTCTGTATTTTATAATATGGAATAAAAGCACATAAAGAAATCACAATTCGTATTTGAAAACATTCATCTGACAAGAGTACGGTACATATACAAGTATTATAAATTAAATTAATTTTAGCTTAACTAACATTTATATTTAATGACTATAACAAACAATTTTATATTGCCAATCGTTCTGATTCGTTTTCGTATTTAATATACGTATTTTCTACTAGTTTTAAATATCGTGAAAAATATGGGATGATAATAAAATTATCCTCTATTAATCGTAAGAACTGTACATAAAGGTTTTGCCTTTTCTTTTCTCTCGTTACATGTGTTTTCTTTAAATGTATTTATTTCTTTTTACCGCGGCGGAGAGTCCTTTAAATTTGCGGTAGAATTAGACGGAGTCGTTAATCCTTGATTAGGAAAGGTATTTACTTCTGTCTTTAAAGAAAAATTCCCAAAAGTTAGTTAATTATAAATTCATTTATATTTGATAATTGCAAATCACCTCATTATTATTTATATCCTCCTGATTTATGGGAGTTGTAACCGTGTCCACAGGTTTCTTGTACAAAGACATTAGCTGGTCAATCGAATTCGAAAGTAAGCGGTTGTTGTTATCGGTTATCGATATCTGCATGTAAACAATTAGTTTATCAATATTTGAGAAGATATATACATATATTATATATATATATTATATACATATATATAAGTTTACAAATAAGGGCTACCATTAGCTATAATAGTTATTATCGATTTGCTAGGGAAGGGGAGGCATCCGTAACTTAAAATAAAGACAGACAGAAAGACGGACGACAGACAGACTGACATGATCGAGACTATATAAATTCGTTGTAGGGTATGCAATTCCTCATTCTGGATGAAACATATTTGATGCACAAAGTTAATATTACCTTTCCTTTAACTTTCTCTAGCTGTTCGTTCACAGAGATAATTTTTTGTTGGAACTCCTGCCAATTGTTGCTCAATGTGGTTACATGTGCTGTTATACTCTGTGAACGATCCAACAAGTCGTCCAATTTGATCTGTAAATATAAATTTATTGCAGATATATAAAATAACATATTAAAATACATTCGCTTCATTCACTTTATTTACCTTGTGCGCCACAATTTCACCATTTAGAATTTTTATTGACTGAATCAGAGTATTGTTAACATTCATAAGATCGCTTTCCAACTTTTTCATTGAACTTTGCATCGTTTGATTGAGAGCGTTTACATCATTTGATAGATTCGTTGGGGCTGAGTTTGTTTTAATCATAGACAATTGACTAATGTTGGCCTGAAATTAAAAGAACCTGTTATAACATGCAATATAAATATACTAATACTAATACTTCTACTTTCCTTTATCATTTCCGTATCAAATCGGAGGCTTTTTTGCAGCTCCACGTATCTATTATAGTGCTCTTTGATACCATCAATATCAGTTGCAACTGCCTCCAGTTTAGCTCCAAAGTCAGCAACCAACTTCTCATCCTGCCCATAGTTTCTCTGAGCCTTGACGGTCTCTTGCAGGCTGCTTAAATTGCCATTCAAAACGCCTACATTTTTTGTTAAGTCATTTAATTGACTTATTACATAAGTTTGGTTTTTGATTAGGAATGCAGTTGTCTCGTGCCACTGCTGGAGTGTATCCGGAAATATTTTACTTATTGCAGACACTGTGAAAACATTCCCATATATATATATATATAAATATTAGCACACATTTGGCAATATACAAGATATTAATTATTACAAGAATGCATAATTATATCTATATATGAACATACATGCTTGCACCAGATCTCCAAGACTAATGACGTTCCTTCAATTAATTTATCAATTAATATTGATACTTTATATACTTTTATATATAACGGCACAGATTATTGTTATATTATTTCTGCCTTTTACATTTGTTTAATAAGAAAAACAATTTAAATTGCCAACGACCTTAACATTTTCAAAAGGTTGAGCTGTGCTCTAAACGAAGCTTTTCCGCATTAAAATTGTGGCTGTTATATAATACAGTGAGCCTCACAATTTCTCACATTTTAATTTAATAATATGGCATCTTACATTGTAATTTGAATGGCGTGAATAATTGAAACAATCGTGTTTCTATTCAAACGTGCAGCAGTGTATGGAATTCAAGAAATATATGTTTGTATTTACCTTCTTCAACTTTTTGACGATAATCAAAAATTTGCTGTCGTAAATCGAAGTAAAGCCAGTATAATATACCCACAAATAAAGCTGTAGTTATCCCGAAAAGAAAGGGTCCACACTTACGAAAGTATAGTTTCTTTCGATGACCTCGGCGAGTAGTACTCTCAACATTAATCTAAATCAAAACAGAACACATATATATATATGTATGTTTGTATGTATGCACAAATACACAAGTAAATATGTTCACAAATACGTTTATGAGCATAGATAAGTGGATATTGCAAGCAAACGCGTAATATTTATATGTGTGAATATAATATTATAAACATTGCACATATAATTTTAGGTATACTCATTACCCATGTGTAATCATCAGGGTCATCGGTAGATACTGACAGCAACTTGTCCTGTGAGTGGACAGTGCGGTGGGAAACTTTTTTTGTTATGGAATGTGCTATTAGAGCGTCAAGTTCTCTTCGTTTCTTCATTTTTTTGACGCCTCCAGACCGCAGTGGAACTTCGGTTCGATCCATTCGTTCAGTCATCCAGTTCATAATGCTCTTTTTAGATACTAATTCCTTTTAAACTCATGAAAACTTTTATAAGTGCACAATTAACAATATCTACGCGCAAGAACATTTGGACTAGAGATGTATCGAATAGTTCAGAATAAATATTATCGAGTCACGGAACTGAATGAACTAGCTGATTGATTGTGTGTCATCTGGTTCTTTTCTTTGTTTTGCTCTTTCGTTTCAGTTCCATTACCGTTGTGTTGCTATTATAAATAATTAAATCATATTATATAGAACAAATTGCATTTATTAATTGTTCTCAGTTTTTATTATTATTATCACTTTTAAATCCCTGAATATAGACTATGAAAAAATTCGAAGATGGAAATACTTGTAATAAAAACAAACGGAAATATAAATATACTCCGTTTATGGTGTCAACCCTTCTTTAGCGATGGAAAAATTAATTTAAATAGGATTTATCTCAATATTAATAAAAACTTGTTATAAAAATTGAAAAAACTCCATCACAGTAAATTTTAAATTTTATTAAAAGGCTACTATATTGTTGTTAAGTTTAGCGATATACAACTTAGTTAATATTAGGTGATTTAAAATACAATGGATCACCTAGCGATTTTGGAAAGCGGCTTAAATAGCGTTCAGGTCGAAGAAACTTAATTGAAATTAATTTCTTATCGAACCACCATCCATTGATTTCATTGTGAACCATTCCAGCGTCCGCTTCGGTTGCACAACGAATATACACGCAGCAGGATTGTTTATCCAGTTGTACATCGCATATTTTGCAGTTTGAGCCGACCTTTTCGAATATTGATTCAACGATCGTCTGTCTTAAGTTAGGTTGTTCTGTTTCAGATTGGTCAAACATGTGACGGATTTTCAAGCAAGACGTAGGGGGATTGACAATCTTATTTGAGTTATCAAACGCAGAGCTTTGCCACTTTTTTGATGTAGTAGTTTCCTTATTGCCAATATTCTTGTTCCATGTCATAGTACGCAGTTGCTCTCCGTTTCTGACAATCATACCAAATAACACACGGTTGTCATTTCCTTCCAGAATCTTTAAGGCCTTATTCCACGAATATAATAGTTTTGATCGTTTCTGTGCAGGCACAAATTTGTCTTGTAGTTCATTTATTATTACTTCCGAGTTGTCCGACACCGAACTTTGATACATCAACTCATTAATTATGTCCTTTATGAAATGTTCAGCTGCCAACAGTCTCTCCTTTTGTTTGATTCGATAAAGAGTAACTAGGAAATATATTATTAGACAAGCCGTTACAATGAGAAGTAGTAATCCAATTGCAGTAAAAAAGCGCGACATTTTTTTAAGGATTATACACTTAATTGGTAGATTTGGTTCGGTTAGCTCAAATGACAAGATTTCCTCTGATGAATTATGGGTTGAGACAGTAGTTTTGATCATCCACTGCGGATTCTGTGCAATTAGATATTGCGTTGCCAGCAGCTTCTTTTGTGGGTTGCCTTTTAGTACATTACTGTTTTCACTTAACGCTTTCTTCAGTTCGTCCAGTTCAAGCGTTGGGGAATGCTCCTTATTGATGCAATGATGTAACCTGGCTCTTTCATTTAAGTACTTAAATAGCTCTTCACTTATGTACATCGCTTTTTTAAATAGATCTTCGCTTATGCACATGGTTTTCTGAGAAGAGAGCTGCAAGTCTTTATCGTTGGGGTCACATATCGTGTATGTTAAGTCGGTATGAGAAATAGGACTAAGTTCAAATTTCTTTGCGGTGTATAAAACTGAAATCATTGCCAGAAATATGACAAAAGACGCAATAAGTACGTGTGGTATTATGTGCAGACTAATATCAGGTTTTCTGAGAAACGATTTTAAGTCAAATGAAACTAGTTTTTGGATGATCCCATTGCTTATAAGCGCATTTGACATAGGTACTGAGTATCCATCTTTGGAGTTGAATTTTTTCTTTTTAGTAGAGGTATCCCGAAAGCTAAGCAATCTATTTACAACACCTCCATCACAAAGGTTGGCTTTCCCATTTATTTTAGCGAAGGACGGGGTATCACAAGGTATTGAGCGCGGCTTTCGATATTTGTTAGAAATGTTTAAAGCATGCTGTTCATTTTCATTTTCGTAATTTGATGCTAAGACAGGAGGTGGTGCATACATTCTTGAGGCTGCACTTTGTATTATATTCACATTGGCATCGCTTTTATAGATAACAGGTGGATTTTTGAAGGACTGAATATCATTATTGTTCTCAACAGAATTATCAAAGAGATTCGGGTTTTCTTGTATTAAAACTGGTGCAGAATTAACTGAGTTGTGATTATCCTTGGAGTAAAGTACATAGTTTGTTACTTTTCCTTTTTTAAGCTTCTCGTTTTTCATATGTTTCATTAGTTTCTTTATCAATATAGGTCTGGTCGTTTCAGTTACTGGAGTAGTTGGAAAACCTATTTGCTTAAGTTTTCTCTGTATCTCGACATCGCTCAAATGAAAGTAATTTTCCGTCGACATATTTATCTACAAAAAAAAAGTGAAAAGATTTTAGAGAGTTTGTATTTGTAAAAATAAAAATATAAATAGGATAATAAAATAAAAATAAAAATAATCTAAGAGATTATAAGCTGACACAAGTGCATCGATATTTTTTTAATGCATATTGCATTAGAACGCGACAGGTAGCAGTCGACTCGTTTGCAAACTTTTTTTTACCACTGTACATGGTGCTCTGGGCACCAATTTCATTATATTTTTTTAGTATTATTACGCTTTTCATGTTAAGGCACATGAAATTTAAAAAAACTGTGTAACTAATTTTAATTATTTTACAATAACATGAAATTTGCTAATGCACAAAAAACTGTACATTTCGTTCACACATTTCATTTGTACACATGCGTATGTACATACACAGCAGAATATTGTCAACCATTCTTAGTTTGAATTGTTTGCCACATATACGACAGTAATTTACATTAATATTATTCATTTTCAACTTACCAAACAGACTCGGTATTAAATAATTGAAGTCAAAATATTCTTAAATTAATCAGTCAAGTAAATTTCAAAGCCGTTTAAGTTGGTGATGATAGAAAAGGTAAGGTAATCGATATAAATAGTTTTTTTTTATTTCTTTCGATGAAAGCGATCGATATTTTTTTAATAATTTGCTTTTTAGACAAGGTACGAAGACTCCAAAATTTAAAGCATTACTTAATAGTATTATTATCAAAGCTCATATATCTTAACAATAAATTGACGAAAACGAAAGGCTGTCATATTAATAAAGATAGTTTGTTTATTACCATAATTATGTCTTAAATTAAAAATATAAATTAAAAACGGATAAAAATATTATATATGTACCTGTCATCGAAATAAAGGACATATATTTGTAGTACATAGCCTTTATATTCATACTCATCTTTTTTATTGGTCTTCATCATGAAATTAATTTAACATAGCCAGCAAACTAACATCAATCATGTTTTTCGTCACTCATCTTATTGTTAGAATGATCGTTATTTATTAAATAATAAACAACACTACACAATGTATTTATTAAAAATCTTTAAATTCTAAATTATATTTTATATTTATACATACAAATACTTATCTATGTATATATTACAAGTATGTAAGTATGCAAAAAATACATCTTTAAGATAGAAAAATTATTCCCATATCTTCTTAAACAAAAAATTGGCAAGTGTTAATAACTTATTGTTGGATTTGTAAATAAAGAGCGAAGTTTTGTTGGTTGCTTCCATATAATATTATATAAAGATTTCAAATTACATTGATACATATATTTGTTTAATTAATAATCTTATTTACATTTCCTAAAGCTGCGAATCTTTATTTAAATATATTTTTACATGCAAGTATGAAAATACATTTCACCATATGTATGTATATCGAAAAATGAAATTATCATTTAGGTCTGTTCATTTGTTTCTATTGCGATACAATAGGGCTCTTTTTATCTATATCAGCTATATTTGCATTGTTCTGTGGTCCAGATGGATTTCCAGGACTAGCTGGAATAGCGCCAGTTCGTTCCATACTCCACGGATTAGAGCCTGATATCGGTGAATCGGCGTGCCCAAACCCAGTATGGTTATCGTGATCGACGGCATTAGTGCCATCATATTGCGTATTTTCCAATCGGGTAATGAGCCTCTCATCTTCTTCGCCGAATTCACCACCCATCAATGTTGGCTCACCAACAACCATTACATCTTGAGATGATAGGGAAAAGCTGGGTCCTGATGGTGATCTCTTTTGATTTGCGACTGGTGGGGTGTTTGAGTTATTGCCGCCTCCGGAATTTGATCCTTTTCTTTTGCGACGCTTATTGGGCGGTCTTTGGGGGTCCTTTTTGCCGGGAGGCGCCACCATGCGTTGCCATTTTTGAAATAGAGTTGTTTTTAAACAATCACGGGGACTAAGTGCGTATGCCTTGTGGCGTGACATAAGTTCTTGCATCGGCTCCAGAATAACACATAATCGAAGGTAATTTAGAGTAGAATTTGTTATTCCAGCTCGAGTTATATTCTTTGTTATCTGATCCATAAGCATTGGATCGGGGGGAAGTGATGTGCCAATAACCGATCTAGGAATAAGTTCTCGATGTCCTTTAATGGTCATATGCCATGATTTGATTCTCATGTAGTCATCATACATAAATTCTAGAATTAATCTGGCATCCGCACACACTTTTGTAAAAAAGGGTTTTCCATGCTGGGTTATAACCGTGCACTGATCGCAATCCAATGTTATAGACGTGTTATGAAAAGATTCCTTAGCATGTTTGAGCTGAAAGTACAGATCAGATACACCTCCCTCAAAAATGCTTCGAAAGAAGCGGGGAACAAGTGTTCGTCCAATCGTATACCTCTTGGGGCCGTCTTCCAAGCAAAACAAGATTGTTAATCTCGCGTCGTCTTCAAAGAACTCTGTTGTAAACGAATCCCACCAGCAATTGTCGCTGTCTTCATTGCGCTGTTGAAGGCGTTTGTTCAGTTCAAAGACTCGATGTTCCGTATGACTGAAGTACGAGTTATGTCTTCTAAAGCCTTGGTCAATTCTATCCATTTGCTGGGGACCGCCCATCATAGGATGATTTCCGCCATGACCAAATGGAGAAGCCGGCGGCATGGGATTGAATTGGCCACCAACTCCAAAAACTGTTGGCGATGAAAAATGACCCGCTTGTCCACTGTTGAACGGCGTACCTGAACTCGCTGGTCGACTAAATTGTCCCAAACCTGATGATGGAGAGCCAAATGGGCCCCCAACTGGTCCGTTAAAATTTGCTGATGCTGATGACTGTGAGTAGTTTCCCTGTATATTTTGCGAACCAACTCCAACTGGACCAGGGGTTGATGAGCCCGATGGGGCTGGGGATGAAGTATATTGCGGAGTATTTGATCCGGGTTGATTAGTATTTTGAAATACTAAAGACTGGTTCCCAGCAGGCGATGACTGTCCACCTTGTGGATATTGATTACCGCTTGAATTATATGGTAGTCCTCCCTGGGGAAATCCACTCTGATTGCTGGCGTCCGGATTAAGAGACGAAGAATTTGTAGAAGGCAACATAGCTGAGCCTTCTGAAACACCTTTCCAACTGCCCTCGTCAATATTGGACTGAGAAGACATCGTGTTTCCAGTATTTAAACCTCTACGATTCATCCCTATTGAAATTCTTTTGATAACATCCGTTTCGATCTAAAATACATCAGAGTGAATATAAGAAAAAGTCCATTTATATACTTATTGCTAACACATGGGATCAAACTTAACATTATATATACAAAATAATGTAATCACTATTAAACAATAATTAATATTCACCTGTCAACTATTTATACTGACGTACCAATAAAGTTATAATAAAATAATCAAGCCCACAAGCAATTATGTATCTACTATCCAGCAGAAATAATCGAAGTCGTTTCGATAAAACTGAAATCGATTTTAAAAGCCATGTATCTCTACAAATATTACAATACATTCCGGCCGACAAGGTATCGTCGCTATTTCAACACGGGAATGCAGAACATTTAAATATTTTGAAACATTGTTATTAATGTTATTAACTACAGTGCTATAATTATTGATTATTGATATACAAAGCATATTAACAGACAAATTTTTGTACAGTTGTGTAAAAAATATACTTGAAATAGAATAAGAAAAACTTTTTCAAAACTTATTGTTATATCTGAGGCACATCCAGCTGCGAAAGTTGGATCAGGGCCGAAAGCTACAACAAAGGAAACTAAAATTGGTGACATACAATTCCTCAATACCATTTGTAGAAGGGTAAATCTTATAGGACAAAAAAATTCGATAGAAGTATTTGAGTTGGAAAAAAAACGTTTTAAGGTGATAGCAGACAGCAAGCGGGGCGATAAATTCTATCGTAAATCTAGAAATGATAACACAATTAAAATTGACACGATTTATTCTGAATCGAAACTTAGGGCGAGATCTAATAGCCTATTGGTGAACTATAAGTCAACGATTTAAAGCTTGGTCGGCAAACTAGCCACAAAAGTTATACAAGCTTGATTGCAGATGTTTGCTGTTAATGAATGTTCGGCTGCTTTGTTCTGCTTATATAATATATAAGAAAATTACGAATAATGAGAATGGGTCCATATATAAATTAAAAACTAACGTATACTTTTATTGTTAGCGACAAATTAGAACGTTTGTGGGAGTGAACGTGATGAAAAGAATAAATTATTCAATTAATATACTGGCTCATAAGTTAATTTAAAATTGATGTACACTAAGATACACTATATTGATTCGCATGTGCATATTCAATTCGGTAAATATGAATCACACAATGTAATAGGTTCTAATGTAACACTTAATTGCAAATAGTCGTACCTATACGTCAATAAAAATATATATATGTATATATTTATATATATATATATATATATAGATATATGTGTGAGAAAATATTATATGCGAGTTTAATAATGTACATCGACTAATCACTAGTTTGACATTCGACCGAGAAGGCCTTACGTTTTAAAGTCTAAAGCAATGAAGTGCATACAAAAGCAAGTTATAAGTATGCCTCATATAAGTAATATTCAAGTATATATGTACATATATCTTGTTGCCTAAGTATAAAAGCAAACCTCATTGAATTCTTCGTCAGTTCGTTCAAGTCATTTCAGTACAACACAACTTGTTTGGTGCAGCTTGAGTTATCATTTGGCACAAATAGTAAGTTGCTCTTACTATTTGTTATTCAAATGATTACATTTGCATTTCAATTAGTAATTTGATTTCTATTGTGTTCATATATTTACAATAATAATACACTAAATATATCATTAAAAGTTTTCTATGATAGCATGTCTATTTAATAGCCATTAATAAACATAATCGCAGGGAAATTTTAGTTTTTTTGTGTACATAAGATCGTTATTATTGCTTGATTCGATTTGATAGTCAGCCTTGACTCTGTTTAATTATCTGGTTATCTAACAACTTCAATCAGTTAAGTAAATAAGATTCGCATCAATAGTTTTTAAAAAGTAAACAAAAGTTTTTGACCTTGAACAAATTGAAAGAGGCAAAACAATACTCCAAAAGGAGTTGAGTTTGAACTTTAAAATAGTTAAATAATAGCAGCCATTTCTCCGCTTGACTGACTATTCGTCTGTCTGTCTCATTACAGTTCAATATTACTTTATATTCAACTCAATTTAATTGAAAATAAACAAATCGTGTGGAAGTGTAAACTTGTGGCATAACGGAGTGCAATATTTACATAAGGTAGCGCTACAATCCTTTTGAATATATTCAAGAGGCTAAAAAACAAAGAATTAGTTTTCAGGACCATAACTATTAATTTATATTGCGTCTCCAGTATTTATACACATTATCAGTATAACAGTAATCGCGTTCGTTTCCTAAGTCTTCGGTTCATTGCATTATTTTGCACCAATAAAATAGGCTACGTTAAAATGAACTTTGTTCTCCTGAGTTGTACTAATTGGTTGAAGCTTTAGAGTAACCGTACTTTAATCTTGGCTAGCAGATTTGACATTATCAATCATGTTTGATTTGTAATATGTTGATATTTAACTCATTCATAAATTTACCTTCACAGATTATTTCAAAATGAAGGCAGCATTTGTGATAGTAGCCCTGGCGATAGTATGTGTTGCTGCTGAAGAGAAATACACTACAAAATATGATAATATCGATGTAGATGAAATTTTGAAATCTGATCGCCTATTTAATAACTATTTCAAATGTCTTGTCGATACTGGAAAATGCACACCCGAAGGCCGAGAGCTTAAGAGATCCCTGCCTGATGCTTTGAAAACGGAATGTAGCAAGTGTAGCGAAAAGCAAAAGGTTAACACCGATAAAATCATACGCTTTATTATCGATAATAAGCCAGATGAATGGAAGCAGTTGCAAGCCAAATATGACCCCGAAGAAACTTACATTAAGCGCTACAAGTCACACGCTGATAAAGCTGGAATCAAAATTTAAAGGAAAACTTTCTTCTTTTTATCGTTGGAAACTTAATCGTTAACAAATCTATGTGATAGTGTGAAAATAGTTAATCGTTTATAATAAAAACCTATCATATATATGTAAATATATGGACATTTTAAAATTGCGTTTGTTTATTGTATAGAGGTTTTTAAAGTGTCACTTCCTACTGTACACAATTTTTTCCCATTCGTGGAGGAGGTAAACGAGCTCTATGCCGACCTTTAGATCAACATTTGCTTTAAGATAGATTAGTCAACCCCTCAAAAACCCGTTTATTAAAAATAATAGGAATTATGTTTAAGATATCGTCAGTATACTTTAATTTATTTTTTATTTCCAATACGTATACTTATTGTTTAGCCAATGAATTGGAAGTTTGTATTGTATCTCCAGATTCCAAATGCTTTATAAGACGATACAATGCGGCTGCTTCCTTAATTTTACTAAATCCAACGCAAAACGCTTCAATTTCAATAAACAGTTCCTGAAATACAAAGAACCAAAATGTTTGGTGAGATATTAAAGAATGCATTTCAATATTACCTTAACATTTATAATCTTGTTTCGAATCAACGATTGAAGAAATACGCAAACCAATCGAACCAAACGGGACTGCATGTACTTATCTTTAACAGTTTCACATGTTGAAATGCAATTACTAATATATAAATGGATGAATTCGGTCGGTAAGGGGCAGGATGTTGTCAATCTAGAAAATAAGTTTAGATACTATACGCGAGGGGAATAACTCAGAAGTTCAAAGAGCGAATGAGGACGTAAGCCAAGTCATTCGATCAATAAACCACTTATTTTATAATTACACTCACCTGTTAACAACTTCCATTGAATGTAAAGTTATATCCATATTGACTAATATATTAAAATATTCTGTTATATCGGTATTCAGCATAAGCCTTAATAAGATTTCAATTGAAATAAGTGGATTGTTCTCAACTAATTGAGGTAGCTGCAATTATAAGAAATGCGTGTAAGTCAGTTGAACATATTACTAATATAAATAAATGTGAATACATACTTTAGCTGGTGTCAATCCATATTGATGTGCAATATTTCTATTTTGCTTTAGTAGATCATCAAAGAGAATTTGTTGATCCTGAAGACTCAGTGGCTGAATAAAAGCTTGCTCAATTAAAAGCTTTGTGTTGGGTGTAACATAATTTGATTTATCATATAAAACTGTTAGATTTTTGTTGCTTGACTGGTTGATCCATAACAGCTCATCCTCAAAGTCCATCAACGGTGGCGCGATCGACAAAAACATTTTACTTTAATCAATTCAAGCTTTAACATCTAGAGAGCGTTCTTTCCAATTGTAAACTTAAATTTATAGTTCAATCTGGTACAGTCTTAAGTTACACAGTGAATTTCCACCGACCGAAGCACTGAAATGTAAAAACGATACTTTTTTTTAGCATATATTTATAGATAAGATCAGTAAATAAGGTTAACCGTAACGTCTAAGTAATACTAAACAAACCTATTACCACCTACTTATACGGCAACAGGTTGTACAACTTGACAAAAATTAATTTAGATTCGACCTTTGAATAACAGACATCCGAGCTATCTAACCTGACCATAGACGGAACAATAGGTTATACGAAACTCCATTCAATTTTGCCAATGTTATTTGTGTGTGAATAAAATTCCTCGAAATTGTGAACATGTCGTCACGTATCTATTAATGTATCGACTGAGATTGAAAAATTTCACTACAATATTTACCATATTTCAATAAGAATATTTAAAAATTCGAAATTTAGGAAGTCTACGGACAAATTATAGAAATATTTAAAATATTAATGTTTTTATTTATACGCACTTAATAGAGGTGTGCACTTGTTTCGATATTTTGTCAAAATATAATTTCAAACGTTATCGATTTATATATGTATGAACATTAGTAGAAAAAAAAACAAGAAATTAAATAGGCACGATGTTAAGTATAGAAATTAAATTCTTTACTTATAAAAATTATAAAATCTTAACATTGTTTCCCAATAATTATTTTGTATATTTATCACACTGAACGATGAAATGCAGGTAGCCTTATCATTTATTCTTTAATGTCTTACCTTTCGCTTGAACTAATTTTACAATATAAATATATGCGTATTTCAGCGGTTATTATATATATTTTTGTATTATAAAAATTTAAAGGTGCTACTAGTCCCACACACAACAAAAAAAGTGGAAACTAGACACTTTCAATCCGCTCGATAAATTTTATTCAGAAAAACGTGCAGTATGCTGTTGTGGTTATCAATCAAACTCACGAAGGAGAAGTTCAGTTCCGTGAATAGTTCTTTCGTTCATTGACGACTTCAACCCTTGAACCGTCGATGAAACTATTGTTATTATCAAGGAATATAAGTAAAAGTTATGAATAGAGGTTAATACCTAAATTTGTAAATATTTAATAATTGTAATACGATGGCGCCAAATCTATCAGTACCCTTGGAACGCTACGAGCCTAGTAGCATTGGTGTAAATGCTATTCTTTTGGGCCCACCAGGCTCTGGGAAAGGAACACAGGTGGGCAAAATATTATATAATATAACATTGACAAGCCGCACTGCTATTGTTATCAAACATATACATAGTAGATATTCACAGATACATACATTCACGTCTATACGTTTTAAATAGAAACTTTCTATTGAACTCGGAATGGTTGTAACCAACAACAAATTTTTCTCGGCCAATTCTCTATTTGGTTATAAAAATATAAAAGAACGTCTGATAAAGCTTCCTTTATGTCAGAAATATTTCGAAATACTCTGTCTTCAGATGTGAGACACCGAAACCATAATTTGTACACCCACATGTATCAAAACTGAATACATAAAATCAGGCACGTTGCAAGCTTCTTCCTCTGACCTTACATTATTAAATCAAGGTTGTGACCTTAAATTATTGAAGTAAGTTTTCTTGAATGAATTTTACTGAATTGAATTTTTAGGTTAAATGAAATATGTATATATGTATATTATGTTGGTTTCCGATATCACGCGCAGATAATGCCATTTCTAATTGTTTCTAGAATGATTCGTTCTTATCATTTAATTTATTCAAAAATTCATATACATATAAGACTGATTGCGATTAACACACAGCCGAAATACCTAAAACTTTCCATTCGTTTATCAAAATTTATGTAATAAAATGTTTAATTTATTGCTTTTGGTAGGCCCCCATGCTAAAAGAAAAGTTTTGTGTATGTCATTTATCAACTGGGGATATGCTGCGTGCAGAAATTGCATCTGGATCAAGCTTGGAACCGAGCTGAAAAGGGTGATGGATGAGGGCAAACTTGTGTCCGATGAGCTTGTTGTGGATATGATTGATTCTAATCTGGATAAACCAGAATGCAAAAATGGATTTCTTTTGGACGGATTCCCAAGGACTGTTGTTCAAGCTGAAAAGTTATTATGACTATTTAAATTCTGAAAATATTAAATACTATGATATTGTATTGTGCAGCTTGATAAATTGTTGGACAAGAGGAAGACAGGCTTGGATGCCGTTATTGAATTTGCTATTGATGATAATTTGTTGGTGAGAAGAATAACTGGTCAGTTAATTCATCAAGCAAGTGGAAGATCCTATCATGAAGAGTTTGCACCACCAAAAGTTGCAATGAAAGATGATGTATGTATTTTCGAATTATTATTTTCAATGTCCTAACACTTGACTTATATACAAATGCTTTACGACAGATCACTGGAGAGCCTTTAATGAGGCGAAGTGATGATAATGCTGAGGCTCTAAAAAAACGACTGGAATCCTACCATAAGCAAACAAAACCATTAGTTGATTACTATGGCTTAAGAGGATTGCATTTTAAAGTTGATGCTGCCAAAAATCGAGCGATGTCTTTTCGATGATTGATTCCATATTCGTACGAAAGTGTTCTGCGAAAGTTCAGTTATAATTTGATGAGCTAATAACTTAAATTGATAGTTTTGATACTGCCTGTTATTTCATTTTGATAATCAAATAATAGTTGAATTTTGAATGTAATTATCAATAGTTGACAAGGTATAAATAACATATGGCACTGCAGAATTTCATTGTACAGTTTTACAAATAAATACGGGTTTAGAAACTATTCCAGTAACTAATATTTTTGTAAATTTCACTTACTCTGGCAATAAATCACAATCTGAATTAATGAAACACTTTCTAAACTGATAATATTGATACTAAACTGTGTGTGCAGCTTTCAAACGAATAGTGAATTTATCTTTATCAATATAATTACATTGGGAATTTCAGATTCCTGGAGTAAATTTCAAGGGTATTTAATTTTTGGTTAAACCACAATTGGTTGTTATTGTCAAACACAGATGAATTCACCAAAGATTCTTATCATTAAAATATTTTGTAATGCTTTTTATTTATTGTTAGTAAAATATAGCTTTTGCATTATCTTTAATTTTTATAATTTTTGATACTGTACAAATGTAAACGAGAACACACAATTACATTTTTAAACCGATATTTGTAAGGTAACTATAGAAAATATAACGATAAAAAAAGCACAGCGACAAACGTATCGATATATTTATATATCGATACAATTATGTTCTGTATTTCCTCACTAATTAGGTGATATGTTTACAATTGCTAAACAATAATGGGAGATTTTGCTGCAATATGGTCAGACTTGTTAAAAATATTTCCAATTTTAAATGGAGAAGTAAGTAGCGAAAGCTGAATTCCAAATACAATTAATTTTGTATAAATATACTGTAGGTTACATATCCGCTGCAAGAAATTGAAAAGGAGGTCTTTGAAAATGTTTACCGGCATCTTAATAAATTGGGAAGCATTGAAACATTTACTGCAATATTGGATTTAGAAGTTGAATCAACAATACGAAATGTTCTTGCTCCTAAATTTTGGAAACATTTATCGTCTGACTGTGAGCAAAAAGACAAAGTAAACGAAGCTTTGACAATCGCAGAAATAACCACCAAGGATGGCTTATTCGCCAAATTTATTGATGCAGTTAACGAACTGTATGATGGATATCAATGCTTACTCCAGATGAAACCAAGGCTAACGAGTCTAAATCAGTGCGCAGTTTCGTCATTAAACGTGGATGACATTAAATCGACTCTCCGGAACGCATTGCTAGCCCGATTGCCACCAATATTTAACAGCTATGTTAGCGACTTTTACTGTGTCCATTATCGTTTATTTACCAAGGACACAATTCTAGCGTCGACTACAATTGGTATATATTGTTTAACAACATTTTTTTATTGCCGTGGTAATCTTATTGTAACTCTTAATTATTTACTAGATTCAGAGGTTTTTACTGAACTTCCTTGTGGTGGCTGCAATTACGACCATGATCAATGTTGCTGCCAAAAGCTGACGGAAATGGTGAACTCGACGAATACGAAATTGCTGGAGATGAGATTAATAGATCGCTTGGCAGGAAGTGCTTTGACAGCATTGATTAAACTAAAGATTAAAGAGCACATCAACGACACGTGCCTTGGCATTTTTGATAGAAGTCACCTAAAGCAGCTCGAAACGGTAAGAATATATAGATATATCAAATTTAAATTAATTAAAATATAAAGTTATATGTTTGTATGCTCACAGTGGATCAACGACGTAGTAATGACATGGTTGACTAGCATATTCACAGAATGGAAATCGGCCGATGAAGTTCCTCAGAAGCAAATTCCCGAATCTGTTCAAGCATTCAAAGTTAAGTTGACATATTTTATGTACGAAACTTTTGCGCAAAACGTCATCAGCCAGTTTTTCAGCATAATTATAGGTAAGTTAAAAACTGAGGGGCAAAGACGTTAGTTACACATGCATTTTTCGTTTCAGACTATCCAGATTCTACACCCGCTATAGAGGACTTAAAGATTTGTATGGAAAAAATAGATATGAGAATTTATTTGACAGAATCATTAAGAAGTGCATTGGAGGCAAGAATCTTGCATCCCGGAGTTAACACTATGGATATATTAACAGGATACGTTGCTGCAATCAAAGCTATCCGCCATCTGGATAACACTGGAGTGATATTAGAAATAGTTACAGCTCCCATAAAGGATTACTTACGAAAACGCAACGATACAGTTAGACGAGTTGTGACTGGACTCACAGAAGAGGGGCCGACTGATCTTTCTGAAGAGTTGGCAAAGGGAGAATTCATAAAAGATGGGAAAGAGTCGGGTCTCAATGAATATAGCAATTGGGAGAACTGGGAGCCAGATCCATTTGGTATTGATCCCGATGTCTTGCAGATTAATAGTTCCAAAATAATCAGATCTGCAGATATTATATCGATGGTGGTTGATATATACGGAAGTAAAGAACTCTTTATGGTTGAGTATCGCAATTTAATGGCCGATCGTCTATTGTCTCAGCTGGATTTCAATTCAGAAAAGGAGATCCGTAATCTTGAACTGCTCAAAATTAGATTTGGTGAATCACTTCTACATAGCTGTGAAGTGATGCTCAAAGATGTTACCGATTCAAAGCGAATCAACTCTCACATCCATGGAGACGGTAACATTAATGAGAGTAAGTTGTATTTCATTAAATTGAAATATACATAATCTTTTTAATACTTTTCTATAATTAAGGTCCATTGTTCGACATTTCATCGTTAATAATATCTGCGCAATTCTGGCCATCATTCAATAAGGAAAGCTTGCAGCTGCCAGAGGAGCTGGAAAATGAATTCAAGAAATTTACAAAAGCATATGAATCGTACAAGGGAAATCGCACCCTTAATTGGCGTACAGTGACCGGACGTGTCAACATTGTCATTGAAATTGGCGAAAGAGTTATGGAGATGACGGTGCCCCCGACACAAGCTGTAATAATTTACCATTTTCAAAATAAAAGTTTGTATATGTACTGCAGAATTTTGATAAATTGAATTAAATATTTGAATTTCCTACAGGTGAATGGACCCTTGAAGAGCTCAGCAGTCTTATCAAAGTCCCTCCATCTGCATTAAGACGTCGTATAAGTTTCTGGCAAAATCACGGTTTGATTTCAGAGACGGAACCTGGAGTTTTTACATTATTAGAGGAGGAATCTGAAAAAATTGAATTCGAAGAGATGAATATTACAGATGCCGATGAAGAGGATTTGGAATCGGCCATGGCATCTGCCAGTGATCAAAGAGAAGAAGAACTGCAAGTAAGTAAAAATAGTAATTTATAAAGGTAAACAATTTGCTTATGCTTGTTCCCGTACAGGTGTTTTGGTCGTATATTGTTGGCATGCTAACAAATCTAGATTCAATGCCGATTGATCGAATTCATCAGATGCTTAAGTTATTTGCTTCCCACAGTGGTGGAGTTGAGTTCACCCAGGAAGAACTAAAACACTTTCTACAGCGGAAAGTCCGCGAGCATAAGCTTCTATTCTCTGGCGGAGTTTATCAGTTGGCCAAATAAATATTGTAACGAGCTTTTTCAAACAAAAGCTACAGTATTATGTTGTTCTTGAATATTTACAACGCCAAGTACTCTGCCTACTAGAATCTGAGGATTTTCATCTTAAACTCACCGTCTTTAACTTTGTTGCAACATTTCTTGATTGAACTTCATTTCAGAAATACTTTAAATTATTGTATATACACAAATGAATATATATAAAAACGAGTGTAGATCAATGTTATGTTTTACAACAGAATTTATTATTATGAATACATGAATTTATATTGTGTACTTTTCTTATTCGGGAATGCGTGTGTTACAATTGCCATGGTACATTTTTATAACGCCTTCGCAACGGAAGTACGCATCAAATATATTACTATATCCGTGATCTTTCCACCACGTACAGAGCTGTCTATTCCATATGCAGTCTAATCTGTATATAAGGTTTGGGTACTCGTATCCGAGTAGTGTAAAAAAGTCCTGATCTCCTAGGTGACCTTTAAATGAATATTTTTCTACTAGTCTATGCACTTCATATTGTGTGAGCACCTCTGAATAAGTTTTCGAATCTCTAATACGATTTAAAAGCATAAGTACTACACCAGAGTTAAGGCCAGGGTAACCATGATGCTCATGAACGTGATTAGATACCTGCTTATTCTTATTGTTCTTAACTAATTGCATTGGATGATACGGGTTTCCAAAATTCGATTTCGGAAATCGTACACGATAGCGATACAGTATATGTCTATACACAGGTGTAAGTTCAGGTGCTAGCCCATAAAGTTGGTGCGGCATAAAGCGATCAAATTCTGCAAATAATAATCGAACATCTGAACGAAAAACAATATCACAATCAAAAAGAATAGCACGGTTTAAACTTATGTCTGCAATGCGATGCAAACCAAGGGACAAAAAGAAAAGTGAATCGCTATAATAGGAATTGGGCATAGAGCTAAAATATGGCGACAGTTTGGCAGTTATATCCTGTATAATGTTGGAACATATCTGCACGTCGTACATCGTGTATATCACTATTCTCCGAAATTTTCTAATCTTCCGCTGAAGTATGTCCAGTACTGACATTTCGCTCTCCTTATCCGTTATAATGTGCAAATGCAATTGCGCATTCGTATGCTTAAATAAACTATGTGCAAAAAGATCGAACTTCATTTGTAGTCGATAGTTTTCCCTAGTGTATATAACAAATATGTTGTAGTCCGAAGATGTTTTCATATGCGAACTCAAATTCAGATGAATAGAGGAGTAGTTTAACAGATATTGCATTGGCTTTAAGCTTGGATAATTCGATGTACTTTGTGTTTGTTCATTTTGTGGATAACTTGTTTGCAACTGTGCAACATTGGTGATCTGGTTAAGGCGACTTGACAGAAATACCGAGAATATTTTATTTCGAAATATCTGGTCTGTATAGGCAAATATGATAAGAACACAAATACAAATTAGTGCTAATGATACTGCCAGCTTTTTCTGCCATCTACATCGAAGTGTCCACCTTTTAGGCGTTTGACGTATTGCACTTCTACGGTTTACAATTAAGGTTACGTTTTCGTGTTCTTCCAGTAATTGAGACTTGCACTCCATATTGACATTGGCCGGATAGGTTTTATATTTCCGACTAATATTGTAGAAAGCGTACTTTGTCATTTTAAGTTCAAAGAGTTTATCTGTAAATTACATATTTACAAATTAAATTAATAAATAAATATTATCATTATATACGCACATACATACTTACACATACACAAGTCCCCATTCAGAAGTACACAAGTGCTCAATCAAGTTCGCCACAAATCAAATAACATACATATTAATACATTGCACTAAAATACACTGAATGGAAATTTTAGAAATAAAATTACAAAATACATTTTTATTTAATTAAGAGATATTTTTCAAGCTAGAACATCAACATTTTCTTTTGATCAATAAATCCGCAATCAGGGTTGCAAAACAGTCGATGGCAATCAATAGTAGCGATATTTTCATATCGTTCCCATAGCTTTTTAATTCATTATCGATGGTTACTAAAAAATCAATGAGACATAATCGATTTACCAGCGCGAATATATCAAAGCTTTGTTAAATATCGCTAGGAAAGATAATCGGTTATTGATTCGCTAAACATCAGAGCGCAAAACATCGTAAGGTTCAAAACGATTGACCAATCGCCCAAAATGCATATCTGCAAACAATATAAAGCAATGTATATATAAAAACTGTAATAATATATGTGTGTTTTAGTTATACGACAGTGTAATTTGGTTTTGAGAGATTTTCCTTTTGGTATTAGCTTGTGTTTTCAGTGATATATATGGCAGTCATTTGATAGCACTTGAAAATAAAAAGGTATCTCATTTATTATTTGTTTTCTAATTGATTAACCAAAATACAGAAAAAAGGCATATTAACATTTGTTTTGCAGAAATTGATCTAAAACGTTGTAAGCAACTCCTCTTGAATGCTATTTGAGCGAAGTAGTTGAGAAGGTGTAGGTCCACCCTCAATCGAAATAAGAGGCTTCGATGAGGTGGAGGCTTTAGTTTTATAGTCATGATATTCGTCATAGAAATTCTAAGTGTAAAAATAAATAATTGTAAATTAGGAAAGTAAATAATGTCGTAATTGTTACCTTTAGACGACATCCCAGGAAAATGGCGCGCTCACGCTTCCTAACCATATAATCTGAAGACATTAGCCATCTGTGCTCCAGACAGTCATCTGTGTATGGTCTCTTCCTACAATTACGTATGGCAAATGTTAGTTAGGAATATTAGCATTTGTCCTGTGCAACGCCATTAAAGGGTAACTTACGTTGGATGCCGCTTGAATAACTGCATAATGAATCGAGTTGCTTCCGGAGTAACTTCCTTGAACAGGTTTTCGAAACGGTATCGAACAAACGATATATTTTGTTGGGTTTCATATTCGTCATTGCCGCGGAATGGGCTGCAGCCAGATAAAAGCAAGTAAGTAAGCACGCCCAGCGACCAAATGTCACTTTGTGGGAAGACCGGCTCATCGTTAAGCATCTCTGGTGGTTGGAAGTCCAACATACCACACGGTGTAATCTTGACACCTAATTTATTTACTTTTTTCGCAGCGCCAAAGTCGACAAGCTTGACTTGAATTGACCGAACCGATGCCATTACCACGTTATCTGGCTGTATATTGAGGTGGCAATATCCACGCCAATGCAAATATTGCAAGGCGTCCAAGAGTTGTGTGATGACACATGCCACCATTTGCTCGGAGTACTCGTGTCGACTGCTAAAGTATGTAAGGACATCAGCACCCTGCAGTTTCTCCATCACGAAGATGGCAATTGGTACGTTCATCGGCTTGTAAGCTCCAAAGAGTGCAGGAATACGTTCATGTCTCAGAGTCTTGAAATTATCAAACTCGGCAACAATTGACTCTTCATTATCATCAGTTACCTCAAATATTTTGGCAACCACAACAGTGTCGGTTGATTTTTGAATGCCCTTGACGATCGTGCTGAACTCACCGCGTGCTATCTCAGATATGAAGCTATACTTATCATTGACAGACGCATCGGTTACCCAGGTGGGTGGCTCTCGTTCACAATGATAGTCCGTGTGGACACGCTCTTCCTCGGGCACTACTTCCTGGCCTCTTTCAGTTAACTGCTGCAAATGCTTCATGGCCTTTGTGATGTGAACCTTGGGGGATTCAGGGCCCGAAGTGGATGCACTAACAGGTATTCCCATTTCGCTCCAACCAATGCGATTCTTCGATGCAAGGCGAATTTGATACTTTGTGTTGGGCGCAAGTTCATGCAAAAGATAGAATTCATGATCGATATTGTCCGCAACAGTTGTCCACGCATCACAATTATGCAATTTATACTGAAGACTGTAACACAAAACTGCAGAATGTCCATCATCGCGTGGTTGCTTCCATCTGAGAAGTATTTCGGTTGCACTGGTCGCGGATATCTCCGGTGAATCTGGAGCATCGGGCAAAGTTGCCACGACTATACGACATCTAGCTATAGTTTGTCCGACCTTATTTCTGGCTACGGCCTTGTAGACGCCAACATCGAAGTGCAAAGCTGGCTCAAATCTCAATATGGATCTGCCATCTTCATCGAAAGAGATCTTAATTCTCTTGCTTTCCGACAACACCATATCATTCTTGAACCATTGCACGCATGGCTTGGGATCACCAACTGCAAAGCAATGAATATGCGCTGGCTTATTCTCTGTAATGGCAATAGTTTGTGGCTTCTCTCTGAAGAACGGTGGATAGCCTTCACGTTGGGTTTCAATCATGGCATCAGCTTCGGTGTATTCATCCAAACGTGGTCCAAGCTCCGTACGTAAACGTCTTATAGAATACGAATCGTTTGCAGAGTACATGCTAATTCGGCTACGCGTTCTCTCATCATCAATTTCCTCATCCATTATGTCAGTGAAACGACGACGTTCGCGAATTACTGGAAGCTGCGAAAAGTGGGTTTATATTATAGAAACTGAAGAGGAAATCCCTGGCCTTGTTATGTGTACTTACCGACCAATCAACTGAATCGTTTAGAGCAAACGATGGTGATCGCCTGTGGGCAACCTTCATATATTCACGCAATCTCACCGGGAAGCTTACATCTCTTAATTGCAGCAAATAGGTATCAGGGCCATACTGGTAACTGAAAAATTGCCATGATTAATGCTTTAATTTCAATTGCAGCTTTTCATAAGGGCTCACTGGCTTTCGGATTGGATGAGACCCAGCTCATAATCTGGATGCAAGAACTTGGAGACCACTTCTTCACGTTTAGCTCTCTTTCTGGGCTCCACCAAAGGCTCGGGGGTACGCTCCGGAGTGTAGGCATGTCCACTTGGGTACACCATTTTGGATGGGTGCTGGAAGCAGCCGCTGAGACGGCGTCTTCGGAAGTAGTTCTTGCAGGCAGCGTTGGCATACCAATCCCTGAAGTGATCGTAGTAGTTCTTCAAACGATCGACACCAATTTGATAATCATGATCGGATGCCTGGCGATCAAGCATGAAGAACCAAGGATGCTTCAATGCGGTTTTAACATCCATGCGCTCCTCGGGACTGTAGAGCAATAAGCGGCTTATGAAATCGCGACCATCTTCAGATATATGTGTCCATATTGTGTCCTTGAAATCCCAGCGACCTTCGCGAATCTTGGTCAAAGTCTCCCTATCATCAGCTCCCAGGAAAGGATTTCTACCGCCAAGCAGTACATATGTGATCAAGCCAACTGACCACATGTCGTGTGAGAAGTTAACGCCTTCCTTATTTACAACTTCGGGAGAAACAAATTCGGGCATTCCATAATCCAAGGTGGATAAATTGTGTTTGTTAATCTTCCTGGACAAGCCAAAGTCAGACACCTTAATGTGATCGCTGCCAACAACTGAAATCAGCAGGTCCTTGATCTGAAATGATTTGGACACATCGAAATTGAACTGTTTATTAAATTCAGCGCTGTTTTTACCGTTAGACCCATATGACCGACTCCCAGCTCATGCATATGCTCCAATCCCCAAAGCGTTTGCCGAATATAATTGGCGATGTCGCGCTCCGTGTAATAATCCCGACGGAGCAAATTATCCTTGATGAGTTCCCCTCCAGCCGCCAGCTCCATGATGAGAGTGATTTGGCGATCCGTCTCATAAGCATCATAGGGACGTATGAGATTCTTGTGATTGAACATGTTCATAATGTCCAGTTCGTTCAACATAAATGGCCGTAGCTCTGGCTTTCCATACATGATCTTCGCTGCATAATTGTCACCTGTGGCCCGTTCCACAGCATGGTAGGTGATTCCCTGAGTTCCACGGCCAAGTTCATCGCCAATATCGTATTTATCTTCGTAGCGCAGTTGCTTGGATCGAACATATGGATGTCTGCCGTATGTCTTATAGATGTATTGATCTTCGTTCTCCTCAATATGCACAGTGACAGATGTGCTGATGGATCCAGCAATGTTTCGTGCACTGACGGAGTATAGTCCTCCGTCCTTAATTATAGAATCGTGAATGGAGAGCACATAGATGTCTGGATCGTAGGAGTTGATCTAATTCAATAGAAAGAATTAAATAGAATAGGCTTTAAATATGCTCAGAGTTACCTTAATGCGAGACGAGTCGGCCACAAGTTTCCAGTCCTTATACCAATGCACTTCAGGCAATGGAATACCCGTAATCCTTGCCTCAATACGTCCGTTCTTACGTGACATTATGAAGGTCTCATCAGGTCTCTTGATGAACCGTGGATACTCGGCAATTTCAAGTCTCACTCGCTGTCTGGCCTCACCATGTTCGTTTGTGGCCACTGCCTCATACCATCCCACATCCCGATCCAACATGCTGTAGGAATACTACGTTATTGTGCGAGAACTTTCATAATGATTCTAAAAATCGAGGTAACCTGTTAATGAAGAGAGTCGCCTGTCCATTGCGGGTGTAGCTTTGATCGAATCTACCGCCAGATTCAATTTGATGGTCGTTAAAGTAGAAAGTCATCTTTGGCTTAGGATATCCATAGACGAACCACATCAGTTCGGTGTTGTGACCCTTGACACCATAGGATATATCATTTTCACGTAGTAAGAATCTGCAAAGGCAAACCAAGCAAATTTATTATGTGGACTTCCTTTAGGAGTAACCAAACTTACTGTGGAGATTGTGCAAGCCCATCGTGTGGCGGGCGTTCGATATCAAAGTCCTTGGGGAAATAGGGGGAAGTTTCTGGTCTAAAGTCGGTGCCCGGTGGCAAATAGGTGTATGTTTTCGCCGGCTCAGGTATGAGTTTAGATCTGAAAGAAATTAATTGTCCAGAATTGCTTGAATCCTTTTGCAACAATTGTCATTGTAATATCTACCTGTATGTCTGAGTGTATGGACTGGGATCGCTAACACCAAACTTGTTTTCCACGCGTACTCTAAATCTATAATCTCTCAAGGGATCCAAGTTCTTGATATCACACGCACAACTGCGAACACCAGTTCTAATTGTACGCCAATCTCCCTCAGGTAAATCCATCATTTCGATCTGTAAGCATAAGAAAAATATGATTCAGGCTATATCATAGGCGGAGTAATGACAGAATACCTGGTAGGTGACAGGGTAACGTGGTGACAATGGAACAGATGGATTCCAGGATAGACGCAGGCGACGATCTGTCATGCGCGATATGATTGGACCATCGGGCAACGGAGGTGGAGCTCCAGACTTTTTGTATTGCTTGAAATCCGTGTATTGATCCCCCAACGGACGTTGATGCGAGTCCAGCACTATTCAACATTAAAAGTCATTAATATTTCATTGGAAGAGAGAAGGAGAGTTGAGCTCACCATCGTAGAATAGCTCAGCAGTGCAAGCATCGTCGCCATAAGGATTGTAAATACGGCAAGTATAACGTCCGACATCGGCTTCTGTCACATTCTTCATTGTCAAGCGGAGCAGACCATTTGGCTCCTTGTCCAGCGTGATTCTATCGGATGGGAATAGCTTCTGGTCATTCTTAAACCACTCGACATCTGGCTCTGGATAACCTGTTGCACAGGCGGTAAACTTGGCTGTCATTCCATCAAAGACATCACAATCTCCGATCTTCTTAAGGAAAACTGGTGGCTCCGAGCGCATGTGCTTCTTACTTCAAGAGGAGTTAAGAGTTGAGTTTAAATGGAATATCTTCTTTAATCGAAATACTTACATTTCCGTCACCAGCTCTAGACGTCCTTGGGTAATGTCCTTGCCCTCTTTATTGGAGGCAATGCATTTGTATTCACCTTGATCTGATTTTTGGCAATCGTTGACTATCAACATGTGATGATCTCCATCATTTTTGAATGCGTATTTGCTCGACAAGTTGATAGGTTTGTTCTCAAAGAACCATGTGAGCTCTGGATAAGGAACGCCGGAGACAGTTACCGGAATTGTGGCATTATTTCCAAATATCTGCTGTTGATCAGATATCTTTTGGGTGAATACTGGCGCCTTATACACTTTCCTGACATTAGCATTACACGAAGATGTATCCTCTCCCAAGGGATTGGCCAGCAGGCAGGAGTAGTTGCCAGAGTCGGAGGCTTCAACGGGCTTAATGGTTAGACCCACGTGTTTGCCGTCGCAAGTCATCAAAAGTCGCTCACTTGGAGCTAAGAGTACTCCATCCTTGGACCACATGATCTCTGGCATTGGATTGGCAATGAAAGGCGCAGAAAGCACCAGCTCTTGACCCTCATCCGCATTAACATCTCGGAGACCAGACACAAACTGCGGTAACTCTTCCGTAGCTGTTTCATCCGTTTTCGGAGCCACATACAGTTTGGCCTTTGAAGCTGTCGATCCCTCTGAATTTTGAGCAATTACTTCATATAATCCGGAGTCTGATGGAGCTGTCTTATCAACAATCAGACTGATTGTATCATCAGGGTTCTCCACAATGGCAAAGTGTTTGTTATCGGGCGAAATTTCATGGCCATTGTGGAACCATTGAATCTTTGGCTTTGGATAGCCAACAACCTTAATGTCCATCTTAACGGGGAAGCCTTCAACACTTGTAGCATCCTGGAGTTCGGCAATGAATGATGGTTTAGCTTCCCTGGCAATGACCTTCACTTCTGCAGCGCCTTCTTCTTCTCCTTCTTTGTTAATAATCTTGCATTTATATAGACCAGCGTCTTGACCGTCGACGGTATCAATGCTACAATGCAGAGGAAGATAGAAATGACGTTGAGACAAAAGAATTACATTATTGCTTACCTCAAACCAATCTGTCCATTGGGATTGTTAATGAAATTAATGGCTGAGCTGGGACGCAGGAGAACACCATCCTTGTACCACTTGATTTCTGGAGCAGGGAAACCAGTGACTTGAGCTGTCAATTTCAGGGGTTCTCCAACGATGACTGATTGATTTTCCACAGGCTTCAGGAACCTTGGCTCCATTTCATTAGCTGGGTTAGTTAAAAGGCGAGCAATTACATTCTCTATTCTCTCCTCTCTCTAATTTCAAGCATTAAATGATCAACTTACGTTTAACAGCAACAGCACATAGGGCAACCTTTTCTCCGTGTGGATTTGAAATGATTAACTTATAGGCGCCAGAGTCATTTGGCTGACAATTGCTAATCTCCAATTTAACCAATCCTTCAGGGGATGTTGACAATTTTACGCTGAACAGAAGGAGAATTATAGTATATAAACAATAACAAATGAAGTTAATTTAACCTTTGACTGGGTTTAACCTCCTCGCTATCCTTGAACCATTGAACTGTTGGCAATGGACTGCCGTCCACGGCACATTCAAGCACAAGGGGTTCGCCCTGGACGACATCGAGAGCATTGTTGAGTTTTTTGACAAAGCTTGGAGCCAGAGATTGCAAAGCCAGTTGAAATGGTGCCTTCGTTTCGCCAACTTCGTTTTTAGCCACACAAGTGTACTATTTTAAGGACAATAAATGATAAATTAGGTTCACATTATAAAAGTTATAGTCATACTTACAGTTCCCGCATCATTCGCATTGAAGTGTGCGATATCAAAGATACTCTCCACCTGATCGGTAGCTAGTTCTGTGGATGATGTGCTGTAAGCCTTTTGCTGGGTTAAGCTATTAATGGCCTTAAGATCAATGGGTTTGTCGCCCTTAAGCCATTCAACAGATGGTGTGGGCACTCCGTGCACTTTGACCTTCGTGGAAACGGGCTTAAAGTCGTGGACCACTTGGTTCTCTGGTGGAACGATGAACGTTGGCTTCTCAACTGTAAGAATAGAAGGGATTTCAACAAATCTACATTTTTTTTTAATGTTAATGCTTACCAAGCACATTCAAGTTGAACTCGCTGTCGGATCTGCCTTCTGAGTTAACAGCCGTAATCGTGTATTTGCCATCTTCAGATGGAGCCACAGATTGGAAGACAATTCTATATTTATCTCCATCGACATCTGCGATAACCTCACAGTTCTCATTGTTGCACAGGTTCTCGTTTCCACGGGTCCATGTCACCTTTGGCTTTGGATTGGCCAGCACCAAAGCTTCGAAACAGACTGTATCTCCTGGCATGCACTTGTGATCCACCAAACCAGAAATTTCGGGCTTGGCAAGAACATCTATTGCTCCATTTGTTGTGAACTCGCCATGCTTGTTCTTAACCTTCAGCTCGTAACGTCCAGAGTCCTTAATATCGGCTATAAAAAGAAAAATGGAATATATGATAGAAAGGATAACTAAACTGTGTCAACAGGAGGATCTTACCCTTAGCTATATTCAGTTTGCATGTATACTGTTTCAATCCATGTTCCAAATCCTTAACTTCAGTATTTAAGATAAGCGCTTCGTTGCCTTGAAGAGGCTTACCGTCCTTAAACCAAACGATTTCTGGCTTGGGATCAGCCGTAAATATGACAGTTTCATCAATGGCATCGCCCTTCTTCAGTTTAAGATCTCGCAGGCCGCTCTTGGAAATTAATAAAGGCTTGCGATACTCGGCTTCATCTATGAATGTTAATTATTTATAACAAATTATTAGTAACGATTTTATGAATTTAATATCCTGAAACATACTTGACAACGAGAGGACGCCCTGGTGACTCTTTTCACCAACTTTGTTCTTCATTACAACCTTGTATTCGCCGGCATCCGTAAGGTCCATTGACTTCACCTCTAGCTTGTAGTGATCCTAAAATATTTAACTTGATAATGCTCAAATTGAAAGTATAAAATGTGTGAGACAAACCCCGTCCACGGAAAGTGCGAAATGATCGTTAGATTTGATAGGCTTCCCATCCTGATACCATAAAGCCTCTGGCTTTGGTATACCCGTAGCAATGACTTCATATTTAAGGGGTAAGCTCTCGAAGCTGTTGATTTGGAACACATCGCAGTGAACAATCTCGGGAATTGCTGAAAGACAAATGGAAAATCATCAATAAACTGCAATTTCATATACTCTACTCTTTACATTTAATCCATTCAATCCCAAATTAAATTTAAGTTAATGTTTGCATTTCATATTAGAGACATTCGTTCTATGTACATGTCTTACGATGTAACGTGCATCCTCTTATATTAAGGGCATTGGCACGCATATTCAATATTCAAAATTGCTGAAAGAGAATTTATTGTATTTACAATAATTAATAATAAGATCGAGCTGTTTCCTGCTGATGTGAGCTGTTGCATTCAACAAGACGCGGCATTCCCTCTCGCATATAGCAACTGGCGCATTGCAATGCTGGTGTTTCTTCTACCACATTGTTTACGTATGTATAACACTGAAAGTTCCATTCCTGTATGTGTTTATATATAAGTTAGTTACATATATACATTTTGTACATTCGGTTAATTTATTAAGGAGTTATGGAATTTGTTATTACAACCATGTATTTTAAAACATTCAGAATAAAATCTTTGCTATTTTGCACAACGTAGTTCAATAGAACAACAAATAGCTCAGCTTAATTTTCAAGGAACGAGCGAGCTGTCTCTTCTTTCAACTCGTTCGTTTAGTGGCTCCCATTTTGTTAAGAGAGTGAGTCGATCTCTTCGTTCAGCTTGTTCGTTTAGTTGCTCAATTTTTATTAAGAGAGTGAGTCGATCTCTTCGTTTATTCGTATTTTGGTCTATGTCCAGTACATTTTAATTCCAATTGTTTGTTCATTTGAGTACATTTCGTACTACTTTCGAATCAATTGATACAACGCATGCAAGAGCTTCTTCTTTTGTGCTAAACAACTTTACAGGTGAAAATCAAAGTGGACTCCAGGCTCGCATCAATCATCAATTCAACTGTCTAATCGATTATTGCTGCCTTACAACTATTTTTGTTTAATTTTGATTATAGGCCGAGTGTATATGTACAGAATTAATAAAAAGCAATAGTGACTTTCTTAAAATCCAATAACATTAGTAAGAGTATGCATGTATTTAAGGAAATGTATGTTTTACCCCCTTCTTCAGGTTGTTCTGTAGTAGCGAGCAATGTTTTTGTGACGGTTTCTCCAACGGATATATTGTCTTGGGCTAAATTAAAGTTGCATTTGTAGGTAAGAATGTGTAATTTTAGGATATAAGTTTGTATATAATATTTATAAAAAAAAAATGTGCTAGAATCCGGAAAGATGACTGTTTCTGGGAAATTGACATTCCCATTTCTTGTCAGGTCTCCACACAAGTTGGTGGACTAATTAAGAACTTTGATTTTACGAAACATATTTCAAATATAAATGTGGGAAATTAAATATAAAGCTCCAACACAAAGTGTTTTATTTTTCATTTTTTGTACTTACTCAGAACCAGAATTTTGCAACTTGAAGTAGTCTCTCCTATGAAATTGGCGGCCTTAACCTCATAAGTGCCTGAATCTTCGCTTTTAGCCAGATTTAAAGTTAGATAATAATTTTCAATACGCTGTGAATCTCTTTTGATTTTGATGCGTGCATCTTCATGAATTTCATGTCCATTCTTAAACCTATAGTTAATAACATTTATCACTGAATTTATATTGTGTTTTCATTAATTTCATTTACCATTTAACAGTGGCATCGGGATTGCTATAAATTTCCACTTCCAAGGTTAAGGAATCACCTTCTTTGACCTCAGCGTCCTTAAGAACTCTTCTTATTTTTGGTTTGCCTGTGAAAAAGGGGAAATTATGTATCATATAATACATATATAATAGAAATATATTGCAATATATACTTACAATTCACAGTCACCGTACATGTGTCTTCAATTTTTCCGTAATCGTTCATGATTTTACAACAATAATTTCCCTGCATATTGGTTGCAACTTCAGTCAGGATCAACTTGAAGTTGTTTCCATCCTGAACTTGCCGGAAATCGTTGCGCTTCTCGCAGATTTCAATGCCGTCAATAAACCACTTGACATGTGGCTGAGGATAGGCATCGATGCCTACCACGAGCTCCACATTTGACTCGCCCTCCTTTACGGTGATGTTTTGCAATTTGCGTGTAAATTCAGGAGTACATTTCATCAATAGTTGCGTTGAACTAGTCGCCGAGCCGTGTTCGTTGACCGCTTTGACGGAGTACTCGCCGGAATCAACGCGAGTGGCACCCGTTATTTTTAGGGTATACGTATTACCATCAGAATCGATCTTATATTTCTTATCGGTCAACTTGATTTCGTTATTATCATGATACCAGGTTAGTTTTGCCTCAGGGAATGCATCGATCCGTACGGACATCTGTACGTTCTCCTTTTCACCATGAATGTATTCACTTTCAAAATGTTTCACAATAACTGGCTTCGATTTCACAGTGCAATTCCAATACTCGGCTGTTTGACTAATCGTATTCGTGGCTTTAATCGAATAATTGCCAGATTGGGCCAGTTTAATACCAGCAATTTCAATAACAACTTTCTCCGAGCTTTTGCCTATTGAAGTGGACGTAATTTTCACATTGCTTTCGCCGGAAACATCCTTTCCATTGTTGGTGACGCTAATATCTGGCTTTGGAAATCCTTCAATTTCTACCTCCATTTTGACCGTCTCCCCAGCCGAGCATGTTATGTCCGAAACCTTCTTTACTTTCGGAGGAGCTGAAATGAATAGGGATAATGATGTAGGAAATATGAACAATAGATTTGCCGAATTCCCGGATATATTTCAATGCTCTCAATCGTACTATTACTTAACTAACTTTACCTTGAACAATTAAGCTTATGGAGCTTTCATCCTGTCCGAGCTCGTTGACAGCTTCAATGGTATATACTCCAGCGTCTTCAGTATTTATATTCTTTATAATCAAGGACATGCTTTCCTCATCCTCATACATAAATTTGTGTCTGTCATCGACCTGAACAACTTCACCTTCATGCTTCCACAGGACGGCAGGCTTGGGGAAACCCTTGCATTGAAGCTCGAGTATCGCTGACCCACCGATACTTGTGTTAGCCTCGCGATGCTCGATCACCAGAGTGGGTTTCTCAGGCTCACGGTTTAGGGTTTGAATGGCACCCTGAACGGAAAGCTCAGCACTGCAGGATATATTTCCTGTTGTGGTCTGAGCCACGCATGTATAGATACCCGCATCTTCGGGCTTAACATGCTGGAAGACCAGAGCAAGTGAATCCTCGTCGTCACCAAAAAGAACTTTGAAACGTTCTTCTGGATCGAAATCTTCGCCATTTCGCTTCCATGAGAATATTGCTTTCTCGCCAGGCGGCAAGATTTGACCACTCAGCGCACCAAAAGGATTTCTAAAATCTACTCACAAAAAGATTATTAAGTTTTCTTCAATTCACAATTTTCAATTGTTATTGAAACTTGCCAATTGTTGTAGCTGTTGCCTCACAGGCAGCTTCTCCGTACTTATTAGCTGCCTTGCAGGAGTAGACTCCGGCATCCTCCTTTTGAACGTCTTCAATGACTAACTCATAGAATCCTAAATAATCCTTATCTCTAATAATTTGAATTCTATCATTGATTTCCAGAATTTCCACTTCATCCTTGTAGCTACAACGAAAATGATATTGATAACGGGATAGAAAACAATTGTACTACTAATTAACAAAGTTTAAATTTACTTACAATTTAACTCTGGGCTTTGGATCGCCTAAGATTTTGATCATAAAGCGAAACAGAGTATTTTCAATCATTTCCGCATCCTTTAGGCTAACAAGAAATGCTGGTGGTACATTGGTTTTAGTCTCGTCAAGGCCAGACGCTGTAAGATATCAACAAATAACTTAAAATATAATATAAACATAAAGCAATTGTTAATAGTAAAACCTTGGCCAACTGCAAGCTGTGCAGTAACAGTCGTTGCTTCAGATCCAGTCTGGGCGCGAATCGTGTATGTGCCAGCGTCACTCTCTCTGCAAATTATAGATTAGATTAGTTGTTAATAACTTCCAAAACCTATTCAGATAGAAGACTCTCATTTGAAGTAAACATTCGAAAAATTTGACTTTAGTTATGCCTATTTTAAGCGCCTAAGTGTATGCATTATTTATTGAATAGTGCACAAACTAACCTGCAATTTTTGATATCCAGGCGATAAGAATTTATAGGAGCACTTGTTTGCACAATGCGATCGGCTAGACGATCGTCCAAGGGCTTGTTATCCTTCAGCCAGGTGACTAATCCAGGCTGCTCCTTGAACTGGATTTCAAAATGCGCAGTCTCGCCGCCTTTAGGAAAGATTTTAAGTAATGTAATTTTATTTTAATTTTCCAGTTACGTATTAAATGTGCATGATGCATTATGATATAACTCCTAGTGACAACATGTGCAAATGTTCAGCTTATCGATATACATAAACAAACGATTGTAAAATTGAATTTCATAATGCTGCGTTCACTTTGGCGCACAGAGAGACACAGAGCATTGGCTCATCGTGCCACAGTGTGAACCCAGCTTAAATAATAATGTAACAATAAGAAAAATGCATTCTGTTATAATTTGCAAAGGAAACACTTGCAAATAGTTTGTCGATAATGCAAGGAAATATGGCGGAGTAAGAATAACAAAGTTGACTCACTTTCCACTTGCACGCTTTTCAGCATTTTGACGACCGCGGGCTTATCAATTGAGCGCGGCGGAGCGTCATCCGCCAGATACGAAGTGCCACGCCTTCCAGTACGTGATTCGGCACGCGAATAAGAGGCTCGGCTCTCGGCACGGCTTTCGGCTCGGCTTTCGGCTCGACTCTCGTTGCGGCTGGTTCCAAGAAGAGTTGATGAATGTGCTTCAATTCGATCCAAAGTACTCCTCTCGCGTCTCGAACTTATGCCGTACTGCCTCTCTGCAGTGCTGTCATAGGAAGTTCCTCTATCATAATCCCTGGACCTGCTAGTTTCTTTATTGCAGAAAGGGAAATGGGGCGAAGAAGGAATATAATGAATTATGGCGTTAGCTAAAATATGTTAACAGTACTCGTATTAGGGACAAGAGGAACTAATGAAGCAACATTATTTACTGGGTTTTAAAATCATTCGACAGTTAAAAGTGAAATTACAATTGAAATGGTGGAGTACACATATAGCATTCGATAGGAATGATAGATAAAATGTTTTGAGGCATCTATTCGATATCAACACGTCTTCTCCATTAAATGGTAAACAAATACTTAACACATATAAACAGATGTCTTAGTCAGTTTCAACTCTTCAACCTTTGAGCGATGTTTACATAAATTAATAGTGCTTTTTATTTTTAATTTGTTGTTTGCTTTAATGGGATTAACTTACTTTCGAGACGCCGTCTGGAAGCCAGGGAGTACCCAGAATAGTTATCATCCATAACGCCAACGCTTTGGCCGCGTGTCTCGAAATCGGCACTTGACTCTCTGAAATCGTCAGCAATAGACTCAGTATAATCGCCTTCGAGTTCGCATATATTTACAGGCTCTTCGACGATCTCGTAGATCGGTCGTTTCTTTTTAATAGGCGGTGTAAAGATATGAATAAAATCGCGAGCTTTGGCTTTCTTAACAGTATCTTGGGCATAGTTGGTTGAGTCAGCTGATTTTAATACTGTATTTTTAATATTGCGTATTTTTTGCTTGGCATTGCGCAGCGATGTATCTGCACTCGATATGTCATAGATGCCCTCCAGAAAGTTCTGGGTCTTCTGCTCAAGGCTTTCGGTATAGACATGGACGCGCTTGATGGTTGGCGGCATTCGAGGCGGTGATGGTGGGCGTGCTTTAATAATTAGTATCTCTATGGTGGTTTCATACGCAACAAGCGGAAGCGGTTGAAAGAAGCCAGGCATTCGAACAAAATGAGGTGGTATGGGTGGCGGGGGAGGGCCTTGAGCTGAACGATCTCCATGATCGCCTTGACCGCTTCTAGATGCGATATTGGCCAGCTCATTATTCCATTGGGTTAATGAAGCTGAATCGGTAATATTAGTATAGTTAGAGAATCCCTGTCGACCTTGGGAGTTCTGGTTTATGCTATCGCTATCTTGGACTGGATTGGATTCATTATAGCCAACTATATGTTTCAGTTCGATCGGCTTATGTTTTTTGGGTTTAATGCAAATTTGAGAGGCTTCTGTTGTTGGGTTGCTAATTCGAATTGTTGGAATTGAATCTGTCGCTTTGTTAGATTTGGGCTCTTCTGTATCCTTACCCTCTGTTATAATCTCTTTGTGCTCGAGTGTTTCGACAGTTAACTGAGATTCCTCTGTTGCACTCTTCTGTTCTTCAGTTTTACTGACACTATATTCTTTGATTTCAACTGATTCTTCGCTCTTACATTCTCTTGACGTTGCTAAGTCTACACTGAATGATTGCTTTGAGGACTCAAGAAGCACTATTGGGGTTTCTACTTCCACAACATCTATTTTCGTTTCAATCTCCCTTTTTATTTGAGAGCTAAGTGCGCTTTCGCTCGCCAACTTATGATCAATCTTAATGGGAGTGGGATTATCAGATACGGTATTCACTGGGACCTTTGATTGAGTAACGCTCTGTTGATTTTGCTGGAGTTTAAATAATTCAATAGATTCTTTTTCAAATTTAAGCAGTTCTTGCTGTTCAAGCTGAAGCCTTTCTTTCGTTTCCTTACTCAAGAAGTAGTTTTCGGCAACGTCAGAAGGACGCGTACCTACGCTGGGATCATGAGCTTCAATCTTTTGTGGAAGACGAAGGATTAATTCACATTCAGTATTTATATTCGTTGAATCTACTTTAAGATCATCTGCATTATGTTCTTGCAGTGCCACGTCGTGATTAATATATGAGCAAATTTCGTTATACCAAATCAAATGACTTTCATCATTGTGAGGTTTAATTAAAATGGGTAAACTAGAACTTTCATCTGCTGGCGTCTTTGACGAGAGATATATTTGTTTCTCATCTACTTTATCCTCAATATCACAAAGCGGAAGCTTAATGATATTTTGCAAAATGAATACCGATTTCTTGTCAGATATTTTTCGAACTTTCGTTATCAAAATTCTCGATTTAAATAAAAAGCAATATCGATCATGTGTCTTGCCTTCCTTATCTGTAAGTGAACACCACTCGTGCAGTAGTAACCTGCCCAACTTATAAATGTTACCTCGATATCCCTCAATGTTTGAAATAAATCTATTATCATATGCTCTACTAGGCACACTAAGCATAAGTTCTAACGCTCTCTCCAAGTCCCTAACATTTTCTTTCAAGCATTGCGATAATTTTATTAGATCCTGTGAATTGAAACAACAGTTAAAACAATAGAAATTATAGCTTATGATCAAAATACAAATATGATTTATGTTGTATGATTGAGATGTGACACAGAAGTATAAAGTTTGTAGAAAATATGTATAGTTTTATGCAATAGATAAATATATATTCAAACCTTAAATAGAAGTTTATAGTCGTTTATTCTCTGAAGTGGTAACTTCAGGTGCTCAGATAGCAACTTATCGTCCCCAAGATTTGATGATAGTTCCTGAAATAATAATATAATCTCAGTTTTATATTCTCGAATCATTAAAAACAAATTTCAATGAACGATTCCATAAATTGAACAAAGGAACTTTATTAAGGTTCACCTAGTTAAATTTCCTTGTTAGTGTATCGCATGTAAACTCAATTTCGTTGGGAAATGTCAGGTATATGCACATATGAATTTTCCCAAGCCAAAAAAAAAAAATAATAATAGAACACACAATATGATGAAGCAGCCGACAGCCACCCAAAGCCACCTGTGAATTTATGCATATACAAATGTACTATACATGCAAGCCGTTCAGGCGCCACCTGTGAATTTTTGCATATACTATATATGCAAGCCTCATTGGCGCCATCTTGCTTGTTTGTGTGGATGTGTGCCTAGTCTTCTGATGATGTGAGATGTGTAGATGAAAATGTGACAGCATTGATATATTTAAGGCCTGATTGCAGGGTAGTCCCTAGTCTAGAACTCTATTGTGGTTATTAATTGCACTACAGTATGAAGCATTAATTATAATGATCTACATGCGTACATACAGTGGGTCACAGCGAAAACGAATTAAAGCAAATCTGACACTTTTTTTTCAGCATTTATCAAGTATTAAATATAAACATTCATACACATACATATGTGCACGCAACTATTTATGAATTTGTACTCTGCGATGTTAAAACGGATATATATGCATGGGAGAGTCTATGAGAGTGTATATGTATGTGTACTTGAATATACAAATTTATTTTAGCACGAACTTGTCTATCCACACATACACATACATATGCATGCTTGGTACACGCACACGCACATACAAACACACACACAAATGTATATATATTCATATTAAAAAAAATTGTATTTCTTATTATAAATAATGTTGCATAACTAAAAAAATACTGTGACCATTAAACAGGAAATTGGCAGATTTTGAATATTTCTTTTATATAGAAATAAAGTCGCATAATTTATTCTAGAACATATCGTATGTACACACACATATATATATATATATATATATATATATATATATATATATATATATATATATATATATATATATATCGTGTGTATGTATGTGTGCGGAATATTAAATTATTAAATTGTTTAGGTACCAAAGGCAGATCCACGTGTGGAATGAATTAACACGACGAAACGACGGCAAACACTACTCAAAAGACACTGAAATGTGCAAAAGCTTTAATATTTAGAAACGTCTAGTTTTAAAAATAAACTGTTATATTCTACATACACACGATATTCGTAAAAGCATTGAACATATGGCCGGCCAGTGGAAATCAAACACATATTGCAAATATTGCACCCCAGTTTATACATACTCGTACTTATCTATGTATGTATATACATATGACGTACATACATACTTATCTACATTCATTAAAATTTCTATATATTATTTTTACGTTTACGACATTGGAAAACTTACTCCCTCAGATTGGCGAGCAAATTTTGACTTGTTACTCATTACTATTTATAATATTTTGTGGAGAAAAGTGCAAAGACCAATACATACAAAAAGTTATTTATCAAACTTTTAATTTAGTTTAAATTATCTATAATATTTGTTTGTATATCCAAAAAAGATTCTATACGAATCGATGTGGTTTTTTTATGCGAACATTATTTACTTCTACAGAATATTAAGTGTTTTCATTTAACGAGAATGCTCAACTTGCTGATATCCTGTTTAATAGTGAACAAACATAGATTTGTACTCACTGTTACAATACGGTACGGTACATTTAACAGCATGGTACAATTGAATACTTGTAAAGCCTTATTACAACCCTACTTAATTACAGGATGACTTGTCACATTTAGAGGAAGGATCTGTTGGGAGTATTATAGAAGTGGATGCTCACCTGAAAGTACTTCTGGCATTCTACATTCGTCGAGAGAAACTCTTGTGCCAGAGGCTCGTTCTGACAGTATTTTACATGCTTATCAAAGTCACGTTCGAGTCGCAGAAATGTCTTGACGACCATATTAGGCTGATGGCTATAACATTTTAGACCTTCCTTAAGCACCCTGAAAATATCGTTCTTATTACGGCAAAGCTTCCATAGAAATTTCTATTTTAAAATCGTACGTATTGTGAAATTCGGCAATTTGCAAGAAGTTACAAAAAATTATATCCTTGTTGTCCCGGGCAGATCTTGGAGCGGTTGGTTTATCGGTGGTCTTTATATACTTATCGACTACATATTGCAAATCTCTGGAGAATTCTTCTTCGGTATCGATAAGCTCTCCAATGATAACGCTAAAAACAGAATTGTAAAAAGTAAGTATTAATAATTAAAAGAAGTTGGAATTAGCAGATGGTTGACTAGTAGATACTTCATAAATAAATGCGGTCATGTGTAATATTACTTACCATTTTTTAAACTCCAAATCTTCACTTTCCTTTCCATTCAAGGAAAGAGAGTTTGGATTAATATCTAATATTTCCATTGGAATTAGATGCTCCATCGCAAATTTTTATCTGTCAAATAAATTTATAAAGCATCTGAAATAAACAAAACAAATTTAAAAAGTGGGAACGCAGAAATATTGCAGTCGACAAGGTTAGATATTATTTAAATTTGAAATGATTAATATCATGTGCATTCAGGTAAACCGATTTAAGGCAATGATGGTCCGGGGAAACCCAACGACAGTAGTATATCGATAGTACCATCGATAGTTCACTAGTACACCTATCACAAACATACGTACAACAGCTAGTTGTTAGCTGAGTACCGCTAGGTGGCGGTATGGCTGCTTCCTCTGCCCTGCACTTTGGTACACAACATTTGAAATAAACTTGATATGCGGCGTCTGGCATACCAAACTATTCTATCTCGAGCTCTTATTGTCTCTGGGATCGATAGCCTGATAACCTGATAGCCCACTAACCCAAATTAAGTATTTGCGCAAGGGAAATATTTGTGGTATTTGTAAAGAGCAAACTTTGGTTTGCCGAGCGTTAAAATGATTGACACTCAACAGTTATTGTTTATTGTGTTTATTTTTTATTTTTATATCAATATTCGTAAACGGAAATGAAAAGATCGGTCCGTTTTCACAATGGCAATTTACTGTTTATTTGTTTTATAATTTGACTTGAATAAGTTTGATTGAGCTCACTTTTAACTTCACTTTATTCTTGAATTTGCATTAAACTCGTGTAATCAATTAATAATTCAAACTATAACCAACAAACAAATATATATATATATATGTATTTTAACGAATTATTATAATGTAAGGTAAACGCGCGAATTTTACTTGAAAATCAACTTTGAAATGTGCGAGGCAATTGCTGCCACGAAGCCTGGTAAATTAAGTTAAGAATTGTCGTTTTGTCGCAAATTATTTATAGAAATTGTTAACACACAAGTAGACATGTATGTATGTATTTCAATAAATCACTGAATAGGAATGTACTTATGTACTGTCTGTACATACATATTGCATAACATTATGTACCGGTTATTCTCGTAATACTCATAACTAGGCAATTGTCACATGCTTTACGAATCTTGGATTGTTGAATATACTTGTAAAAATATATGTAAATACATATAAATATATATAAATTTCTATATATACGAAATAGGTTTCCGTTCACTTTGCAATGATTTTAACAAGTGCCACAAAACTGAAATGAATTTAACTGCATCTCAAGAACTAAACGACTGAGCACAAAGTGTACTGATCGATATTTGCTGATCACAACAAAAGTTTCTCCCCAAAAAAAAAGAATAAAATAAAAACTAACAAAAAAAAAATGCACAATTTAAAAATAATGCACATGCATTGCGAATTTACATAAGTATATGTATGTGTACATACGAGAACATACAAAATGGGTGCCTACACGTACATACCATGCATATAAAACAAACCTATGTATGCAGTATGTAAGTATGTACATATATTTGAACATTTGCCATGCACAAAATATACATACATTTATAAGAATACATATGTATGTACTGCAGTAGACTTCAATATATTTATATACATGTTGTATGTGCATGCAGATGTAATTATTTTATATATATTATAAATATACTTAATTAAATACATATGATTATAGGACCCAAAAGTGGCCGGCAATCACGATTTGGCAAAACTAATTAGTACTTATTTCGTTGACATTAGGATCAGACGGTCAAACTTATTAGTTAGTAAATTATCTAATGAGTAGATTCGTAGATTAACTACGAATCGTGCATATCTAATCATTTAAACATTTAACCACTTTCTGGCTTTAACAGACAAATGCAGCAGTCCAACGAACAGTACTGCCACACTGCTTAATATTGGTGGACAATAGATACACTGATTAAAAAAGGACTCAATAATCGATATATTTAAATCCTCTCTAACAAACCCCTTAAATTTATCGTTTCTAAGCGATATGCATACACACATACGAAGCTTTCTTATCACTTCCGATTGATAAAGATAACAGTAATAAAAAAACAATTTCAAGTAGGTGCAGCTTGCGAAATATATTTAATTAAAGTGACAATAAAATGTAAACACACATAGCAATACTATACCAAATTGTTTTATTGAATATAAATGTTAACTTCTGTGTATGTATACATTTCTGCATGCATGTGGAAACATACATATTTACATACATAAATCAAATTAAATGCTATAGCATAAAATGCGTGGTGCATAATCATAAGACTACCACTTTTGTTTAGATTAGCAAACCACCTTTGGGACGTGAATGTTAACATATTGATTTGGCCTGCAGCGTACATAGTAACTTGGTCTAGAAAATAGTTGTTACATATGTATTTACATGCACAACCTGTCAACCATTGCCAGTTCTCTGCCAATGGAATAAATGTTTTCAATACTGATGGATTTGTGTTATTTTAAGTATTCTCTACAGTCGTACCCTCCATAAAAGTCCACTTTAAGAAATATGGCTGAAGGTGAATATATTGTAAGGTAAGTAAATAATAGATATATATATGTTGAAGCTATAATATATATAAAAAATCAATTAATTAAAATTGAATAATCAAAAATTAAATATTACTTCTTTTTTAAGAAACGAACTTCCAGCTGCGATGATATCTCGCAAGAAAATCAGTGTTTGGTCTATTCTTAAGAACTGCATTGGCAAAGACCTCAGTAAAATTACAATGCCAGTTGTACTTAATGAGCCCCTAAGCTTTCTTCAAAGATTATGCGAATATATGGAATATGCACACATCTTGAGTGAAGCTGCTCAAGAAGAGGATCCTGCAGATCGCATGAAATATGTTGCAGGCAAGTAGTATAATAATAGTCCTTAAATTGCTATTTTTAATAACATTGCAGAATTATTAACAGACTAAGTTTTAAACAAATTTAACATATTCTGTTAGCATAAATGCTGATACATTTACTTTCGTCTTCCATTCGTCTTTATTTTTTATTTTATTTCTGTTTTCCTTTTTTTCCCATTATTTTGAGTCGTTAATTTATTTTCTTTATACTGTCGTTTATTCGATTCTTATTATATTTTATATATTATTTTATTGTATTATTGTTTTTAGCTATTATGATTGGACACCATTTAAAGGTATACAAGTGAGACGTTTCCATCAAGAATTATAATAATGATTTTACTGATGAGAGAACAACAAATCGAAGACTTCTAAAACAGTAAGCTCTAAGTTCTTTAACAATGGTGAAAGACGAAATTCATTGTTATCTTTCTTTCGGAGACAGTTGTCAGTTGATGTTTGCTCATGCTTCCATATAGAATTCAAAGTCTTTAGCAAAATACTTATAAATTTTCAGCATTTGCCGTTTCTGCTTTGGCTGCAAATTGGGATCGACTAGGAAAACCATTTAATCCTCTTCTTGGGGAAACATACGAGCTTCAAAAGGACGATTATCGAATTGTTTGTGAACAGGTCTCTCATCATCCCCCCGTGTCCGCCTTTCACGCAGAATCAGCTAATTTCAAATTTCATGGTTCGATTAATCCAAGGATTAAGTTCTGCGGGAAAAATGTTGAAGTTCATCCAAATGGAATTGTTACAGTTGAATTTCCAAAGTACGTTTCGAATCATTGTTTGCTTGATCTTTCTTTTTATGCTTTCGATTTACTTAATCTAAAGATGGAATGAAACTTACACATGGAGCAATGTCAATTGTTGTGTGCACAACATAATTGTTGGAAAACTGTGGATGGAACAACATGGGACAATGGAAATCAAGAATCATTCAAGTGGACATGTTGCCAAGCTAATATTTAAATCCTCAGCGTCAACAGATAAGGACCTCCACAGGGTTGAAGGAATTGTAAAAGATGCTGAGTAATAAATCACATTATTTACTTAAAATGTTGGGGATAATCTTAATTCGGTTTCAGCGAGAAGAAGCTCTTCTTTCTGTATGGGAAATGGACCAATTTCCTAAAGTCCTGTCCATATGAAAATTATAATGAAACCCGTAAGCACGAATTGAAAATTAAGGATGAAAAGGATTCTTCAGCTTCGCCTAATGCTACTCCAAAAAAAATGTTTTCCAAATTGAATAGTTTCAAACTAAATTCCTTTCGCAGTTTATCTATCCAAGATGTGAGTAAAGATACCAACAAAATATAAAACATGTTTGAATTATTGCTGTACAATTTACAGAATGAGAGCTTCCCACCTGCTGAAGTAGATGGCGATATCCCAAGGAGTGAATCTTCGTTTTCCTTGGATATACCAGATTCCACATTACTGTGGAAAAGCAACCCCAGACCTGATAATAGTAGCGAGGTAATTTTCAATAAAAGAATAGGATTAAATACAAGTGGATATAAATAGAACGATAGCTAACGGAATTTAAATGAATTACATGGAAAAAATATTCATATATACATCAAACGAAAGAACTATAAAGAACGATTAGTTTGTCTACCTATAATTAATCTACCGATCTTAATCCGTCAATTGAATTATGAATTAAATAATAAATTTACAATTGCCTTTCAGTATTACAACTTTACTAACTTCGCCATGCAATTAAATGTAATGGATAATAATATGAAACCACCAGATACCCTTTGCCCCACCGATGCTCGCTTGCGTCCTGATATATTATGCTTAGAAAATGGCGATTTGGATGGAGCGTCAAGAGAAAAGACAAGGCTTGAAGAAAAGCAGAGAGACTCAAGAAAAAACCAAAAGCCGTCAGATGGTGATTTTAGTCCCAGGTGAGTTTATTTTCCAAAAATAAAAAACGTTTATAAATGAACCGAAATTTAAATAATATTTAACTGTTATTTTAGATGGTTCCAAAAGGTGTACAGTCCTTACACAAAAAGTGAAGTTTGGCTTTATAGTGGAAGCTATTGGGATCGCGATTACAAAAATACGAATACATTGTTTTAGATCAAATATACATAACTTTTTAAAAATGTACACCAATTACAACACACACATACATATACACAAACGAATATAACGGTCAAATTTGTTAGCAATTGTAATTGTAAAACATATATTATATATTACCGAGCAGTTTAAAATAAAGTCGCTTTTGTTTAGTTGAATCTCTGTTATTTCAATTGCAGTTAAATCATTTATTTTAACTACTGTTGATTTGAAACAATCAGGGCTGGTTGATCAAAAGACAAGTTAAGCATCTGAAGAAGTATTCGATCCTTAATACCATCGATAATTTTGTATTTATAATAAGCGCAAAAGGAAGAAGATGTATAAATATCGAGGATGGTTATTCTTGTATTTTACGATATACACAAATTTATTTTTATAAGACCAAATAGTTTGAAGCAAAAATAAAAGTGGATTTCAGCTACTCACATATGTATATTTGACTGTATATGTTGGTATAGGTATATACATAAATAAATAATTGGCAATGTTAAAAGTAAACATAGTTTTACGTAATTACATACATTATGACGTTCAACAATAAATAGGTACTATAAATTTACGGTAAAAATAACCCAGATAAATCAGTATACATTCGTTTCACTTTTTACAGTTAAATTTGATAGATTCGAGATTTCAGGTTTCAGAATTACAAAGTACTAGCTTCGATATGTGGAATGTTATGCAGTCCGGTATCAGGATTGGTCCAATAATAGTTAGGAGCACCTTGGCTGAAACAATATTTCATATCAAGGGGTTCTCCACCGTCTACGTAGTACATCAGGTAAAAATTGCACATTTCGTCTTCACTTGTTGGTCTGTAATTAATATAAATAAAACGATTTTATTGAAATTGGACAGGTTATTTAATATCAAACTAATCTTACCCGATTCCTGTTGCACGATGCCGAGTACTTTTCATTGTACACCTCGCAGCGACATAATCACCAGTTACAATAGGCGACGTGTTCTCAACATTATAAAACATTTGTGGTGTAAGCGGATCTCTCTTTCCAAGAAGCGTCCACTCTTGAACACCCTGAGCATTTGACCGAACCCTATATCCAGATACAACTTTTCCTAATGCATGAGTATGAGTCCGATAAGCAAAGGGATGAATGGTTTTATTTTCGGTTATTTCACATGCGGCTTCCATATTTTCCGTTTTCATAGGCGGAATGATTCCATCAGTACCCAAAAGTAAAGTACCAGCCAATTTCTTTAGCCTTTAATTAAGTAAACGTTGTCATAGGATAATACACAGTCGGCAAGTTTGTTGTACTTACGGCTTTTCAGTATACTGCAAAAATATACCGGAATCATCTGTAGCTCCATCTAAAAAGCCATACACAAAAATCAATATTATTTTCAAAATATAATTCTCTAATGCTTACTTCGAAATTGATCAACATGAGCATAATGTACTTGTAAAACCAAATATTTAGTCTGTGAATCCTTGCCCACTTTGAATCCAACACCCTCAGGCAAATCCAGTCTTGGTGCGTCTCTTGCCCAAGCATATAAAATCTGAATACAAGATATTTTTCATAAGTTTATAGTTAAAAAAGTAATTGATAGTCATCAGAAATTGGAATTACCTGCGAATGCGAATGGGGACCACAGGGACTTCCCGTTTCCTCTTCTGTTGATTGCGACATTTCCCCACAGTTCCTAAGAATGAAATAAGAAATAAATAGAATATTTACATTATAAAATACAAATTCGAATTGATTCAAAATTTAACTGATAAACTTCGATCAAGTATATTTAATATATTTTCTTACCAAGTGACTTTTGTTGTTCCCGGTTCACCGCATCCGTAAAGCAACATGTGATGAGCGGTATTCATGGTTGCATTTGGTTTGTAGCCAACTTTTAACAAAAATTATGCATTTAAAATGTTGTGTAATAGTTCAAGAAGCTTAATACATACCTATGTAATAAGATGTCGTTGGATCGACTTTGATAGGAGTGCACAAGTATAAATCTGGCTGAAAAGTTTTTAAAATTACTTTCTGTTCTTATAGTATGTTGGTATATACATATAATTATACATATACATATAATAATGGCGTACCAGGTGGCACCATTTAATCACAATTATATCTGGAGTATAACGACAATATCTTTACAGAAACACAGCAAACAATTAAGCAATTTACAATAAAAACTCTCTGAATAATGAAATATTACATTTCCAGGGCTGCAAACTCTTGAAATGTAACCGTTATTAGTGAACAATTGACGATCAGTGAGCGCATGGAATTTTTTCATTGGGAATTTATAAAAATAAATATTTACAATTGTATACGAGACATTCTGTGGGTACGTTTAGGTTCTGACCCACGTGTGAATAAGTAATAAACTATTAGTAGAGTTGCAGCATAAATTAATTAACAAACAAGTTGCATATTACACTACGATTCGGCACTTGCATATATGTATGTATGTTTCTTTGGAAAAAATAAGATTTTCTATTTGCTTAATTTATCTTCTGGGGTAATTCCCCCTGAGAGCCCGGGAAATCATTATCAACTTACGATTTTTGCTGCGTATTCAATGAATACACACATGCTTGCATACATGCATACATACATATGTATTGACCCGTGCACATACGCATTTGCATTAAAAAGGTAATAAATTCATATAAATCTTACTGTTTTTGGTGATACGGAGGGCATTAAGAATGGAAATGAACCAGTACGGTCCTCAACGTCATCATTATTATTATAAATTTCATTTCTTTGGTAGATGTTCAGTTTTGGGTCCACTAGACCATAGGAAGAAATTGTATTCCAGAGTAGTATATATGAATAAAATATTAGCAACAGAAGTGCCATGTTTTTAATTGATGAAATTGAACTATTTATAGTTGTATTATTTAAAGCTTCAAATATATTTGGTAAATGTTTAGACGTTTCGTTCAATATGTTGTATTTTTCTTAGAGGTGAGAGACTTTCAATTTTCCTATCGATATAAATTAAAATCATTGTTTCTGTAGTAATCGATGAATGTTTTAAGTCTCTGTCGCGATAACAAAATTCAGTAATTTCGAAGCCGATACTTTTATGTGTAAGCAATTTTTGTTGTATTCCGCTTTTATAAACTTTTATAGTGTTTATCGTTTTTAGCAACAGCAGCCCCAGCAGTCAAATAACCAGTCAAAAATCAGTAGCAGCAACAATAGATCCTAAAACAATAGCAACAGCTGTTGCATCAGCAACAGGTTCACACAACTTCCAGGGATGCGATATGAGCGTATGTGATACGAAAAAGTACGATCGACTTAGTTAAGGGTCTCCTAAAAACGACGTTTCGATTAGTTACGTACTTTTTCTTCTCAACCATAATTTCTAGAATGAGCGAAGCAGAGTAAACTTTTAATGTAGCCGAGAAAACTCAACATTACTGGCTATACTACTGGGATAATTACAATAATGCAGCAAGAGACCAAGTGTTCATAGATATCTTATTAATTATAATATAAATATAATAAAAATAAGATTTTAATAATTATACAATAAGACATTATTTATTTAAAATGTACACATGTGTACAAGATATGTTTTCCCAATTAGAATAGACTTAATAGGGGCGGAAATGCCTGTTACATATGTTTGAATGACTCATAAGCTCCTTTTGTATTGCATCTAAAAAAATAACAACAAAAAAAACAATAACAACGACAATATTATAACAACAACAAGGGCTTCTGAAATACCGAAGTATCAAGTGAAGTTCCAGGCGAACAGAAACAGCAGTAAAAAAGTCGGAAATCAAAAATTTTGAATTTGATCGAATATACAAATGTATCTTAAGCCTGTTCGCTTTGTGTTAACAACAACAACAACTGCATCGGGAAATTCGAAAAGAACACGATTTAAAATTACAACAAACATCTCAATTTTAATAATATAAAAAATAACAAGAGCAAAAATAACTTAAATACCAACAATATCAATTTAATGATCATCGGAAAATGAAAAGAAGGTGAAAATGAAGAAATATTTATGATTAAATTAGCAATTTGCACTTAAGCTTTTATCAATTATTAAACATATAAATTTAATGTTTATAAAATGTATGGCAAAAAGCTCGTTTTTTCCAAATAAAATTAGTTAATTGATCTATTCACAGAACTTGAAGGGATGTAAGTACGCAGTAAAAAGTACATAATTTATACGCTCACATTTATTGATGTGTGCAATGATAGTTTGTATCTAAGTATATGCACGTATGTTTGTAATTTTCCTACATATGTAGATGCATACAAGATCCATACATCAGACTGTACATAAAATTCTTATTTATTAATAAATGTATATACATGTATTTACATCATAATGTATATACAGATATGTATGTATACACAGATATAATCGTATACGAAAAGACGAAAACGAAAACGCATACAGTTTAAAAGTTGCCCTGAAGTAAAACCAGCAAGGAGAAGCATTAGTACATATGTATGTACATACATATACTTGTGCACACAACCATCCGAAGGCATGTCAGCCAACCATATGATTAATACACATTGAACAGCTGATTCATCCGCTTTATATACAAACAAACATACATGTGTGTATTTATATAGTAATGTATATACACGCACACCCAGACAAAGTGGACATATGGTTGTATACACATACACACAATCGTGCTCTGCTTGTTACTCACACAGCCACAACCAGCTGGAGCAGCTACCCAAACTGTTGATATCAGTAATAGCATCAGGCCCGCAGTGCGGTCTGAACTGCTTTTTAATTCGAGTGTGTTTAGATTGAGTTTATAAAAAGATAATTTGTTTCTAAATCTAAAATAATAAATTATTTTCTCAGTGCTATTATATAAGTATATTATAGTTTTATATTCTTTAATAAATTGAACTAATTTTACTAAAGTCTTAACAGTTTGGGCCTCATTTTCACCGCGGTGCGTTACTGGTGAGGTTAGCTGAGAGACGTCGCATTTACTTACAAACCCTCTCTCAGTCTGGTCTCTCGCTCTCCATTTCAAATATGCAAGCGCAAGAAATGCATAAATGTGTATGTATATACGTAAGTAAGTATGTATACATGTACATATGTGAGATGTACTGCGGGGATTCAAGTCATAAACTTTGCAAAGCAGTTCACTTGAACAGCTGTAAGCGATCGGCGACGACTTCAACGGTTAATACAAAACAGACTCGAAAACGCTAAGAAAATATAAAATAATATACACATACAAATCTGTATTTGTATGTTATTGTATACATACGTACAAACAAAAAATATAAAAACAATCGGACTTATATTAAATACAAATATATGAGAGAGTGTGTGTACATTCATACGTTTTTATAAATGCGTTTATATGTGTACATGCAAACAACCTATCATCTTTTGCGTAGTTTATTCGTACGTACGTACATGTTTATTTACGTATTTTTGGACCTATGCATGTACATACATACATATATAAGTATATATAAACGTATGTACGTGTGTTCGAATGTATGCATGTACATACATACGTAGCTACTCGTCGCATTCACCTCGTATTCCAATTGCCTCGCGTTCGTCGTGTTCGTTGCTTTGCGATTTGTTTTCTGCTGGCTTCTGTTGGCGCTTAGATTGATTGAACAAGAATGCTCCGTCTTTAGCGCGGAGCAGTCGGTCGCACTATGTGATTCCGCTTTATCGTAATTTCGTAAAAAGTTGATAGTAAGAACGAGAAAACTGAATATGAAACCAAAATGTTATCAATCTAAACTAAACAACTATACAGCAACTAAAGCGAATAAAATAAAGCTAAATTAGCAACAAGTGTTAAACAAAATACATATGTACAGAGGCATGTATCTATGTATTTAAATGCATACACTTATATATGCACTTTAATGTGATTAAACTTTAAAAAATGTTAAGTCCAATTTAAAACGCATGTTGGTTATTGTACTTGTGAGTGGTAGTGCATACATACAAACTTATGTCTGTTCATATTAATATATATATATATATATATATATATATATATATATATAAAACGTAGAGTCACATAAGCAATATAGATATGCAATACAAATGCAAATAATTATATATATACTTTTATTGATACATATATGAATGAATACACAGTGCATGTGAATCTTGAGAATTATTCCGAGAGCGAAAATCGTCATTGTTCAAAAGGAAATACATCTACAAGAAACGCATTAAAACAACCAAAGCAATCATGTGTGTGTGTGTGCATGTCATAAGTGTATGTGCATATCTGTGTGTTTGTGTCTGCCTGCGTATATGATATTATGAGTGTGTGTAAGCGCCCAACCGTGCGCTCAAGAGTATCTGTATACAAAATGTTCACATGTATGCGTGTATGTACATGTATAAATAAAATAAAATAAACTCATTACCACAGACGAAACTCGAACGTGAGTCTTTGAACATTGCAAACACAAAACAAGGAACCAGTTTCACCTTGAGTCAATATGCATACGTACAATATGTATTTGTATGTGTATTTACATATGTATAATATCTGCCAATGTATAAATACATAAATGTCCGGATCTACATGCATAAATACATACATATATACATACATGAATTCATTGTAAGCACGATCAAATACTTCCATATATTGTGTACATTTAAATGTACATGAGTATACATATGTATGTGTGCATGTTAAAACGATCAGATGCACGATATGTGTATGTATTATGTATAGAAACAGACATATGTACATGCACTTGTGCATGTGCAGTTGCAATGTACGCATTACATCCATCATAGACTTTTGCTTTTTATTTCCGTACATTTGTTAATGTACAAATACGTATATGCATATGTATAAATAAATGTAAATGGATTTCTATACTAAATTCTACTTATTTGTGCCTATATATGTATGTCCGTTTGTATGAAAGGATACATATGTAAATACTTGCATTTGAATATTTATTATTAAACGAAAATGATGTGCATTTAAATGAAACAACAATGATTTTGCAGTCAACTCAGGAATAAACAGCTATTGATACTGCTCTTAAATATTAAAACATTATTAAATATCGAGCATAGACACGAGCCCACACATCCTGCCATACCTCAGCGGTAGTTAGAGCAAATAAAGTGCAACAACTAACTCCGTTATCAACAACAATTATTTACAACTAAAATAAAGTCGTGCAAAACATATATATTTATATACACATATAAATATATATAGATACTATATACTATATACAAATAACTGTCATAAGAAGTTCGGTGCCTGTTGCTGGATATAATACATATACAAATACATCAATCTACATCATCCCTACAATGGATACCGATGACAACAGTAGAAACAAAAGATCTCCTATGGAAAACGGGGACGATAATCCAGTTTTCGGTTCAGCACGCGTCCCCGTTAACTCCAGTACTCCGTATTCTGATGCAACTCAAGTAAGTAAAGAATCCTTCACATATGTATATCACATATAATATGTAAAAGATCATAAATTCATCGTCAATCGATAGAACAGGTCAACGAAACGTAGGTCTGATAAGATACCCTCTGCAGATTAGATTTAAATTTTATTTATGAACTTGCTACAACTACATACGTGGATATGTACTTACTTTTTATATTTGCGTCTATTCATGAGGTCATATACCTCACTTACTGGTAGATAGTAAACTTATTCATCAATCGAGTGGTGAAATGAACTGCTTCCTCCCTCGTATTTTTTAGACTAAGCATGAAATTGAAATCGACTAAGAATTTTTAGTTCCACCTCTAAGACTCCACTACTCTCTTCTAGGGTTATAATAATAAAATTTTTTTTACAAATATGCTTAAAATATAAAATGTTAATTCTTCTATTGCGGAAGTCTTACGTATTTATTTTGTTCATGTAATAACAGTGTTGTCTACACTTTCATCTATGAACTTCTGCAACTTTTATTAAATGTGGTAGGATAGATCTTATTAGACATAGCCAATGTCAAGCGACATTGAAACATTGTAGAGCTACAATTTTAGCAAGGGCAAAACCAGTGGCAATGACCGTTGTAGCATTCGTCTGGTCCCCACCTCATCATCACTCGACATCCCATCCGTTTCAGCTAACACATTGCTGATGTCGTTGCTGTTGTTGTTGCTCTCTTGCTCTCGCTCGGTCGTTGCTGCTGCAGGCTATATTGGTTGGTTGAACTCGAGGTTCACGAACTGCCACAAGGTCGAAGTTAACGCTATTAATAGTGTTTTTACTGTCTCTCTTTGTGTAAATAAAGCGGTTATTCACATCAATACTTTTTGGCTACAGGACGACGCATAAGTATCTATGTACATGTCTATGCACATAAACTTAAGCATATATGTGCAGATAAATAAACTTAAACATATATAAACACAAGAACAGCTACATTACATATACGTTTAATTCACATGTACAAATATATAAACATATATATATTTATATATATATATATCTATATATATATATAAATTTACACATACATACGCATATGTTTATATATTTGTATATGTATATACATATATATATATATATATACATGTACTAATACAAATATATATGCCCATGCACATGCAGGAACAAGTTCGTATAGTTCCCGCTTATCGTTCATTGCTCAGCCTATTACGCAGTTCTGTTTATCCTTCATCTATTTTGTTCTTAGCTCAGCTTAGTTCTGTCGTTCCAAATGACTCTTCTCCATTCGATAGTCCTGCTGTCACCACTATGATACAGTAGTCAGATTTTGATCAATTTTTGTTGAATAATGCGATTATCTTATATCAATTATTGCCCATCCGGAAACCACATTTATTTTCCTCGTTTATACACCCAGACAGATGAATGATTCACTCATAATTATCCGGTTACTGACCTTGCACCTCAAATATATACATATGTATATCCAATATAATTGTTTAAGTTTTTGTGGTGTTAAGGAATTGATTGATACATTGTTGATTACTAATTTGAATTATTTTTATCATATTTTGCAGACAAAAAAACACTCTCCTGGCCATATTAAAAGACCCATGAATGCTTTCATGGTCTGGAGTCAAATGGAGCGACGAAAGATCTGCGAAAGAACACCAGACTTGCATAATGCAGAAATATCAAAGGAATTGGGAAGACGATGGCAGCTTCTGGATAAGGATGACAAGCAGCCATACATAATGGAAGCGGAAAAGCTTCGAAAGCTTCATATGATAGAATATCCAAATTATAAATATAGGCCACAAAAAAAACAATCGCGATTATCTGTTGTATTAAAACAAAATCAAGATCTAGATAACAACGATACTAAGAATGACTCACACAATACATCGACCTCTGTCGCAATGAATGGAACATGCACTGCCGGTCGGAAAAACAAAAGATCTACCTCAACATGTCAATCTGGTACGATATCGAAAAGGTCGCGAAACGATTCAGGTGATACAATAAAACAAAAATACAATGTAAAGACACCCTCAGATACTGTCGATATTATACTCCCATTGGAAACTAATTATTTAAGTTACCCAAACCAATCTGAATTTGTAGCTACGAATAACAGTAGTGAACTGAGCACAGATGAAAATGCAGTTAAAACGGAAAATATATCTGAGATTAATTCAATTAATTCGCAAGAGAATTTATCCGAGGTGGTACTAAAATATTTGCCCCTTTTTGATAACTCACCGAAAAACGAAGACTCATTGCTGGAAGTGAATTCACTGTCGCTGCCTAATAGCCGAGGTGTTAGCCATCATCTCTTAAATGTTATAAAAAGTCAAACACATTTTGACGATTGCCAAACCATAAGTGAACCCGTATTTGATTCAGAGGAGAATATTGTGAATGATGCAAATCTACATTCGGCCAGCCATCATATACCAACTCCCTATGTGCCAGATACACACGAGTGTTACGCCGAAGATTGTGGTTCAGAAAGCACAACATCACATCACCCGGCGTTCGCGGTGCAACCGCAGACAGTTACAATGAACATTGAAATACACAATAGTGCGCTCTCCTTTGGCGGGCATACATTCCAAAATGATGAATTCAATCCAATTCCATCGGCGACCGAAGACAGCGACTGCAGCATTCTAACCTCAACAAATTCGCCGCATATTGGCTTTTGCAGCAGCAGTATAAGTCACAGTTTGGTTGAGCCAGATGGTATTGCGCACCCATGTTCATATTCTACCCAGGACTATAGCGGCAATATTATTGGAGCACATAATGATCTCAACTACACAGTACATGATAATGACGGAGCTCTTCTAGCTTACACACTTGAGGACTTACCACCTCAGCCAACTGGTAGTCATTTAGAATTTAATACTAACAGATATGAGTTTTCAAGTTTATACAAAATGTGAGAAATATTTAAGCTTTGTGTAATTTGTAATTAATGTTTTTACGTTTATAATTATACACCAAAATATATATACATAAATACATATAGATATTTTATATACACGAGTACATAAATATATACATAAATTCCATGTATAAACGAACAATAAAATGCTTTGCATAAGACAAATTTCTTTCAATCTGGCATTAATTGAAAGCATACGAATTTCCAATTTTATGCGGATCAGTGTACCTCGACATGCACATATTCACTTTAATGGGGAAACACTGGTTATATTAAATCAATCATCAAATCCATAATAAACATATTCTTCAATCTCTACTTTCATTGCATACCTCAGTCATTTTTTAGTATTCATGTTACTTGGACGATCAGCAATTCAAAAGTCAAATTATTATCTACATCTCCAATTCACATTCACATTGAGACACCTAACAAATGATGTCTTTAGACACTTGCTAATGCGTACAATTACCTGGCAATTTAATAGTATTGAACCGATTGGCAGGACTTATCATACCCGAAACGTCTTTAAGCTACAGGGTATCTCCACACGTTCCAACTTATTTTGTATGAATTGCGACTAAAGATAAATAAATGAAAAATACATATACTGAAAACGTCCGCAAAACACGAAAGGAAGTAAGAAAAGCTTGATTATGGTAATTTGTGAATTAATTTTATTGTACTGTGTTTGCTACCAAACACATGCCTGATTTAACTAACTGTTATTCGGATGCCACTGGCTTTTGAAACTTAAACGTTAACTAATAATACGAAACTACCGAGTTTTTAAATGCGTTTGCTGATGTTTCTTCAAGTGATCGCTGCGGACGAATCGTCGACAACATTGACTACATGCATAGGGCTTCTCGCCAGTGTGCGTTCGAATGTGTCGATTTAGATCATCTTGCCGCTTGAATCTCTTCTCGCATTGACGGCATCGAAAAGGGCGATCTTGTACAAAATGAGGCATGCCATAAGTGCCGGGACCGTCCTGCGATGGCAATTGATTCAGTGTGCGTACAATTTCATCTGCAGGTTCATACTTAACCTCGGGATTCGCACTAAAACTAGATGTCAGTTGGCTTTCAGGTATAGGTGCTGTAATCTGATATTTGTCGCTATGTTCCGGCCGTTCAATTTTAATTCGCAGTGGCGTGTGATCAAATGCAGCTATTTCTGCAGACTGCGATTGGTGATGATTCTGGTTCGCATTGGAATTAGCATTCGCATTTGAATTCGGATCACCTCCACTAAGAACGGCCATAAAATGAAAACCCGATTCGGCTTCTGATGCAATCTTTTTCGTAGACTTTAACCTGGCACTATTTGTATTGGGCAAGGAACGCTTCGGATTACTACTTTTCAATTGTCTATCATGTGTGGCTAAGTGCTTTGTTAGGTGGTCGCTCCTTGAGAACTTTTTACTGCACTGCACGCATTCAAAAGGCTTCTCACCCGTATGGGTTCGTAAATGACGATTGAGTTCATCAGATCGAGTGAATCCCTTTCCACATTTCGGTTCGGTGCAAACAAAAGGTTTGATGCCCGTGTGCCACGTGAGATGGGAACGTAGGTGGGAACTTTTTCCATAACTTTTCGTACAATTATCGTACGGACATACGAATTTACGCTTGGGATCAGCTGCATGCGGAGCAGCCAACAGCTTTGTTGTTGGCATTATTCGAATCTTTGAATCTCCAATAAATTCTAAGGGGTCTCTACTTGATGTTAGATTGTTTTCAGTCTCAACTGTATTATGTACATTTTCGAGATCCATTGGCGAATCATGCTTAAGTTCACCAAATATAGTTGAGGCTCTAAGTATGACGTCTGGAATCGCCGTGTGTTCATTTGAGTGCATACCATCAGCTAATGTTGGAAAGGAGAGTGGCCGTTTCGTTGCTTCTATTGGCGTTAACGTTGATGTCGTCAGCATTTGAGGTGTGGGCGTGTTTGGAATTACTTGTGACATTACGTTTTTGATTTTCCGTTTTCGCTTGCCTCTTTTCCGGATTTAAGAATATCTGCAAGCTAATAGAAATGTATGCTTTAATTTAGTATAATGTTTGCTAACGTGTTACGCTGATATTTACCAGAATTGTAATTATTAAAAATTAAAATATTTAATGGGCGTGGGCGTCGGCCATATTTATAAAAAAATTGCTCATCACTAGCACATAGAATGTACATTTACTTTATATTTTGTTTACGATACATTCATTTCGAAGACAATACAAAGTATTTAATATATAATAAATATAATTATTATTTGTCTCATTTATTTTATTTATGTCGCACAGAGAAGATAATATTAATTGCGATGAAAATTATCGATTATTCGATAAACATCAAAGGGTACGATTTTTTAATGTCATGTTACGAAAACAGATAACGCAAAAGCATTTAAGAATAATCGAAGCAATATATATTATATTTATTTGCAAAAGAAATAAGTTAAAACGAATAGTGTATGAAAGCTATTTTGTTTTTTGTAAATTAAAATTATACCGAGCAATATATTGACCTTATTTGAACTTTTAAACATCACAAATATTATTATTATTATAAATTAATTTATAGTTTTCAAATATTTTAATCTAAATGCTCAAAAAAAACTGTGCTTGTTATAAATACTTATTTTTAAATATATTTCGCGTAGTGCTTAGAAACAATGTAGAGGAAGTCACACATTTCACAACTAGTCTGAACGGGGCTTAATGATATGTTTATACGCTTGCAGCAACAACTTTGTTTTCTTTTTTCACTTAAATGTTGTGAATGTTATTGTCGGGCGTTTGGCAACAATACTAAGTTTCTCATGTTTTGTAAATAAATATGTAATGTAAATAAACAAATAAAATGCCGCATAGCTCTGCAGCTGCTGAAAAATCTGCATCATCATCTTCGAAACGGAACAGCGGCCGTCAGCGTCTTAGGCCTACCATATGGACACGAGAAAAGATACATAAACTGATTGAGCTATACCGTGCGTCAGATTGTCTGTGGAATCATTACTCGGAGTTGTACAAAAACAAAGACTGTCGCACTAAGGCCATAGCACACATATGTGCATCTCTCGGAATCACTAAGAATGACTATGGAAAGAAGGTCCACAACCTACGTAACCAGTTCAACTCAGAGTTAAAAAAATATGAACGCCGTTTGAAGGACACGGAAGGAAAAAGAGCTCTCTCCCCAAAAATGTGTCGCTGGGAACATTTCGAAACGCTGATGTTCCTACGACCTATAATTGAGCCACGACCAGGTTACCAACAACAATGCAAGGTTGCCCGTTTTTTATTGCAGTCTGAATTTGATGAACTAACTTTCCATTTTGTTGTTATAGAAAATACTTAAAGCCGATGAATACACAAATACAGAACCCCATACAGCAACTGAAGGAAGCCAGCTTGGTAGCGACATGGTACAGCTGGAACTACTTAGCGTCGAGGATGCCAGTAACTGCAGCGCAAAAGATCAAAACACTTGCGAATTACAAGTGATTCCAAAATCGGAAGCCATGTTAAACATTTCAGCGGATCCTTCTAGCAGAGCTCGCAGAGATTCCCCAAATCTAAGCCAAAATTATTCGCATCAAACTGGAACAGTACAATCGAGCGTTATCCGTGATCAATGGGATGCGTTTGGCGAATTGATCGCAAATGAGTTTCGTAATTTAAATTCTGTTATTTCACGCAAAAAATTAAAACGTAAAATTATGCAAATTTTACTTGAAGTCGGCGAAGAAGATGAAAAATACACGAGCAGCAATTGACGTCATTAACTGTTGTTAATTCTTGTTTAATTATTAATCATTCTAGGGGAAAAACCAATTGATAGGAGAGAGAATTGACTGGGCACTTGGTGACTGATCGGAGATGCCATAGCTTTAGAAAACTCTTTTTTACATCGACTTTTAATGGGGCAAGCTTCTATTCCAATTTCAGCATATATTATGGTTGTGAATCAGATTTGTTGATATTTGCATATAAATACATATATATAATCGACAAATCTACACTTAGATTCCACATTTTGTTTGAATTGTCAATTCAGCAAAAATGCATATCCTTTAGTTGAGGGAAAATAAGATCGAACTACTTAAAAATGTAAATATATGATGGCATATCTTTTCTAATTATTCTTTAGAGTTTTCCATATAATTTTCAATAAAATGCATGCAAAATTTCACAATTGTTTGTACTTTATAAAACATTTCGTTACATACTATATGTTCATTTCTTTGATTAAATTACGCAGTGCAATTTTCACAATATATATATATATTAAAAAGATGTTTATAATCAATTGAAAACAAGTTTTGTAATCACAAGAAAATAAATTTTGTATGTACAAGAATTTATTATTTAAAAAGAACAGTACGACTAATTTACATCTAAAAAGCGATCTTTGTAAACTTGATCTCTATGGTTGGAGTTCAGAATAACGTTTATCGTTGGTGCAACACGTTTGATCCTCTGCTGAAATCTGTCCCGATCCCGAGCATACTGCTGCCAACCTCCCTTTCGAGCCGCCCGATAGGCAAAATCCCATGTGTGCATTACGTGAACTTCTGGTTTTAAATTGAAGCGCACCTGAATTTCAAGGAATATCATCGGTTTAATTACATTCAATGTAATATTTAAATATTGATACTTACTCTTTTGCGAATTTCTTGGCTATCCATATTGCAATCATCCGTATTGTCAGTGGAATTGAAGTCGACATGACCAAATGTAGTGCCCTCCACAGAATTACTGTCCTCCTCAAAACAGATGAAACTGTCGTCGCTACATTCGGAAATACTTCGTTGTCGTTCCATGTTGTAAAATGATGTCTTAACGGATGTGGGATCAGTGCTTAGGGTTTGTTTATCCGAAATATTTTTGAGGTCGGGATCAAGACACGATTCAAACTCGTATTGCGGCTGCATATCAATAAAGAAGTAGCAAAACGATGGCTCACTATTTGAAGCAAACTCAAGGCCCTTCATAGATGTGTTTGTCGGTTTTTGAGATGTTGTGCACTGATGCAGAGCCGACTGCACTCTGTTAACAACATCCGCAACAAACTGTAGAGAGTACATTGCCGCAACTAAGGGCTCTGGCTGCAAAGTGTCCAGGAGTCCGCCATTGCTCCCTTCCTCAGGAGATTTTTCCATCATTCGCGATTTTTCAGATTCCTGGACCGATGAAGTCGTCTGGGGACGCCGCGATGAGGCGCATCGATAGTGATCGTGTATTGGTGAACTCATGACTCCAATCATTCGAAACAGATGCAGCAAATAGTCAGGCAGTAGAATGAAGAATATTGACAAGTAAATGTTTTGCAATTCCATTTAAAATACAAATTTTCGGGTGTGATTCTGTGCAAAAATCCATTTTCTTGCGTTTGGTTGTTGCTGTTAGATGCATATTTCTACGCCCACAGTGTTTATTCATCACTCATGTTTGAATTCATCAGTACGCTGTTGTATATAATCCAATGTTAACGTTTTACACAAATTGTATTTACATACATACATCAATGTACATACTATGAAATAGATCAGAACAGTTGCGAAATGTCAAGGGTTGAAATTATACTTCTATTTTAATCCAACCAAATATTATAAGTTCCTTTGTTTGAAAAATTGTAAGACTTTGTGTTTACAGATTGCCACAACAAATTACTCAAAGTATAAAGAAAACTAAATTCACACGTTTTCCACAAAATTAATTCCATACTTTTCACCTTGGGGACAAAAATGGTCTATGATTGTATTAGTTGCCTTTCATGTAGTTAATAGAGTTGAATTACAGATTATTCGATAACAAGGGGCAGTATCACGTTCTCATTGAATACATAAATTATTCGATATTTAAGTCAATATTCTAATCTGTTTCCCTGCCACAGGTAGTTGCTCAATCGAACATATTGAAAAATAAATGCGACCTATTATGACGAGAATTTGTTCACTGATATCGTCGATTGCAATCCAAATTATACAGCTCGCAGCTGGAAAAACCGTCGAGATTTATCAATTAAATTGTTTTACAAAATGAGTTTATCATAAACGAAATCTTTAAAATTCATGGAATTGTTTATTTATAAACTCTTAAATTCATTTTCCATAACAATTAAGCACTCTTTGCTTTTATACGTAAATTAATATAAAGAAAATTGACATCGCTCCCAATACATTTTCCAATCAGATATTGATAATATTCTTCATGTGAATTGGGGAATGCCCTCACTAACTTTTTAACATCGATATGCCAATTCGATTTCATCATTTCTAGTTTGCCAACTTTCGTTTTTCTTGCATAAGTATAAGTTTGCATTCAAAGTTCATTAGATATCTTGAAGTTGAAGAGTTTGTTGTGAATCATGCAGTGTCCGTTCCTTAACCGATTTAGTGCGAATTATTTACGGAGTTATGCAGAGATTTTGTACCAATCATATGGTACATTCTGCCCAGTAGTTGGCAAAACCATTAACAATGCTACTGAAAAAAACTTTCTCTTGCTACCTCATTACAATTTTCGTCTATGGCCACAAGGTCATACTCTACAAAAAGCTATTCGGTTGACACCAATTCTACGCTGTATGATGTAAGGGGTGACCATGGAAACGAAATTGTCGCTGCTGACCCAAACTCAACTTTTCATTATGAGAAATTCTTTAATGCTCAAATTTTGAAAAAGAAACGAGATCACTCGTATCGTGTTTTTAAGCGAGTTAATCGTTTAGCTGGGGATGGATTGTTCCCTCATGCTCTCGAATATTCTGCTCAGAATGAGCGACCTATTACCGTATGGTGCTCCAATGATTACCTGGGCATGTCTGCTCATCCAAATGTGAAAAGAAAAGTCAAGGAGGCGTTGGAAATGCACGGATCTGGGGCTGGGGGAACTCGAAATATATCGGGCAATTCGTTACATCACGAACGGCTTGAAAGGAAGCTAGCAGAGCTCCATGAAAAGGAGGGTGCCCTCTTGTTTACCTCGTGCTTTGTTGCAAATGATTCAACATTATTTACTCTGGCGAAATTATTACCCAACTGCCATATCTTTTCGGACGCTGGCAATCATGCTTCTATGATTCAAGGTATTCGAAATAGTGGCGTTCCGAAGCATATCTTCCGTCATAACGACGTCAACCATTTGCGACAACTTCTCCAACAAGTAGACAAAGCCACTCCGAAAATTGTTGCCTTTGAGACTGTGCATTCCATGACGGGTGCAATATGCCCTCTTGAAGAACTCCTCGATGTTGCTCACGAATTCGGTGCAATTACATTTATTGATGAGGTACACGCAGTTGGACTTTATGGCGATCACGGTGCTGGAGTTGGTGAACGCGACGGTGTGTTAGCCAAAATGGATATAATTTCCGGCACCTTAGGCAAGGCGTTTGGCAACATCGGTGGCTACATCGCTGGGACATCTACGCTAATTGATTTGATAAGATCTTATGCTGCAGGCTTCATTTTTACTACATCACTGCCACCAACTGTTCTTTGTGGTGCTCTAGAAGCAGTTACTATATTAGCATCGGAGGAAGGACGACAACTACGCAGTATGCATCAAAGAAATGTGTCCTACTTGAAGAATTTGCTTCTGAGAGAAGGTAATGTGTAACTCAGGCATACATATATATTGATGTTATATTAAGTTAAGTTTTTTATTCATTGTTTTAATTTAACTTTGATTTTATTTTAGGTTTTCCGGTTGAAGACACGCCCAGCCACATTATTCCAATCAAAATAGGAGACCCCCAGATCTCAACTCAGATCTCGAATGTACTTATGGATCAATTTGGACATTACTTACAAGCCATAAATTACCCAACAGTTGCCCGCGGCCAGGAAAAGCTACGTCTAGCTCCAACTCCTTTCCATACATTTGAAATGATGAATGTTCTTGTAACTGATTTGAAGAAAGTCTGGGACATGCTGGAGCTCTCTACAAATGTTCCGCTTACTCCCAATGGTTGCATGTTCTGTAACAGCGAAAGTTGTTGGCATAAAGATAATTCGCCAGATCTTGAATGCGGCATTCCTAACTGTCCCCGCTTGCAAATATCTGTGGCAGCTTAGTTTGACTTGAATCCCATTCAAAGTATACAAATTATACTTATCTATATTGCTGAAATGGTGTAATGTGCATTATGACAATTAAATTATTAAATATTGGTATTGGTAATCTTATACTGGTTGAATGTTAATCAAATAAATAATTGTGCGAATTGGAAAATAAGTTTTGATTTAGAAATACGAGTCTCATATTGAAAGATATGTTTACAAATATTATGCAACTTTCAGGTTAGTATATATGTTACTAAAATGTCAGAATATAAAGTCTTGGCTAAATATACTCTTCGCATTTTTCTAATTTTTGCAATACTGAAGTATTTGAGAATAATTTCTAGAAGCGGAAAATTTTTGCATAATAATCAAATGCTTATCATTTGAATAACATATGTACGTTGTACTCGACGAAATCGGAAATAGATTCGAAAGCGACTAACCTTTGGTGCGTGGTAATTTTAATTTTCGATATATAGCACGTCTTATCGTTCTTAGTAGAAATAAATGAAAAGAGCACTAATAAGTCAATAAATTTATATTCTATATATAATTTTATCTCTTTTCAATTTATCTATTTATGAGAATGTTAAACTATTTTTTTTACTGCAGTTTTGATTTGAAAGCGTTTTATTTTATTTAGATATCATCTAGTTTTACTTAAAGTTAGCGGCTTCAACATAGCTTTATGCGGTCCTGCTGAAAATAATACAAGGTGCTGGAGTTAAATTACAACCAATTGATGAAATGAGCGTACATACCCATCAAAATTTCAAATCCTTAATAGCCTGTGGTAGATCTGGCAGTTTTATATCTTTAATTTGTTGTGGAATGTTCATACTCTTTACCGCACTTACAGCACGGGCTGGTGCCGCCGATATTCCTGCCTCTTGCTTCACCAATTTATTTTGTTCTTCAATTCTGGCCATTATATCGTTCATATTGGTCTGCAGCACCATTCCCCCCATCACTAGCTCTGAGAGAATGTGATGGACTGCATCGGCATGAAATATTAAATCTAACTCGCAAACGTTCTCGAAGCACTTATCCAAAGTTTCCACGAATACTTGTATCAAATCAAGAATTCCTAGCTCACTTTCCGAGGAATCAACACAGAAGACAAAGTATAACGTGGCATAATGACGATATATTAATTTGTAATCCGAGCCGCCAATTAAGCTATTGTAAAGAAAGCATTATTCTATAAAGCTAAGAAGGGTTTGATGACTATAACATTACCTGCCGCCTTCCAGAAAATTACATACATTATCATCACGCTTTGAAACAAGTTGGAACGTCTCTTTAATGATTTGTTGTTGAAGGCTTTCATCCTAAGTTTGAAAAATGCAGTAAGAGTGGTATATGTATACATACGTTAGCTTATGTTTAACTGCATACTGATTCATATGAATTCATGTTTAAACATTTGCTTTGTTGTACAAAACTGCAAAACATATTCAAATGTATGCACATATGTATACGCAATGCTAATGTATGTACTTATTCACATGAGTTCATTTCAACATACAAAATATTGATAGAATTTCGATAATCGAGGCTTCCCATGATTGTTAAACACAAGTATGGCTTTTATCATAGTAGAGATTCAATTTTCATAAGTAACAAACTTAAAATTATTATAAATATTGAACACTAGGAATGTACAAAGTTCGATTAATCTAACACTATCGATATTTTTTGCGTCCGATATAAGTCTCAATTTTGAAATACCTTTATAAACGATTTTCTCGTGCACATGGAACGATATATTTGGGATCATGATGACGAAGCAGCTTGATCTAGCTAATGCCACTGTATCTGTCGCTATGCAAGCTACCGTCTATATATGTACTTATAATGAAAAACTTTTATTTTCAATAAAATAATATTTGGCTGATATAACAATAACTTGCAATAGTTTTTAATAATTAGTTGTAAGCTACTTAATCATTCGGGGGCAATTATGGGTTAAGCCTACTGAGATAATAAAATTGAAGCATATATATAAATAAAATAGGTCGAGTTGTTAAGACAATAATGCTTTATGTTATTTTGGTATTGCTTTAAGCTCGATTTTCTTAAATAATGCTCTAAGAAGTGTACACAGTGGCGATACTGAAATCGAGAATAAACTGCATTATCTTCTTGTAAGATTAAAGCTCAATTTCAAGCAACGATCGATTGAGATTAAAATTGGCATTCAATAACGATCGTTGGGCTCGTTCACATTCGACCAAGTTGAAGCAATTTAATACTCATAAAAGAGAACAAAAAAATTAATAAACAGAAAACAGGTTAATTTCGAAAATGAGTTTGTGTATAATTGGTGCAGGGACTGCGGGACTTTGCTGTGCTCGACGTGCATTGGAGCATCAATTAAGACCTACTGTTTTTGAGCTGTCCAATGAAATCGGGGGTACTTGGGTATACAACAACAATATTGGTATAGTAAATGGCATTGATATTCACAGCAGTATGTATAAAAATTTACGGTAAGTGCTAGTACATTACAGAATTTAAATAATTTAAATTTTTGTTAATATACAATTTTGTTAAGCTTTTGATGGTGATTTATTCATCACTTCTTCATTCACTTTTAAATAAAGTCAATTATGTAGCCATCTGATAATTTGATTATTTGAATGCGTCACGAGATGCATACCGAAGAGAGCTACTATTATCTGACCTTTAGCATTGATTATGTTAATTATAGCTGCTCTAATTTGAAGTACACATGTATTTTTAGCACAAATTTGCCTAAAGAGATAATGGGGTTTCCAGATTTTGAAATTGGCGCAAATAAGGACTCGTATATCACTTCGCAAGAAATTTGTGCGTTCTTAAATCGCTATGCCGACCATTTCGACTTGAGAAAGTATATAGAATTCAATTCGTACGTAATACGTGTTTTAAAAAAGAGCAACAAGTGGCAAGTGAGTTAATACGAGCATATTGTCAAACATGAACATTTAAAACCTATATTTACAATAATTACAGGTGATTGTAAAGAATTTACTGACAAATACACTGCAGATACATTATTTCGATAATATTCTTATTGCAAACGGTCATTATCATACACCAAATTATGCCAATATTGCTAATGCACATATGTTTAGAGGTGAATATCTCCACAGTCACGATTACAGAACCATCGACGTATTTGAAGGTAATTAAACTTAGTGAAATTATTTATTAAATATTAACATGCACCCCTTTCCAATTTGAATTCTTCAGGTAAATCGGTTTTGGTTATTGGGGGTGGGCCAAGTGCTTTGGATTTATCGAATATTATATCGAAATCGGCAAAACGAGTAACACTTAGCCACCATTTGGTTGGCATTTCAAATTCAATATTTTTAAAAAACGTTACAACGAAACCTGATGTCAAAGAATTTGATAAAAATGGAGCATATTTTAATGATGGGTCTCACGAGACATTCGATACAATTTTTTACTGCACTGGATACAAATACTCTTTTCCCTTTCTGAGTGTCCCCTCTGGCATCTACGTAGAAGACAACCATGTCCAAATGCTGTATAAACAATGCATCAATATACGTAACCCAACAATGGCCATAATAGGTCTACCATTTTACGTATGTGCAGCACAAATGATGGATTTACAGGCACGCTTTGTATTGAGCTACTTTTTTGGATCCAATCAATTGCCCTCCTCTCAAGAAATGCAAGAGGATACAGTAGAGAACATGAATCGACTTTGGAAAGCGGGCTTCAAGAAGCGACAAGCGCACATGCTGGGAGAAAATCAGGTATTTCTTTAAGAATGCGTCTCCGTTTTGTAATTAAAATTATTTGTATCTTTCAGATGTCTTATTTTACGGAATTGGCAACGACAGCAGGAATTGAGAACATCAAGCCTGTTATGGCTAAATTACATCTAGAAAGTAGCAATTGCTTTAACGAGAACTTACTTCATTTTCGTGAAGACATATTTAAGCTTATAGACAGCGAAACATTTGTAAAAATAAATTAGTAAACATGATTACTTTGTTACGTACACAATAAATCTCTGAAGACAATCTAGCCACTTAGTTGTGTACTTTAATGCTATGTTTAATAATTTGCCTTTATTCAATATTAATTTTTACAGCCGCCTTTTCTTCATTTAGCGATTTGTACTCAGATTTCGGATCGCCGCAGCTTTCAATATTTTGTGGAAACGAATCGTTTCCCTGCTTAGATACATGATTGTACACTGCCATCGCTTGGGCTACAAATCCAGTAACATCTCCTGGATTCGATGGTAATATCATTGTATTATTCGTCTTTGCCAATTTCTTAAAAGCTTCAATGTATTGTTCTGCCAATGTAAGAGATGCTGCATTTTTACCGTCCTAAAATCAGAGAACATTAAAATATAATAAACGTTCGTTTTTTTAATAAACGTGCGTTTTTTTAATTAGTATTAATCGACATACCGTATGCGCCAAAGACTTCGCTATTGCGTGCAAGCTACGAGCTCTAGCATCTGCAACTGCTATCATGGCAGCAGCCTCGCCGCTGGCCTTGTTTATGTGCTCCTGACGTTCGGCCTCTGTAAAATAAAAGCGAGCATTGATAAAAATAATTAAAATTCAAAATTAATTATTAAATTATATGATAATAATTTCATAAGTTATAATAATCAGCAAACCAGAAGCAAGAATCCTTGATTTTCGTTTGCCCTCAGCAATATTGATTTCAGCTTCACGTACTCCCTCCGATTCTAAAATAGCGGCCCTCTTTCTTCTTTCGGCTTCAACTTGCATTTGCATTGCCTCATGAACTCTAGTGGGTAGCTAATTATAATTGAATATATACAAATGTAGAATAATACATCAATAAAATAATGCAAAAGTAATTAACATTACCCGAATATCTCGGATTTCGTAACGCAGACAGGCGATTCCCCAAGCTTCACTGGCTTTATTTATTGAATCAACAATGCTAACATTCAAAGATTCTCTTTCTCGAAACACTTTATCCAGTGACATCTTTCCAAGTTCAGATCTCATCGTTGTTTGGGCCAGTTGAGTAATTGCGAATTCCGGGTCCTCGACGCCATAGGAAGCTGAGTTAAAAAATGATTGCTTTAATAATTCAGTAATTCGCTTAAATAGAGGTTTGATAATACCTCTGTAGGGATCAATAATGCGCAAGTATAACACTCCGTCAATGCTGAGGGTCACATTATCAGATGTAATGGCACTCTGTTTGGGAACATCTATCGCAATTTCCTTGAGACTTTGAACATATTTTATTTTATCGGCGACTGGAACCAAAATATTAAGGCCGGGATCAAGAATTCTATGAAATCTTCCCATTCGCTCGACTACCCAGGCCTTTAAAAAAGTGCAATTGCACGTGAAATTTAGGTTATTTAACACTAAAAAAGAACCTGCACATGTGTGGGTATACCTCTTGTTGTGGAACAAACATTACTATTGTGTTCATAGGAGTTGAGGCCTTCCCTCTTGATTGCATTGAAATGCATGAGCCGGCAAGCAAAAAGTCTTGCTGTAAACTTATAAAATTAGCAAATATACAATTACATGACAGCTTTACTCACTTGGGGCATTAATCTTCGAGCGGAAAACAGTAACCTTGACATTTTTTTTTTAAATATTAAAGTTATTATGAACTTTAGACAAACTATATAATGTCGGAAACATCATATGTTTCTAGACACAGGGTGATTCCTTATATGAAAAAATGTAAGACATTAATAATTAAATATGGTATTCCCTTTCTTTACTAATGTCAAGCTTTCACAATAAATATATATTATATAGTATATAATGATTTGGTTTTAATTAAAATGATTTAAGTCAATAAAAATTTAGTTTTCTTTTTAATAGCCCTCAAACTTTGACAAAAAGCTCTGTATGAATAGTAATTCGATATTTAATCGACCAGTTTTTGGAGAATCTACTACCAGTGCTGGAAAATTGTGAAATACTGTATTTCGAAAGACTTACGTATATTTACTGGTGTTATTATATATGTATATTTACTAAACACCTATTATTTTGATGTCTACAATTAATGTAAAAAATTTTAATAAGGGTTGCAAAAAATTAAAACGATTTAATGATTAATGCTCTTGATATTTTGTTTATTATGTGTTCAAAAATATTTAATATTTAATTTGTATTGCATTTTATTAAAACCAAAAAAAATTAACTATACCAAATAACCATGTTAATAAACCATGTGGTTGATTAATATTATAATAGTTAAAGATCCGTTCGTAAATAAGTAAGTTTATTATCGTTCTTAGTATTCGCGAATGAACAGCATTGATCAAAGGTTTTAATTGTTTTATTTTGCTGTGGAGTATAATCTTCTTTTTTGTAAGTTGTTTCAATCGAAGTCTCCAAATCGGTTTGCGAAAATTTATTCTTCGATTTAGCCATTTCTCTAAAAAATATTAGATCTATTGTGAATAAAAGAGCGCATATAAAGGATAAACCTCCGAGAAAAAATGCATAATCAGATATACTATCTGACAACTGTTCCACAGTACCAAAAATTAATAATCCTGAAAAATAGATAGTAGAATTGTGAATGAAACAATATTTCAGAGGCAAGAGATATAAAATGACATACCTTGTATGGTGAAAAAGACAACTCCACAACTCAGTAAAATATTCTCACATGTGTGATAGTTGGAGTTCTTTTCAATGATTCTAAAATATAATGTTAAGTTTAGTTTTTCTTCCCTAATTTGGAAAAGTCAATCTTGAGAGAAATTAGAGTCCAGAGCAATTACCTGGTAAGCAATAAAACAGCCGAGATAAATGTGAATCCCATAATAGTCAAAATGCTAAATTCGTCGGTTTCCTTTGACAACGAAATCGTATTTAAAAGCGTCCATTCTCTTAAATTTTTTTGATTGCTTCTTAACATTCGATCGGAATACGTATCAGCTAACTTTTTTAAAATAAATTCAGTGACACAAGAAATCTATAAATAACATATTAAAGAAATAACATAAAGAAAATTAACATATCAGAAGAATAACATATAATTACTAATAACTTAAGTAAAATTAAGCCTATGCATTTATTTATTAAATCTGTAAAGTTTATTATGCAAAAGTACACTGGCTCATAGATTAAAAGAACCAGGTCGGTCATACATATGTGAAACCTTAAAACGCCTTAAGTAAACTTGTTGCTGGGAAAATTCTCATAAATTCATCATCATTTTCCCACAATGAACAAACTGAAAATCATTGTAAAAAATTGATCTTGTAGCTGATGCATGTATGTATATGCTTAAATAATATAATTAAAATGTTAAATTATTGAAATATATATACTAACAAGTTGAAAAACTTTAATACATATACAAGCGCATAATTTCATTTTAATTTGTTGTTTATTAATATATTACAACACAATACACAAAATTGTATAAGACACAACACAACACGATACGAAAGACTTCTAAAGAATGAAAAGATTTGCGCTTGCAATTACAGAGTACCTGCTAACATGTTGAATATGTGCAGTAAACAAATATAAAAGTTTGTGAGAATAAAGAGCTTGGCCATAAAGTTGAATTGTAAATATAAAATACTATGCATGGAATTATTTTTCTCTTTCCTGAACACTTAATTTGATGTCACTCTATCATCATTTTATTTATATTTATATATCATAATTATTTACAAATGAAGACACTGTTTATTTTGCACATTTACATACATTTATTTTGGTATGTATTTTAGAAACCGAAATTCATGCGAGACCCACACTGCAAAGCTTAGCAGGAGTAAAGATCCAGATTGATGGGCTGTAGCCAAAGGCACAGGTACATAATTCAGTAATGTGGTTACACCCAATGTTGCCTGTGTCCAGGCCATAACCATCACAGCGTTAATTGCCCAACGTGCACGTTTGGGCAACTGTTGACGTCTCGTCAGCATCCACAAGGCTGTGATCAATGAAACTGTTGTAATTCCCAGCATACGATGGTTAAATTGAACCATCGTTGGGTTCTCTGTTATATTTTTGTGCATAGGCTCAAACTGCAATATATCATCAGGTATCCAGTTGTCACCCATTTTTGGGAATGAGTTATACACTAGTCCAGCATCTAGACCTGCTACAAAAGCTCCAGAAATTGCTGTCAGGAATACCATACCCTTAGTTAGGTGTGTCAGATGCTTAATATTAAGTGCCCGTTTTCCTATGGACACGACTTTATCAGCTGGTATAAGTTTAGACATCGCATTGGATAAGAATAGACTATAAAGGACAAATGCGGCGGCCAGGTGGGATGCCAATCTATATTGCGACACGCGCGGAACATCATTTGGGTTGTCAAATCTGTTTTCCAAGCCAGACTTCACCATGTACCAACCCATTAGGCCTTGGAGACCAATTAATGTTCCTAAAACAAGAACCACCTTCTTTGTTCGTGCGCAAAAATAGCCTTTTTTCCAAAAGTAGGCTGCTGGAATCAAGAAAAAGGCTCCAATAGCACGACCCCACATTCTATGCATATACTCCATCAGATATATAAATTTAAACTCTTCCAGTGTAATGTGAGTATTTTTCCTGAAAAACAAATAATTTTCAAATTAAAATAAATGATAATTATTATTGTTATGTACAAAACTGCACAGAATAATTAATCAAACTAAACTTTATGTATTTCTAACTTCATTTAGAGTAATATATTAATTTTTATACCTACATTTTAAATTCTGGATACTGCTGATATTCCTCAAACTCCCTTTTCCATTCCTCTTGATTTCGCGGCATATGTTCTCCCATTAGTTTCCAAGTGACCATTGAAAGTCCTGACTCAGTTAATCTAGTTACGCCACCTATTCATAAATAGCACACAATATTGCAATTGAACTTTTCAATTATTTTTCTTACCAAGTCCAACGGCTACGAAAACCATGCCGCTGCATCCAAGAAACCACTTTCCAACTGTTCGATCTGTTTTGGCATTAGTTATTTGTTTCAATGCTGGAGGCCGCGGCGTGATTTGCTAAATGTTGAAGACTTTATTTCCACACTGTTAATTGTTATCAAATACCTACTTTAACTTGAGTGTCCACCACAGCCTGTTGTAGCCGGCGACTTGGAAATTTTGGCTTAAATAGATTGGTTCTTTGACACATTAAGCGCAACATTGTTAAAAGAATATACTTAGCCTTAACAGAACCAACAATAAGCTTCAGTTAAATTTTCTTTCAACTTAAATGCAATAATTTTAATTTGCACAAAGTTATATATGAAATGGATGAAACAAATATCGATACATTGACGACATTACAAACGATATTTTCCGATTAGTAATATACAGTGTTACATATAAAACGAGATATCGATTAACTATCATTTATTACATCTCTAATTGTTCGCAAAAGTGCAGAGCGTAGTATATTTGATCAAACAATATCAATATGGAAAATGTTTTGAATAAGCAATTTGTGAAATTAAAAGAAGCTATGGATGAAATTTTGGAATTGAAACACACTGTATGTATTGAGCCAGCTGCAATCTTTAATTTCTAAAATATAATTATTGCTTACAGGGTCAGGTATTTGAAGTAAAGCAGTCCTCGGCCGCTTTAATGTTTGTTGCACTGAAGCATTCAAACCGGGAAGTAAAACGAAACATTAAATCAGGAAGAGATGAATTGCATTTAGAAAAGTCAAAAGTTGATCTTAGCAGACTGCACTTGCAAAATCTGTTGTATGAAGTTAGCCATCTAAAGAAGGAGATAGTCCGATGTCAGAAATTCAAAAGTCGCGATGCCTACTTGGAATTGTTGTCTGATAAAGAGTATTCCAACAAATTAGCTACCGACTCTGAGGAATCGTCAAATATGACCAATCACAAAACACATCTATATAGATTGGAGTGCGAGCTAAGATTGCGTAAAGAACTCGATAATCAGTACAGCGCCTTGCTTACATCTAAGCAGGAATTACTGCAGGAAAACCTTAATCAGACGCAAAAATACCTTTCATTTGCTCCAGCCTTACGTACTTTGCTAGATTCAACAAAGCCATTGCATGACGCTCTGCAACTTTCCCTTGACGTAGAATGGAAACTCAGTTCAATTGTTAAATATTTGCCAAGGCCATTGTATATTCTATTTATAAACCTGGAGTCCCTGCAACGGGCGAATGACGGCTTTTCGTTTAAGTCTGAACTAATTGGATATGAGAGCGATGTACAAATGCAAGAATTGCTTCAAGAAACCGAAAATTCATTAAATGAACGTCGGCATTTCCAAGAAGTTGATAACCCATCAGAAACAGCAGTTAATAATGTTTTGGAGAGTGCGCTTAAGTCTCATCCACTTCATATACGCCTGGTTGTAAGTTAATATTAATAAAAGGAAATTGAAATTATAGTTGGTGCTTACACATGGCTCATTCTAGATGGAAACCCCAGACAAGTCCTATGAATTGGTATTATTCGTGCGGTATTGGGCTTTACTTAAATGTTGCACAGTAAAAGCCCAATTAAACAGTTCTAGCACTACAAATGTTCAAGGGTTTGTACCATTTATATTAATATATGTAACAATTTGTCTCTTAACAAATTACATTTTTTAGAGATACGAACTTGCTGCAAAATCTTCTTGGCCATTTATTTCCCAATGACTTGGGCAATGATATTCCTGTGCCAGGTATTGAGTATGAGGTAAAAGAAAGATTTCGCTGCTTGTAGTGACTTAAATTGTTCATTTAATTCATTTTCGGTTTCAGTTACAAAACTTGAGCTTGAGTCAGGAAGAATGTATGGAATATCTTGTAAAAAATGGTTACGGAAAACCATATTGTTGGCTACAAAGTATGTGCTCAATAGCGACTGTCAATAAAAATAAGCTATTCAATCATGAACTAAACTTACATAAGTGGACTCGTGAAGTATTCGCAAGAATTTCGAAACGCTGGCACTCCTGGATGAGATTAACACAGCAAGTTCGAGGTTTGACTTATAAAGATGTCGATTTATACGCTTTGAAAGAGAATATCTACCCGGAAGGCTTGTCGTGCAGTCTTGTGCAATGGACTGTGATATCTACGGAAGAATTCAATTTACAGAATTCCGATTTGCTTACCAATTTGTCTTCTGACAATGGGATCACGTATACCTCCTATAGAGCTGTGATCGTACGTGGATCTGCTAAAATGGAGTGCTTTATTAGAATACCAAGTAATTATCCAATGGAAATCCCACTTTGGATATTAAGTGTTCATTGGAATGGTCGGCACACAGCAATGAACAATTCAGCTATCAAGGTGAGAGAGTGCATGTTCCTAAAGCTTCTGTAAATGTATATTTAATATTTGTATACTTCGTGCATTTACAGATGATGGAGTTCTGGACAAACTCGTTACAGCCGAAGCATCTGGAGAAGAATCATCGACTCCTTTATGCACAGCTCTTTCGCACAATTTACAGTTTTGATATATTCCTTGAGACAGAAGGATCTATGCAGACCACAAGGGAATACAACAAGGAGAAACCGTACATTAGTGCATTCGCCAAGCGTATTCGCTTACGGCCATACAGATATATAACGAAGGGATCTATACACACATTTAAACAATAAATAAACAATTTTATGTATGTTAGTAATTTCAAATATTACTTAAAGCATAAACTAACATTTTTTTTTAATTTATTTGTGTAAGCAATTAGATACATTGATTGACTGATGGCCAAAGAGTGTCAAAATAAATACATTTGTATATATCTATGCAGTTACTGAAAATTAATTTTCTGTGACGCCGTTGCCGCTAAGGAACCAGTTGGTAGCGCTGAAGCGGTATTGCCTTCGTCTATTTCACGACTCTCATCCGGCATTACTTTGTCAACGACGTGCTTGCTAATTAAGCCATCCTCGCCTAGAAAGCAAACTGAATATCCATCGTACCATGCCTCTTGGTCTTTAAGCACTTCCTTGAGCTGCCACACTTTGTATTTCCAGAACTGGAACATTACCTTCAGGCCAGATATGCCCCTTACACGCCATCTTATGCGAACTGTATTATCTTCAGGATGCTTTGTTATTTTAAGTATCTCGAACTTAACGTATGCATACTTTAGGTGCCCAACAGTGCGTAGGATTGCAATTTGTTTAACATAGTGGTACAGACCTACGGTATGTTTGCCGGTAATGTTGTTTTGAAAGATGAGGTTTGGACTGTAGATGGAGTAATCAAGTGGTTCAACAAACAGTTTGGGCAGTGTACTTTTAAGAACACTGTAAGCTCGTTCCAAACCTTCCTGGCCTTTTTTGTGTTCATTGCTTTGAATCGAGCTTGGGTTGCTACTCAGCTTGTTTTCATGAGTATTTTCGTAAGCCGTTCGCGCCATATCACATTTCTGAATTAAAGGAAATGCTGATTTATTAGTTTCCACTTCATTCACGTATAGCCTCCTCATAACAGATATCCATGGTCGTTCTCTGTGATACCATTTACTCAGCCATACAATTTTTGGTCCGCGCATCATTTTGATTGAATTGTTGGTGTTGTGATTGTATAGAATGAATTACATATGTTTCAGAATACAATATAATTTTTTCTTTTATCGAGTTGATTCTATTTCTATGACTTGTTGAAGAGCAGTAACAAATCTCAATAAACACATGGATGTCTTATATGCAAGAGTATATTTTGATTTTATTAGAACTTTTTCATATTTAATATTGTCGTTTAGGTTATCAAATCAAATTTCTCGACCGAATCAGCTGTTAAATGTGAAATTTAACCGATTACACTATCGATAACCGGTCAATTGTACCGTCAACTTTTTAAGTTTAGCTTGGTACGGAAGTCATAAGCAAAATTTGAATTCGTAAATATTTATTAGAATTCCCAGCATTTCTAAAAAATAGGTAATTGTTAGCGAACAAATAAAGTGTAAGTTAAAATATATTTCCCGGAAATATATATTTTAATGAAAACCAGATGGCTGTATTTATTTTAATCTAAATAATAATAAAATATTTTTCCTTAAATTATGCAGAATTGAAAAATATTTTTGCATTACATTCTTAAATTTAAAATTAGGATCTCATGTCGCTTACGAACACTGAAACATTATGCGCAGAAGTTAAGGTTGCGCAGAACAAATAAAATAATAATGTACATCCGTGTATGATTGCATTGCATCGTTGCTGGTTCTAACAGTTGCTTTAATATTGTTTACAGATATACATTTATAGATGTATACAAAAATCAAGGTGGTTTTAAAAAACAATCATTTTGTCTTATTAGAATAATTGATGTTCAAGGCAAAATGAAAAAATTTATCTGAATTTTAAAAGTGCCAAAAACTCAAGGTTAAATTCACACGCCTTTTAAATGTTTTTCGTGTTTTTTTTTTTTTTTTTGGAAAATCAATAAATTATTAGAAAGTAAACATTAATGTGCAAAAACCAATATTTTTAGGTTATATTAAGTATTTAATAAAGGTCGAATTATCAATATGTATGGACTATCTCCTTCAGCGCTTGATGTTAATGTAAGTTTAAAACCGGTCCTGCTGAATAATAACTACAACTTTTATAGATTTGATATTTGAGTAAATTTACGTTGTACATAATGACATCTGTGCTTCTAAAATTAAAATTCGCTGAAGATTCAAATTTAGTTTTTTCCGCAAGATTATTACAAAAAAATATTTAATAAGATTTTGTTTAAAATTAAGCAAATAAAGTATCAGAATATGCTGAAGAATATGTATAATAGGAAAATAAAATGTGTGCCAATGTAAGCTTAGAAAATAATCCTTTCGTTCTGTGTTTATAGAATCAACGCTTTCGTATTCGTGATATAGATAACGAACAAATCATGTCGACGTTTGGAAATATCGGGCATTCCCTAAGTACTGCTGTGGAAAGGTTCATTACTATTGGAGAAATAATAGCAGAGGAAAATTCTGATATTAAAGCTGATATGTATGAAGCTGCTAAAGAGGCGAGAGATGCAGGTAAAAATGATGTATTTACGTGCGGTTTAATTTATTTATAATTCATTAATCGATCTTTACAATCGAGAAATACTAAATACTAAATAAATAAGATACTAAAATCTGTACTTGAACTATATGCACAAGTTCGGAACTAATTTAAACGATTTAAATTGCTGAATATCAATTGTTCGTTCACTATTTGAACTTTTTGATTCAGTTTCTTAGCACTGTACTAACTGGAATTAAAACATTCGGTTGACAACGGCAAATACTATTTACCAACTTTAATAACACTGCAATTAAATTATTTTTAGCCACAAGCAAATAAAATATTTATGAATACTACAGTCTACGCTACCGTTTGACCGTTTAAATGTAAGAATAATTGCAAGAATGAACTTTAAATCTGTATTTTACTATTTTCAGGAAAGTCCATTGAACATTTATGCGACCTTTCGCCATTGAGTGGAATGGAGCTTCGTCATCATATCGAACCCTTGAAAGATTATGGTGCAATCGTATTGGCAGCACGATCCCTTCTATCATCTATAACGAGAATTCTTTTGCTTGTGGACATTATTGTGGTTAAGAAACTATTAACTGCTAAGAAACGCGCATCGGAAAGCTTGGAAAAGCTGGAGTCTGTTATGAATTTTACAGAGTTTGTCCGTGCGTTTTCGATATTTGGAACAGAAATGATTGAGCTGGCTTATCTGACGGGACATCATCGAAACTCGTTCAAGGAGGAGCGTCGACGAGCTCAAATGTTTTCGGCTCGTCAGATTCTGGAAAAGTCTATATCAATTCTATTGACATCATCGAAAAGCAGCTTGATCCACAGCGATTGCGTTATAGTTAAAGAGAATCGGGACACAGTTTTCTGCCAAATCAGACGTGCAATGGATCTAATACACTTCGTAATAAAGGACAGTATTTTTGATTCAGCCAAGCATATGGCATTTCGGAATGCGCGATGCAATTCAAATTATGAAAACGAAAGTATATACACGACAATAAAGCGTATTATCAACCTTATCAAGAGATACAAACTGCAAACGAGCCAATACGATTGTAATAGCAATAATGAGGGCAACAACGATCCAGATGCCTTCTACTCCTTGTTTAATGACGAACATTGGAAAAGTGATATTTACCACAAAGATAAGAATTTAGCTCCACTTCCCGGTGGCCACATGATTAAGAATATGAATTTAAAAAAGAACTTGACCTATGAAAGCATGGATCTAAGGGATGAACTATCTATGGCGTTCGACAAGCTATTTGAGAAGGCACACGACTTCACAGATTCCCCCTATATTAGTCACGATCATCGTAAGAATATTCTCACGTATTGTGACAACTGCAAACTTGAGTTTGACATGTATCTGAATCATCTGATCAAGGATCAGCATGATAATATGGGCGCAAGGGTGCAAGTACAAGGCAGGGAGCCTGAAATGAGTATGCTGGCCAGCTTGGAGGAGCTGTGCAAGCAGCTGGTCATATCGGTGTCCAGCCAAATAGCTGACTTCAATGAATCGCTTAAGCTATGTACTAAGATTGTGAAATCCTTTCATGTTCTGGCCGTGACCCACGATCTGGAGAATCTCAATCAGTGTTCTACCAAATTCCACGACTGCTGTGATCACATTTTTGATATTTGCAAATTGTTGCAGCATATTGCACCAACGGAAAGACTTCAGGTTCACGCAAAGTGTCTGGCAATCAATCTAAGAATCTATGGACCTCAAGTCTTCATTGCGGCCAAGATCTTATGGAAATATACGAACAGCAGCGCAGCTAATGAGAATTTTGAATCGTTTTTGGACATGTGGAAGTGGTTGATAACTGAGATCTCGATGATTGCCAAGAAGATTCTAGTTACGGTTGACACATCCAAAGCAGATCTAGATACTCAACTAGAGGTAAGCTCATATTGTTTGTTATTGTTTGTTTTCCAATCGATTTTAATGCCCACAATGTTGACAGAAATGCGAAACTACAATAAAATCAGCTAAACCATATGTACCTGCCACAGATGATGGTGAGATGGTGGAATACTCAGGTATAGATAGTAAAAATAATGGAGATCCAGGTACATTTCAATCGAAATGGTCGGAGGACGGTTCCGACGATAATGACATACTGAAAAGAGCCAAGAATATGTCCGCGATGGCTTTTCTCATGTATCAATTTACAAAGGGCAGCGGTTCTTTAAGAACAACCCAAGATTTGTTTACTCAGGCCGAATATTTTGCTGAAGAAGCCAATCGACTCTATAAAGTGCTACGCCATTTTTCATACCAGGTAAATCGGAATGTAATCTGAATGGTAATTGAATGGTAAATTGAATGATGTTTTACAGGTGCCAGCAAGTGATAACAAAAAGGATCTTCTAGGTATTTTAGATAGAGTGCCGACTTTTGTCCAAGCCCTACAATTTACAGTGAAAGATCACACAGTCGGAAAGGCGGCAACGTTTGTTAAGGTTGATCATGTCATAAGGGAAACAAAGAATCTAATGAATGTTATTAACAAAGTAGTATCGAAATGTTTTGAGTGCGCAAACAAGGTAACTTGAATAACAACACAAAAGTTATAATTATAATAATTACAATAATTATAATGATATTAATACTAATATGATTTTATGTGAATATTGTTTAATAATAATTTTATATTATATAAACATGCCTTGATTTTACCAACACTTCAAAATAGATACTTGTGTATATTTTTGTCATTCCCCCTATTAAGGTATTTAGGTATCTTCTTCATGGTGTTCGAGCAAAGCGAAGTTTCTTATTCTTCTGCTGAACAGTAAACTGTCATGCTTCTTCTTCACTTCGAAGACTTCAAAAGCGAATCCCAAGAGTCTCTGATCCGCTAGTAACTTCACTTGTTTGAGATGCTCTGCCTTCTCCACCTTTTCTCCTAGCTTCTTTTACTTTTCGCTAATTCAGGCAATCTTAGTTTTGCCTACTCGTATGCTATCCTTAATCAGATTTGTAGAAAGAAGATATAAAGTCCATTTAAGCTACACAATCACTACTTTTATTTTAATTTCTTGTTTCCATTTCACTGATAAACTAGTCAACTAATGCGATTGCTTAATGAATATTCCATTAATTGTTGTGTATTTCAACAGTACAAATTAAATTTAACTGGAATAACTGGAGGACTCACTTCCGGTTCCGTTCGGGGAGATGATAATGTTGCTGGCGGCATGGGCGACTCCAAAGGAACAACGAGCAGCAGCGAGGGGAGCATGTGACATTATGGAATGGCTCGAAGAGCCAAAGGGGATGCAAGACGGACTCGAGTATCATTTTTATTATTCTGAGCATATCATGTTGTTTTGTATATCCGATGTTCTATATTCTATATTCGATATTCTATGTTTATCCATTAATATTGTATTACTAATTCTGCCTGTTGTGTCAAAAATCAAAGTACTCAAAAAGATTGTATAAGCATTCACAAGCATACATGTTCTGGTCAATCATCTTTATTAAATAATATTCACAATCACATAAGCTATGTGTCTTTAGGTCATCGATTAGAATAAATGGTCGTTTGTGCTATTATTGTTCTAGTGAAAGTAATCAAATGTAGACAATGGCATCGTCTTGCCAGCAGTCAAAAAATCAACAATTAATAAATGATATAATAGTATAATAATAATAAAATGCATATCGTAACATCTATTTATTGAACTGTCTCTGATAATCCTCTTTTAGCTACATAGGGAACCCTTCTTTACAAATGATTTGGTTTAAAATTTAGCAAGTGAATGGAATACTTGTAATATTAATCGCTTGAGGGTATAATAAAATAACAGCAAAAATAAATTAACCCTAAAGAGAGTGAGCATATGCTTAGAGCTTAGAGCTCTTAGTGCTTTGTTGCTGTTTAATCGTGCATAAGCCCTTTGCAACAGGGATGCATTAAGGGACATTTAAAATACAGGATTTCCTTTCATGTATTTAGTTCTATTTACTTCAGTTACAAATATTAACTTTCTATAAACATGTTCATTATATCCTTGAGAGTTAATCTTAAAGCAAATTACAACCGCAGCTAGAATAATTGTACGATAACGAAGCAGGTTCTAGTATGACATAGCCCATAATAGAATTGAACATATGTTTAAAAGTCACCCACATACATGCGTATACGTATGTTTGCCTAGTTCTTTGCGCTGTTTGCTGAACCATTTACCACAAATTATTTGAAATATGGTGACGTATAAAAGGCATTAGAAATAAGTAGGATACCATAGTTTAGACTTTGCTTGACTAGGCAATACCCTATAAGCAGGACAAAAAGTGCAAGATGTAACGAAAATTATATAGAGTTTTAAAATTAAATTGTTTTAAAATTGACAGCAGTATAGCTCATGCTACTCTTTTGGGTTGACTTCCTTTGTGCAGGGTATGCAATGCAACTGAAGTAGCAATATATAATGGGTACACTGCTACGTTAATTGTACTTGATTGCGTACAGATTCGCTCTATTGCCAGTAGCACCCTGTTTAACCGAGCTTAGCTAAAAACAGTATAAAATGCAGAGGGATCACACTGAAACACACAGTCTTTTTCAACATTTGATAGTGGACAGTTCCACAATCTCTTCTTGCACTGCTTGTTATTCATATTAAATGTGCAATCTTCAGTTTTAAGCATTAAATGTTGTGGCAGCTTCAGTGACAATTTAAATTGTGTTTAAGTTTCATTACTATGTATATTTTGTATATACTGCAAATGTACAAAAATCTATTTATTGTGTGTGTGAAGTGCTTTAAGGGCAGCAGCTAGATCACTATTTGAGTTGCACTGCTTTACTGTTTTTATAGCGAAGCAGTGCAAAGCTTAAATACATCATTGCTTAAATATATATTTACTAAACGTATTATTTAAAGTTACTCAACGTACTTTATGTATTATTATTTATATGTGTATCTTTTAGTCGAGTTTAATTTATGTTAATTTAGTGTAATTTAACTCATTATTGTAAATCTTTATATAATATGAAAATCAAAACGTTTTTCACCAATATTAAAAACTACTAGCTGTAAAATATGACTGGTTTTTACTTATAATTTTATTTTAAAAGATATCCATATTTTTTTAAAATTAACATTTCATGATTTGTATTTTATTCTTATTTTTGGCTAGATATATCAACTGCATCGCAGCTTATTGATGGCTTCTACGACCATCTTCAACCAACAGTTATTTTAAACGATAGATTGTATACTTCAGCTTCAATATTAAATGATTTCATCGGTTCATTTTCAAAAAATGTTCTGTTTGCCTTGCCGCGAAGAGGTGCAATTCAGGAACAAGTACAGAATGTTTTGCATAAATTTCCAAAACGTAATCTAGACAGCATTGGTGGCGGGCATCTTATTAAGAGAGCTGAAAATAATGAATTCCAATCAATATAAAAGTTGCTGCCTCAATTCATCGTAGTATAACAATTTCCATTCTATATTTATTCATTATATTGATGCAATACACATAAATGTCTTCAAATGTCCAAATCTTAAACAAATATATTGATATGTGTAAATAAACATATGAAGTTTTTGTAAATTATTATAAACTTGTGTGCTATAAATTGTTCAGTTGCTTTTATTTATATATAATCATAACAATATGTACATTATAAAGAATGACGAATAAAATATTCGAAGGGAACATTATCAATTATTTATTTGTTTATATTTATTTTCAATCAATGTGTTATTTGTTCTCAGGAAAAATCTATACATTTCGTTATTCCATATCTATCGATATACAAAACAACTGATTGTGTTACTATTTTTATAATACATGCCCAAAATTAGGTATATGATCTCATCGGATAAAGCACTTATTTTAAAATCAGATGACGATCCATCGACTGCAGAGGTATTTATGTATTCAGCGTTAATCGTAATCGAATCAATCGATTGACACGTTATCGACGCAATGCACTGTTCCAGGAAACATTTTAAGCTTCGACTTCCCGATTTCAGATTGCAGATATTTGGCTTTTCAATTTTCAATTTCAGAAATAGAACAGCATATGTTTCATATATTTTCGGCAATGGTGTAAAATGTTAGGTTCTAAAAAATCTGTTACATTCCTAGCTTAATTTATAATATGTACTAACTTAAATAATCGAAATAATTCATAAATGTACTTTTTCTAAAAGCCGGCTGGGAACAAATAGATGGACAATCGATGCTGAGGTAAGTTTTAATAAATTATGTGTATAATTCCCTCTTCAATTTGTTGCATGGATGTGATCCTTTATTGCAGAATGGTTTTCCTTTCCAAAGAGCAAGCGCTGAGATGTCTTCTATGTAGGCGATCAGATGACAAGCCACAAAACAACATGAAGGACGGATTTCTTAGCTCAGCACCGGGAAGATCGAACGACCGCAACGCCGTATGGCCATTGATGATTGGGAAGGATTATATTTACAACAAGAATGCCTGGAAAAGTAAAATGAAAAGAAACTTTGATGAAATTGACAAAGCCTCGGTCAGCTTCGGAATACTCAATCCACTTGTATAGTTCTAAACACTCGTTTGTGTGTGTTTGCCAATAAAATTACTGCAAGGCCGCATTGTGTCAAGGGAATAGTTGCATAGTAAAACCCTAATAATACAAACCAGTCAGATATTTATATAGTACTATATTAAAAATATGATAGCTCGGTCAATAAAAACAATTATGATTGTTATTAACATGTTTATTTATTCTTCTTTAATGTTGAGTTTTGTGAAAGGTCATACCAGATCTAAATGCAGCGCTTTTTTTTCAAGGGACTATTTAAATACAAATTACATTTGATAATTATATTTAAAACAGTAATTCATTAATATATTCTTTACTTTATTTATTTGAATTACGGCGATAGGGATAGCCTATAACAATTCATATTGACGAAGGTGCATCCTCTGAATTATATCCCTACAATCATTAAAAACTCGTTTTATGTTTTCTGTGTCAACGGCGCATGTGAAATGTGGGTAACAGTAGTGTTTACCATCTCCACTTGCAGTTGATATACGCTGTTGGAAATAGATGCATTGAAATTAATAACAATTCAACTGTTCTTGCTAAAATGTTTAACTTACCAGAAACTCGTCCCGTATGAAATATTTTGCTCTTATTACTTCTGGGTCATCATTGGATTCCATTATTGCGTCACCTAAATTGTTTATAAATATATATATTAATTATACGCAATTACAATTTCATAAATATTTATAAAGAGAGATATACTCGATATATATATGTATATTAGAGCCAAAGAAATGCTGAAACACACTAAGAGCAGGAGACACCCTGTGCTGTTTTTAAACTTACAAAAACGTGCACTGCTTCCAAAAGATTTGCCCTGCTTTCCTTGACCCTGACTTTGAACTAAATCGATTAAGCGAACTAGATGAGCGATCAGAGATCTACTAGTTGCTTCGTTAAGTTTAAACGAATCGTTCAATTGAACTCATTCTGATCGATTAAAACGATTGCCGATAAGCCGCCCACCCATTTCAAACCAAATTTAAATTTGTTAAATTTAAAACATGTTGAGTAGTTGCTATACTTACTTGGCGTTTGATATTTGTTAAACTCGGAGAAATATTCCGACAATTTACTTTTTCCAGCCTTTATTTTCTCTGCTAACAAATCTTGCTTATTTAGAAAAAGTATAATGGAAATTGTGCGCAGCCATCTAAAAAATTTATTAAATGAAAGAATTTATATAAATAATCGTATTTTCTGATGTTGATAATACACTTACCTGTTATTCCAAATACTCTTAAATAAGTCCAAGGATTCTCGAAGTCGATTTTGTGTGGGGTCCTCACGCAAAACCATATTATAACTTGAGCATGCTGTTACAAATATTATAGCAGTTACATCATTGAAACATTGAATCCATTTCCTGCGCTCGTCGCGCTGTCCTCCCACATCAAACATACTATAGATTGGGGAAAAGATATATATATTGAGCATTCGTATGAGATATTCAATTACATATCGTATTACTCACTGAAAATTAACTTTGTCCACCTGAAATCTTGTTTCGAATATTCCAGAAGTCAAAACACGGCACCGAAGAATATCTTGCTCATTTGGTGTATAATTTGGATTCTTAATTGTGCTTACTCGATCCAGAAAGCTTAAAAACAAAACGATGTCACATGCTTCAATTTGTAATTCATTGCAATATATAATTATTATTACATAGAATACTATTTCTACCGACACTTTCCCTCTTTTTGAAATCCCGAAAGCCTCAAGCTACAATCAAAAATAATATAAGCACGGGCGCTTTTCTTTGGAATGTCGGAGACTCAATAACAGACTCCCGACCTCAATCACTTATCTAATCTGGCATTCAACTCCTACATCTAGCTGGCTATTTACACTATTTAAGTATATATAGAAAGTAGAGTGGACATCCAATTTACCCCGTAGTGACAATCCACAAATTTTCCACAGGCCTAAATAAAGAAATGATGTTAAGTAAAGTAATATTGAAATTATACCATGGAATAAGGAAACAAGGCTCTAGCTTTTTTACTAAACAAATTGCGAAATCACAGAAAGAAATTAAAAATGTATATTGACCTTAACTTAGCTAGGGACTATGAATAATTACTTACTATTTTGCACAGTCAATTAATTGATATTCATTTGACCTTTCATAGGTTTGTAGGACCCCTTTGTCTTTCCATAACTCTTCGGTGTGTTCATAAAATTCAGGAGGATAGTTAAAGTCGGGACCTAGAAGAAACAAGTAAATAAGAAATGTTTATTAATGTTTAAGATGCAAAAAGAAACTATTTCTATTTCTATATATTATTTCGAAACATTCCCATAATAATTACAAACAAAAATCGGCAAGAGGAAGTTATCAAAAATAATAAATGAACTCGATCCATATTTGGCGGTATGCCATACCAAGTTTGGGTTCGATGGCTTTATTATGCGTCCATAACAGACGAATCTTTCCACATTGAACACGTTACTGAGGCAACGAGTTATAATAAGGCAACAGTTTATAAAATAAACTTCGATAATAATGAAAAATACTTGATTTCATTAGGAAAAACTAAATTACCAATATTCATAAAGAAAAACCAAAGATATTTGTTTTACTTACTAGAGGCATAATCCTGAATGTATTCCACCCTAGGCTCGTTCTCTTTCTTTTCTAAAGCTACAGGTGGATTAAGTGTGCTCATGGCTCCAGTAATAGTCTGCAAGCAAATAATAGAATAAGAAAGGCTTCAATAGCATTTTAACAAACCCAATTAAATTGATAAATGAAAATCAAAACGCATTTTAATTATTGGATTGTGTGAATGCATTAAATACTTACCAATATAGCGTCCCGAATATTCTTCTTAATATCATCAATTTTCTGCTTCTTTTCTTGCTCAGAAAATCCATCGACATGCAATATCCGCATCTGTTTGACTATAGTTGATTTACCAGACTCACCCGCACCCAATAGGAGGAGCCTGTGTGTAGCCCTATAGAGCTGTTTATCCTTCTGCAGCTGCCTTGATATGGCATCGCTGCGACGCTTTTGACTTTTCGAATCATCCGAGCTGACATCGGACTGCTTTGAGGTTGGCGAACCAAAACAACCCATAGCAGCCCACGGAGTCCACCAACACGTCGTTCGATTCTCTTGGTTGGCGTCGGGGGACTCTGCACCCCTAGTACTTTCTCCGTTCTGCTCCAGTATAGCTGAGTTTTCAATTGTGTGCACAATTTGATACCTTATTCGATCTGTGCAGTCCCAGTATAAGTTTTGTATACAAATTCCTCCGATTGTTAATGTTTAATCTAAAAATATAATAATAGAAAGTAACAATTAATAAAGGCAAGGCTAGGAAGTACATTTTCTATATATTTATTAAATATAACAATTAATATATTTACTCAATTTATTATTGTAAGAATATCGACAGCTAATTCACACTTTTTCATTTTATTTTTTCATTAAAATACAGAACCAGAGGAATAACGTCATATCTGTGAAACCGTTTAAGGTAGGCGTATATAATTTAGTACAGTTTTAAATGGATATCTTATATATCTAATAATATTTATGACATTCACATTCAAATACTTGTGATATGTAATAATTAACCTGTTCTGAATGCTCAAAATAAGAGTCAGCTGATCGAAATGCAAACTAAAACAATAAAAATAATAATAGTAATAAAATTACTACAAATTCGTTACATTGTTTAATTGTTAGTCTCCTTATTTAAGAGCAGAGCACACAAAAGTTTATACTTGAATTTGCGGGCTTTTCTGTAATACATATACATATGTTGAACCGGACTATTAAGGGAGATTGTTTAATACGAGTTATAATTTGTTAAAAATTAATAATAAGTAAACATACAAACAAACACATTAATTTGTAAATAAAAGTATCCTTTCCCCATTACATACGTTTACTCACACACAAACAAATACAGGCGTACGCATGTATGTATGCATGTGTGGAATAAATTGAACCGTTCTAAACACAGGCACACTTCGAAAACTACAGTGTAACAGGTGAAGGAGTGGGCTGGACGTTTTGCGCATACACAGACAATGCTTATATACATACATGTATATTCTTATGCATATACACGTTAGAGATATACATACATATATATATTTATATATATACAATAGATACCAACACTATTTTTGCTTAAAGATAGTATATATATATATATATATATATATATTTATATATATATACACATACTATATTCATATATATATATAGGACATGCGTATGTATATAATTGTGGGCAATGTTATTTTATATGTACACACTTGTAAATAAATCATAACGTTACACATATAAAATACATTCAACGACTTCCACGATAAAATAATTCTAATTTTTTTATCCAATAAATAAATTGCCGTATACCCAAAATATTTCTACTGAGTGTCATGCAAAAATATACATAGATACCTGTGTATTTGTATGCATGAATACATAAATACATTTCATAAATATATATGTAAGTATACATATATACACATCTGTGTGTCGCATATACACATGTATGTACATTTATAACGATGTATTTATATACAGAAGAACATATGTATATTATTCATATGTACATACAAATACAAGTACATCATGCAACGTTTTATTTAAATGTATTTTATGTGATATTGTTTCACGGTTTTTAATTTTCTCAGGATTGAAAGGTCAGACTCGTATCACATATCTTTTTACGCGAGCTGAACAACAATATACATCTGTATTTGTGTATCTATGTGTGCACATTAACTATTCAATTTGCTTTGACAAACTGATCCTTTTGTTGTTTATATTCTTAATATTATTAGATATTTTTTTAACAAAACGAACTCTATTCATCTATGAAAGCAATATCTGTGAAAAATCTACACATACATAAAATTACAAATGCACTTGATATTATTCATATGTCATTCATATAACTGGTATTCAATAAATAAAATTGTCATTTGCCTTAAGGTTCACATTTAAGTATTATGTGGATTTTAAACTTATTTTCATTAACTAAAAAACTCACTTTTATGTATTTTTATTTTATGTATCAACCTAGAGATGCCCCGTGATCGATAGTTTTCATCGTTACAATGTGGATATATCGTTTTCTTTAGTAATATTGAAAAACACATTCGTTAAAAGAAGTTTATGTAAATCAATTGTCAGTAAAAGAATCTACGTAAATGTTTATATATAAAGTATCTGCGGAATACAGTAATTAATGTATCGCACTGGAAAAATTTATCGATTGTAAAATGACTAATCGATATATTAAATCTGCTGGAATAATTAATGACGAATGATATTCCCCCTTTTAATATCGACAAATTATATGCAATATTTTAGTCAATTAGGGTGTGACCATGATACAATGCTTGGAAACTACTTATTTAATAAGCAGCAGATTGAAATGCAAGATTCCAAACAAACAAAAAATTTGTTTATTCCAGTAAAGCTTAGATATTGGTATTGCGCACTGCTATTATACAGTTTAAAATTACATAAAAAAAATAACTAAATCTGTATTTTGCGAATAGTGGTAGGCAGTTTTAATAAGATATAGAGAAAGATAGCTAAACGCAAATTTAGCTTTAATCTATGCCCTTTATTTGAATTGGAATACCATTAGACTTTATATTCAACTAAAAGCTTAATGTTTTTGCGTAATTTTAATACAAAAGCAAAGCGGGAGCACAAATTGTTATTAATTGTGGCAAAAAGAAGTTAAAGCTCACTTTCCAAAAATAAATCAATTAAATGTATGTATAAAATCAATTTGAATCTACATGACCTTTTAATTGATCGATAAATATCGCGAATATCATTTAAAATATCTGGCAGGTTGCATGATAGTTAAATCGATTAAGTCTCGATAAACAACCACCAGCTGTTGTCCACGCTTTGGGCACAACTTTTAACATACTCAAGTTTGTTTGTAATTATTAGAAAAGATGAGAGGAAAGCATAAGAACAGAAGTTTACGGCCTATTAGGAATACGGCCTCCGTAAGGAAAACCGACAAATTTTCCAAAAACAATAAATTTATTCAGCGGAGCAGGCAAATGGAAAAATCGTATAAGACGGAGAGTCAATTTCACAGCACAATTACGAATGATGAATTAAATTTGTCTGTAAATCTGTTACCGTCATTAAACGAAGATACAAATATGTGTTACGAACAACTTGTGGATCAATATAGTTCTGCAAACACAGGTGAGTGTATAAACCCAATAACCTTTTTGATTTTTGAATTTAACATTCAATTATGCTCTAATACAGCCCCTGCAGTTCATGAAGATAATAAAATGATTTCGCCGGAAATTGTGGACATCTCCGATAAGAATCAGGAAGAATTATATACTAATAATTTGAAACCGCACAATACCTTAACAAGGCGGTTTGAATTTGAACTTTCTACAAATGATATCACCGACTTAATTTCAGACGAAAGAAAAACATACAAATTTAAGTGGTCAGCAATTGGTAATTTCAAAATTGAAATACCGAATCTAAAATCATTAAATAGTTCAGAAGCCAACTACAGTCGACCTCCAGAAGCCTTAAAGCCGGCAGACCTTCAGGTATTGGAGGTAAAAGCGCCATTATGTGCGAATGCTGTTTATCCATTATCAGCTCTTCAAATGGAAATCTTTCATTGTGCAAATAACTATCTAGACCTATATTTTCCTCGGCGATCACATGATAATGCCGAGGAAATCCGCTATGCATACTGTCTTCACGCCGTAAATCATATGTTGAAGAGTAGAGCTCAAATTTTACGTAACAATGAAAAAATCGCTGGACTAGTGAAAGATCCGAAGCTACTGCCAAGCGAGATATCAATACCAGATAGCTTTAGGGATCAGGGTCTTACGCGAATGAAGGTTCTTATCATATTGCCTTTTCGAGAATCTGCTCTGAAAACTGTAAAAATGATGGGAAACCTGTTATTTGCAAATCATAATGGTAAGTACCTCGATCAAGACATACATTCATAAAACATTCATTATAATTGGGTTTTTATTCATAGATAAAAAAACAGGCTTACCAATCGCGAGATATGATCGATTCTTAAGCGATTTCTCCGGAGATACAATATATTTTCCAAAAACAAATCCAAAACCAATTGATTATGAGCAAACGTTTTCGGGAAATACCGATGATAACTTTAAAATTGGTATTCGCTTCACAAAGAAAACGATGGCGTTATACTCGGACATAAGTTCATCGGACATTTTAATTGCTTCCCCATTGGCCCTACGTATGATAATTAATGATAAAGAGCAAGACTTTGATTTTCTTAATTCAATTGAACTACTCATCATTGACCAAGCCGAACTATACATGGCTCAAAACTGGGAAAATCTGCTCTATGTACTCGATCATCTTCACTTGCAACCACAAAAACTGCCAGAGACAAATTGCCAACGCGTCCGATCTTACTGCCTTAATGGAACGTCTCGTTTCTATCGTCAAACTCTATTCTTTTCATCCCATGAGCTGCCCGAATTTCGCGGATTAATGAACAATAAATGCCACAATTATCAAGGAAGAGTACGCATAACAAATCAAATTGAATATGGTGATATATCCAACGTTCTTACACCAGTGGAACAGGTTTTCCAACGTATCGATTGCTCAAGCGTAGAATCGGTATTTGAAGATCGTTTTCAGTACTTTGTAAGACATATTTTGCCAAAATTCAGTAGATCTGGACAATCGCATTGTCTGCTCTATGTGCCCAGCTATTTCGACTATGTGCGATTGCGAAATCATTTTAAAGCTGAAATGGTTAACTATGTTCAAATAAGTGAATATACAAAAAAGGAGAAAATTTCTCGCGCAAGAGATATATTTTTTCACAGTGGTGCACAGTTTTTGCTATACTCAGAGAGAGCACACTTCTTCCGGCGTACGCGCATCAAGGGAGTCCGACATTTGATAATCTATCAACCACCAAACTTTCCCAACTTTTATTCAGAGTTAATAAACTTAATGCTTGAAACAAATCAAAACCCTCGGGATGGCTTGAAGGATGCAATGAGTGTTAAAGTTCTTTACACTAAATATGACACACTCAGTTTAAGCAACATTGTTGGAAATGAAAACGCTGTCAAACTCACCACAGGCACCAGCGATACTTATTCTTTCTCGACTAACGGCTAAATAAATCATATGACGAGAGTTATGTTAAGAAAAAATTTAAATGTAAGTTTGTAAAAATTGATTTTGATTAAAAATTATTATTGCCTAAAAACAAATTTAATTTTTTATTACTTTCTTTCGGATATAAGGAGGAATCTTAATCTTTCATTTGTATCTTGTTTTCTATGGGTCACATGCAAATTCTCAATTGGTAGAATTGGTCGCAACTCAGACCTCCTGCCTCTATAGATACTCTCTTAACAGATCACACACATACAAGCTTAGAAAGTACAGTAAGCAAGCACTGCAGTTTTCGCTCTGCTAAATGTAAAGAGCTTACCCGTTTGATCTCACATGCTGACAGAAAGAAATACCAATGTTGATACAGCACGCTCGCTCACACTCATAGCGAACGTTCGTGGGAGACAATAATAATACCAAAAACAACAGCCCTCTTTTTCTTCTCTCTTTCACACATCATTTCGTTTTGATATTATATTTTATATACATATATTCTTATTATAATTACATTAAATATTATTTATACAGCCGCAGCAGTAATAATTGCAATTAGGCAATACATTTTTATAAAATTTAAAATTCAAACAGCACGTACGAACACCTAGATCGCAAAGACTATAATTTGCCAAATTTGGTAACAATGCGTTTGTGTTTGTATAAACAACTGTGTGCGAGTACACTCAAATGTATCAAAGGAATTATTTTGAAGGTTGCGTTTGCTTAAATAAATAATCAAATAGTAATTAGTAATATATGGATGATTAGATATGAGTACCGGGTCTCTAACTGTCGAACACACTGAATGACATTACCAATTCAAAATGGGCATGTTGTTTTGTATTTCATTCTCGTTGATCTGGCTCGTTGCATAAGAGCGGACATTTTCTTTTCCGAAGGCCAGAGCTTTCACAAAGAATAGCTAGAGTGCTTTTGCTGAGCAGACCTGGGAGCTTTCACAGTGGCAAAAGAAATCGATTTATTTCGCCTGTATGTTGAATACGTATGATATATATTTCTTAAAATGATCCAGTCTATGTCAATTAAAGAAAACACATTCAATATTTAATTTTTATTAGAAGCTGTAAAGAAAATATGTTTGGCTTTTGATTGAAAAACAAGGAAATGTAATAGTTTTGTAATGTTTATTTAGTTAATCCATTCTTACTAACCCGTGAGTTAAGATAGTTTTCCATTACTTTCTAATTCAAATAAATAATTATAATTTTATTCATGTTGGATTACAATTTGCAATTTCAGGTAACAGGGCTGTCTGAGCAATTAATACAAGATTTATAAAGGTATACAAATCTGACATCCTTAAGGATCTCCTTCACGTTTGTATCGGTTTGAATAATGGCCAAGACCGTTACCATTTACCATTTATTGATGACGACATCAGGAACTACATGTACACATACAGATAATATTTGTCGATAATTACCATTAATCGATTTAAATCAGCTCAAATCATAGCATTAGCAATTGAATGCGTTTGCAAACTGGAAAATTGGAAAGAATGGAAGGGCAGGACATCGGCAACAACTGAGGTAAGCGGCCACTACTGCGCTGCTTGTTGATGGAGGGGGATTTTTGTGTGTGTTTTTTAAGAAGTAGTAGACCAGTTCGGGTTTCAGTATTTATATTTCGTTATCATGTTTCAGATATCTTACATGCTGAATTTGAAATATGAATTCGTTTTTTTTACGTTGTTTTTCATTACGTGTGTGAGAATATGTTTTGACTGTTTTTTTTTTTGTAGACCATAATGTACAGCAATAGATCTCTCGCATTCACATAGTTTGTTTTTGGCACACTAGTATATCAAAATTGAACAACTTCACATACTTTTCTATAGCAGGGATGGACTTAATTTATATTAAATTAATAAGGTGTCATCCAATTAATGAAATCGGGGATTTACTGTATAAAATAAAACAATAAATTATTTATAAAACATTGGTATATCGGTATATGGGTAGGATTCGTTTCGAATCGACGACGACTCATTCAATCGATTCGTCAACAGCGGCGAGTGCAAGTGCAATGGCTAGCGGGCAGCAGGGCGGGGCTGGGCGGGCATTCAATAAAAACAAAAGCTACTTATAATGGGATCAGCAGACGCCTCCACTGCACAATTCAATGGGTTTGTAGGCGGACAGTTTAGTTTTGCATATATTTACTAGTAGTAATGATTATGTTGTTTGTAATTTTTTGTTGTTTATTTCACAGCGTCTATAATTTTTTATAACAATGTATATAATGTAAATTTAAGTGAAATCTCTAAAATTTGTTTGGTTAGATGCTTAATTACTTCTTTTTTTTTTGTTTTTTGTTCTTTTTTTCACAGAAAGTCATAGATTATATGCTATTCTCTTTTTCATTATTATTTTATTTATTTTTTTGTCTAACCTCGACACAAATTAAAATGAAATACCTATTGACTGAATCTGAATCTAAAAATCAATGAAATAAATACCATTGACACTATTTACGAACCCCATTTACTTTCATCTACGAACACTCCATGTCTAGTTAACATTATTCGGATATAGTCTCCCATTTTCTCAATGATTTTGATCTGTCTGTCAAATGTTAACCAGCACTATAACATCCAAAAGACTCGCATTTTTCTTTTCACCTTCTCCTTCTTCGCATTCTTTACAATCAATACATTTCAAGTCTCATTTGAAAATGTCAATTATCAAAATCTACTGAATTTTGTTAAGGTTCAGTCTTGGATAAATGAAAGTAGGCGTAACACTTCGACTTTCTGGATAAACATTATCGGTTGACAGGAAGCTTTTCAGATCCAATGTGAGCTCTTGAAAAGAAACCGGATCTTAAGTCGGTATCTGGGCATTGAGCCTTAGTCTTGATGGGAGGGAAAAATATTGGTGATTGTTAAAACTAAATGATGAAGATATTCCAATTGAATAAACACACACGGTCATTTCTTCTCATTGTTTCTTTGTTTGTTGGTTGGCGGAATTCGGAATTCGAATTATTTCAAATCATGGTTGATTCTTATGCACTATGGAATGGATGAACCAATTATTTGTTTAAATTTATAAGCGAACTCTGCCTGCAATAAGTCTACTTAACACATAAGTAAATTGAATACAAAATATATATCCGCAATTCCATCCACGTAAATTGTCAAGATTGACGATTTGACGCACAATTAAAATAATACACACATATAAATATATAATACAATATATTGTTATATATGTATATATGTGTTATGTATATATATATAAATAGGAATTCAGGATTTATCTAATGTATCGAAAATTTATTAGTTTTATTAAGTTTGACCCCTAATTGAAGAAATATTTACATAGTTTTACGTATTCATCGTTCGTAGAGAATGCAATTTGAAGTATTGTACAATAACTACAAATAATTATTTAGTTTCTTTTCTTTTTTTTAATCTGTTTAAATATACTACAAAATCTACGCTTGAAACTGGAGAGACAAAAAAACGAAATTCGGAAAGGAAACAACTATAAATGTTATAAATAATAATCACATTTCCAGAAATCTATCATTTTTAAATCGTTTGTTGCCTAACAAAAAAATTATTAAACATTCTCTGAAACCTACTCCGCGTATTGTTAATATAAAAATTGAACATTTCTGAGCTACAAAAGTGTATATACACAAAAGAAGGTGGGGCGGGGCGATGCTATTTGAAAATAAAAATATTAGAGATATTCAAAATAAAACAGAAATTGTTTGTAAACGTATTAAATTAATCGTTAGCTCATAATCTATTGACCAGTTCAAGGCGTTCTTGTTTGTTTTGTTTGTTTAAATTAAGGGGTAACTTGATCGCTTATCAAAATATTGTGAGTTTTAGTAATATTCGGAAACAAATCTACGTTGTTCTTGAGTTGTTTGTTGTTGTTGATGTTGTTTGATTGGTTGTGGTTAAAGTCGTTACTTTAGGTAATTCTTTTTTGTTTATATTTAGTAACACTTTATGCTAGTAATTAGAATAATGATGTTGGGCTTAATGATTATAATTATATTCTTAAAGCATCATAGCGTACAGCAGGCCAAAGAAGACAGCCCACATTAACACAATCCCATGCATCTTATATATAGGGCTCTCACCATCTGCGATTTTTCTAGCAACAAATTTCAATGTTTCATCTAATAAAACTACAGGAATTGAGAATTTCATCACAGTTATCCATTCCTCAGCGGACAACGGTGTCACTTGGAAGACGTTCTGCAAATAGAGAGCACAATGCGATTGGATTCAACTCGATTCGATTCGATCTCGGATTCGTTTTCCGATTGAGATTCCGACTATCAGTAATAATGAATTATGAATACTTACAGAAAGTACATCCACATAAAGAATAACAAAGTGAAGAGTGAAGGAAAGGGCCATTGAACCAATCAACCACATATTGCACCATGGAGGCATTGAAATCAAAGATTGATTCTCGGATAAGCTGAACAAGGGAAATAACGATTGTACAGTTTTGCGATCAATGCTAATAAACGATAAGAGACTGACCTGTTCATGGCATTCAACATTTCAATTGTGACAAGCACAGACAAGGCCATGGTCATTGCATGTGGATCGCTGAAGATCTTGCAATCGACACCCTTGAATTCGTCTCCACCGCCAAGGCAGGACAGATGATGAGTGAGTTGCCAGTATGATAGGCCTGGACCCTCGGAGGAGAAGATGAACCACCAAGTGGCGGCACCAACAGTTGCTGCACCGACGTAGAAACCAATAGCCATGTAACTAAACGAAATATAAAATATCAATTACATGATTGCTTATAGCAAATATTGTCTTATTAGCTCTAACCGGAAGAACAACCATCCTGAGATTAAACCTTCATCAGCTTTCCTGGGTGGTTTCTCCATGATATCCAAATCAGGTGGATTGAAGCCGAGAGCAGTAGCTGGGAGACCATCAGTAACCTAGATTAATTAATGTAATAAAAGAATTCGATTTGATAATGAATAGATGAACAAAGGATTTGATTTCTATAACATACCAAGTTAACCCACAAGAGCTGAACTGGAATCAAAGCTTCAGGCAAACCAAGCGCAGCCGTCAGGAAGATAGAAACCACTTCACCAATGTTGGATGAAATAAGGTAACGGATGAACTGCTTCATGTTGTTATAAATAGCGCGACCTTCTTCAACGGCGGATACAATAGATGAGAAGTTGTCATCGGCCAAGACCATTTCGGCGGCAGATTTGGCGACAGCCGTACCGGAGCCCATAGCAATACCAATTTCAGCCTTCTTAAGAGCGGGAGCGTCATTGACACCATCACCTGTCATGGCAGAAATCTCATTCATGCCCTGCAGGAACTCAACAATCTTCGATTTGTGCTGTGGCTCCACGCGGGAGAATAGGCGGGCTCGTGCAACGGCAGCCTTCTGCTCAGCAGGTGACAGATCGTCAAATTCACGTCCAGAGTATGACTTGCCAGTGGTATCTTCATCCTCGGTGAACACGCCAATGCGACGGCAGATAGCTTCAGCAGTTGCCTTGTTATCACCAGTGATAACAATGACACGAATACCAGCGGCACGGCAACGAACAATCGAATCAAAAACTTCCTTACGTGGAGGGTCCAACATGCCGACGACACCGACAAAGGTCAGATTCACTTCATATTGATAGAACTTGGTAGAGTCACCCAAATCCATTTCATCGGGACGCATTGGACTGTCGGCAACAGCAAGGGCCAAGCAACGAAGAGTATCACGTCCGGTACCATATTGACCAGTGAGAGCAAGAATCTTGCTCTTGAGCGCAGATGTAAGGGGAACCTTGGATGTTCCGACGCGGGCGTGTGTGCAGCGATCCAATACACCTTCGGGAGCGCCCTTGACAAACAATTTGGGTCCAGTGCCGAGGCGAGAAGCCTTCAGGGGTGTGCAGTATGAGGACATAGATTTACGATCGCGAGAGAACTCGAGGGTGAATTCCTTCTTCCATTTGGTCTCGATCTCACCACGGCAAGCGATGGCAGCAGATCTACGGTCCAATCCGGATTTGTTAACATTGAAAGCGTTCAATTTCTCGGACAACACAATCAATGCAGTTTCGGTTGCCTCACCGACCTTCTCGAAAGCCTGCTTGAATTCGTTGTAATCAATGGCAGAGTCGTTGCACATGATGCAAATGGTGGCCAATTCCTGCAAAGTATCATAGTCGCTGGCCTTAGCTCTCTGGCCGCCAAGGAACAGTTCGCCAATTGGTTCATAGGTCGAGCCAGTTAATTCAAATTCAAGGAAACTGCTGTCGTTTCCTTCGACCTTATCGAAGATGAACATACGGGAAACGGACATTTGGTTGGTGGTGAGTGTGCCGGTTTTATCAGAACAGATAACCGAGGTGCAACCGAGAGTCTCAACAGATGGAAGAGAGCGCACAATGGCGTTCTTCTTGGCCATGCGACGAGTGCCCAAAGCCAAGCAGGTGGTAATGACAGCTGGCAGACCCTCGGGAATAGCAGCGACAGCCAAGGCAACGGCAATTTTGAAGTAATAGATGGCTCCCTTGATCCATGATCCACCGTGGGCGGGATCGTTGAAGTGTCCAATGTTGATGGCCCAGACAGCGACGCAAATGATCGAGATAACCTTAGACAGCTGCTCGCCGAATTCGTCCAGTTTCTGTTGCAGTGGTGTCTTGATTTCCTCAGTTTCAGACATTTCAGTACGGATTTTACCGATGGCAGTCATCAGACCGGTGCCAATGACAACGCCACGAGCTTTGCCGGCAGCAACATTTGTGCCAGAGAACAGAATGTTCTTCTTGTCCTGGTTGACGGCGCGTGGATCTGGGATGGCATCTGTGTGCTTAATAACAGATACAGACTCACCGGTAAGGATTGACTGATCAATTCTCAATGTTGTCGAATAGATGTGAGTAATACGAATATCGGCAGGGATCTTGTCACCGACAGAGACCTCAACCAAATCACCAGGAACAATTTCTTTCGCTCTGACTTTCTGAATACCAGACTTATCTTGACGAACTACTTTACCCATTTCGGGCTCGTATTCTTTGAGCGCCTCAATAGCTGATTCGGCATTTCTCTCCTGCCAAACACCAACGACAGCATTTGCAATTAGAATAAGTAAAATGACTAAAGGCTCTACAAATGCAGTGAACGTCTCTTCGTGTTCTTCAAATAGCGCTAATACCTATAAGAAAAAATAGCATAAATATATATAATAAATGAAACATATTTCTCAGGTAGAGACAGAGATAAATAGAGAGAGCGAGGAAGCGAGATGAGACTTACAAATGAAATGATGGCTGCCAATAGCAAAATCTTCACCAGAAGATCGTCGAACTGCTCTAACACTAATTGCCAAATACTCTTTCCTATCAATTAAAGGAATAAAAATTAGAATTTATAAGCATATATAAGTAAAAGATACGGCTGATCAGATGCCATGTCTAAACAGAGAACTACGCACCTTCCTCAGTTGGCAATTCTGTAAGTAAACAGAAAAGAAAACATGTTAATATTATTATCTTATCGCATTCCAAAAAGTAAACAAATGCTTACCGTTAGGTCCATATTTTTTCTGGTTGCTCTTGATCTGATCAAGGGATAGACCGCGTTCTCCGTCTGTTCCAAAGAAGTTCAGAGTTTGTTCGACGGTTTTTGCGTGACCGTCTTCCATTTTGAATTGTTATCCTCCGCGTTCAGTACCCTGAATATAAAAGAATATATTTTAATTATGACAATTAATATGGTAACAATAACAAATCACAATAAAACAGATTTTAAGCCTTAATAAAAATGTATTTCCACGGAAAGAAAATCAAAATGGAACTACATCCACAAATCGGACGTGGTGTCATTTATAGATTATAATATTAGCGAATTTAAGCCAACTTTGTCCGTGTTGCCAATAAAGGTAAAGCACACGTTTATTTACGAGCAACAATATGTATATAAAGCGTATCGAAATGTGATTATGACAAAATGTACAAATTTATATAAAGTTCTCTCCTCTTGAGATTGATTTGGGTCCTAAGTTTAGTCAGTTAGCTTTGTCCGTCAATCAATTTGCATTGATTTCACAATAAACTGATAAAGTTGATTTGATATTTTTAGTCTGCCTCTCTTTTTCTCTGTCACTTTGTTTTCCTCGAATTTAATTTGAAAGATCATCCAAAGCATCTTACGAAAGAATTCTATCTTAAAATTGTACTTTTATTCTCAGATCATTCATTGATGGTCTTTGATCCTGCTGAAGCTTCTTATACTATACTATACTATTTGACTCCTGCTACCTGTTACATCTATTTGTACAACTCTTTTTGTGCGATTTGGTAATTACAGGTCATAAAAATATCTACTTTGTTACCTCGTATCTCACAAGTGCTTGAGCAGCACAAAAATATGTGTATACATACGTATGCCTGCTTGTATGTATGTGGCATGTGCTCATACGCATATAGCAATAAATATGCGGGTCCAAATACACATATATACATATATTCTATTGCGTTTGAATATCTTAATGAGTATTATAAGTTTAAGTAATATTATCAAATTATAGCAATAAAGACGAAATAGAAAACTAAGGAACACGTATGAGGTCTACTACGTAAATACTATTATATAGGCTTAAATGTACATCTATTTACGTGTTTGTGATAGAAACTACTGCATTATGTACATACGTAAATATGTATGCATCTAAGTACATAAAATAATTTGCATTTTTAGGTGAATGTGCAAACATTCATATGCACAGAGATCTGATGATACACGTGTGTCTGTGCGTACTTACGTACATGTACGCACGACTATTGAATCGCAATTAATATTAAGAAATTAGAGATACACATCTATGTACATAACATTAAATTATTTATTTCTTTCATTACCAATGAGTTTGACTTATTTTCGCAAGCGTTGACTTATGAGATTCACACACGTGTCACTTTTGTTCAACTAAATATTTGCGAAGAACACTCGGACGCAATGAGAACAACTTTTAACATACATTCAAAAGCGAAGAACTATTTTTATTAAGTACTTAATTTTTACTGCGACCAATATTTATATATTATACGTCCATGGCGCTTTTTTTTGTTCTAAATACATATGTGTACTCTGATAAAAAAAAACAGTGTTAAGCCGTTCATTAATAAGATTCTCCGGCGTATTTTCGACTATGACATGACAATATCGTTTGTAGAGCTGTTTTGCAATCTTATCAATTATCAAAATATCGATAACCATGTAACTTAAGTTCACAATTTGTTATCGCCATAAAAAATTGACAGTTGTAAAAAAAATATGTGTATTAAAAGAAAAGAATTTTTGATACAAGTACAAATATAGCATATAACTATATATAACATTTTTGCTATCGATAAATCCCGAAATTAATAGAACACCCTTAATGCCCTGTTGAGACTGAAACATATCGAAACTGTGATTGACTTCAACTGATTTCCCACAAACGAATAGTGTTGCAACCTTGTGCACATTGTTCGAATCAAATTGAAAATTTGTTTCAAATATTAAAATTGCGGTAAAATTGAATATTTTAATTTGTGATTTTTGATAAGTTATTGTATTATTTAATGTCACTGAGTGAAATGCATAAGTATAAATAAATGTCTGTTTGTGTAAATGTTGTATATTTTTTGTAAGATACAGCTGCGCATGACAGATGGGTAGACAGACAAATAGACATATGGTCATGGCTAGGGCCCTCATATTTCTAACTATAAATAAAAATGTTTAAATTTCGCACACAATACCTGAAAATTTTCTCAAGTTTATTATCTCTAATACTTAAGCAAATTACGTAAATTATGACAAAAGACAATTTTTAGAATCTGAACAATACTTAATACAATTCCCGCACGCTTCGAACAAATTCTTAGGGAAATTTCAATTTTAGTTTTAATTTTTGAATGACCACTGTATATATTTATACATATACATATGTATGTATGTATACAGGGGACCTGGCCAACTGCGCTATGCTGAAATTTGTAGTTTGCTAGAATTGTCATCTATTTTTGCCCACCGATCGAGCTACCAGTTTTCTGGCAGCTCAGAGATTTCAAAAAAATGTGGTATTTTTTTAACGATTGTTTCTATGACAGATATATATGTATATACATGAATATATATATATATATATATATATATATATATATATATATATATATATATATATATAATTATGCGATTCGGAAAATTTATACATACATACATATATGATTGGCGTCAGGCAATAATGTGTATATGTATGTACATACATACATACACATGTAATTTATGGGGTCAGAAATATGTATGTTACCAATTTGTAATAAATTTTAAATACCAACTGTAAGGGTATTCAAATAGTATGTACATTTACATAATTTGTTTATATGTATTTATATAGATGTGTTGATGTTCATGAAATATTCTGAGTATGTGTATAAATACACTGATAATACACACATAAATTCGAATTTGCGTATATAATATACGTATATACGTGTGCAGGTAGTAACTAACAAATATGTATGCATGTATGAGAATATATATACATACATATGTACCTACATATATACATATATATAGGAAAATCATTTTGAGTCTACAAGATAGTAGCTAAAAATAGAATTTTGCTGCTAGAAGTCTTTGTATGTATAAATACGCATACATAAGCACTTACACATACAGCGACGAATGTATGCGCTCGCTCACACACACACATATATATATATATATATATATATATATATATATATATATATATATATACATAAATATATATATATATGCATACATAATAATGTGTGTGCACATAAGTAAGTATATATGTAATACGGTATGTATGCAAATGCTTCAAAATCACACCTGCCATAGAATGTTTTTCTTTTCCATCTTTTTTTGCCATGATTTGGATTATATAATCAATTTGTTCACTCACACCACATATTTATATGCACATGTATGTATGTATGGGTATATCTATATACACATACATTTAAGCAGAGGTACGCATATGAAGATTGAAGTAGAATATGGAATAGGTGAGGAGATAAACAGAGATTCCATTTAAGTACATACATGCATACATTTAGCACATGCAAGTATGTAAGTTAATATATGTGAGGGCATTCGATGATTTAATATTTACAGGAGACGTGGAAAACTATTTAATATTTCCACAAGTCAGGAAGGAAGGCTTTTATTTTCATGTATAGTATGTATGTATGAATTGCGATTTGCATATGTACATACATTAGCAATATGAGGTGTGAAACATTGAATTATATTGACTTTTCAATATACTTTTTGCTCAATAACTTTTGAAATTATTATTTTTAAATACACTTTCAAACACCAACTTTATGTACAATCATGTATGTACTTAAGAACAAATCTGTATATTTGTGTGTAAATTTGCATTATATGTATGTACAATTCCTTATATCCGCGGTTTTTTTTTTTTTGCTTTTTGCTATTTAAATAAGTTTTTCTTTTTCTCTTTTAATATTTGTATGCACGTATGTATGGATAAGTAATTTGTATAGTTGCAGATATTTTGTACACTAATTATGATCATAGTTTATTGGAATTGTTGAAATAAATCAACAAAACTTACAATTTTAAATCTTAACAAAAATTCCGTTATATAATAATTTTGTTTAGTCAAACGACCAAGAGCTAACACAAAGATCGCGCTATTATAACGATCAACGGCAACTGAACGCTAGGAGAACGCTGCTTGATGAGAGTGTCTATTTGAATTACAAAATTCATATATTTTGGCAAAATTCCCAAAACTAGATACACTCTCTATTTTGGCCCGGGAAAATACTTTTAGCACGCACAAACTTTTAAGCACTTACCACCTATCCGATTTTTTGCGGTTGTGTTAGTGTATACACACATGCATATGCATATGTGTGTGCTTGTATAAGCACACAGCTTTGATTTTTATTTTATGCATATACATAACTGTGTCCACACGCCTTGTGTATGTATGTATGTCTGTCTATACATAAATTATCACACATCCAAAATTCATATGCATGCGTACGTAGACATTTCTATACTTGTCTCTATGAAGGATGAATCCAGGTTCAACACGAGCATTTAGATCACCAAAATTTAGATCGCAAAAAGAACTAGATGTGTGAACTAAATTAGGAACTGCGTATATAAATATATATTATTAATGTATTAAATAATGGATGAAACGCTTAATGTTAAAATGGATAATAGGGTATATTAAAGTCATGCAATTGAAAGTAAAACAAGGAAGGTGACATCTCTAACCTCACAGAATTAAATATGTACATAAGTATGTACACATATTCATTTATTTGTGCACGTATGTATGTTTGTACATAAATACATATATGTATAGTGAGTCAATCAGATCTGTCTGTCATCCGAATGCTTGTCAGCCTGTATGACTGCTTCGATCTTTCGCAAGAATACTTGGATAATAATTCCCCTGGTTCAACTAATAGAATGAAAGGTATTAAGTCCGAACAAAGGCAATTAGCATTGAAAATTGTATCTCCTTGGTTGGGATATCCTTTAGTTAACTCGTATACACCTTTGCAATACACATTAGACCATCATTTGTCATGCTTTTCCGCGTTGAACGACGAATTAGTTACCCATAAATTCGAAAGTATGCACAGTACAATGCACTTGAATAAGGACTCGATTTCATATACAAGTGAAAGTTGTAAGTTTTTTAAATATTAAAATAAATACCATGTATCAATACTTCACTCAAAATCAATCATCAGAATTTGACTAAAAGCAATAGTTTTATTCTTATTTAAGTGTTCGGTAGTGTATGGAAATATATATATAGATAGATATATGTATATACATATATATGTACTCGCATGTACATGTTTTTACACATCGCATTTAAAAAAAACGGGTATAATAAGGTTGTGCGAATTTATAAGGCATTTAATGTAGTGTTTCTAAAAATAGTACTGTCAAGAATTGAGAATAACTTGAGCACCTATAACATTAACTAATGTTCATTATTTAAAACACACAAATCATATTTGAAATATAATAAAAAGTTTCAACGAATAGCATACTTTAATAAGAATATATACAAATATTATAATTATTGTTGTTCTTTATTATGACAGCAGATTTTATTAATAGCAATTGTCCTGCCTCAGTCACGCAAATAAATGTGTGCATGCTTATTATTCAATTCAATCCAAGGGTTTTCGATTATTAAGGACTGTCAAAAACAATGTTTCGGCAATCCCAGAGAAGATAGTACTTTTATATCATGAATATACAATAATCATCCTATACACTTCCATACACATCCCTTGGACACTTGAATACATATATAACTTTATTATATCCTACACTTGCCCTATTTTTGTTAAAGGGTATAACATGATCACACGAGTGGAGTTTGTTTTTTAAAAATAGTCATGTAATATAGCACAAATATATATAAATAGCTAGCTGATCCGGTTTTGCTCGTGTCATTGTTGTCATACAAATTAATTAGGAACTATTATGATGAAACGCAACATTTGGCATAATCTCGACCTCGATCCCAATTTTCCACCCATTGCATTGTATTTGACAATACCACAGAATTTTTTAAACATTTTAACACAAGGGAGTGCATTTTTTAATTTTATAAAACATTCGATTTATTTATGGCGTAGATTTAAGAAAGTGAATTTAAATAGATGCATTTAATCACATTATTGGGGCGAAATTACCCAAACATCCGTTCCTGTACTTACACTCTTATGCCCGAAAGGAAACTATAATGAGAATTGAATTGAGCTTCCTAGATTTTACGGTTTGGTCTGCGCATTGACAATCAAACAGATGCATTTGTATAAACATATGTACTCTCATGAATGAACATACACACATACGTTTGTAATTACAAACAGAAATACATCGATGGTATTCTTACAAATGTAAATGTACGATCAATGAATTATGTATGTACACATGTTCTTGAAGATGCTTTTATATAAATTCATCACATACATATATACATTTGTACAATTAAAGTCTCTCAAAAAGTTGGCAAGGGTCTGGTGCTCTTCGCTCAATTTTCTCAATGATAGACACGTTTCACATGTGCATATATATGAATGTACTATAATTTGTATGTGTTATTACCTAAACACATACAAATAACAAAATACTCTGCCGTAACACATATGCTTACATACGTATATACTTTAATGAAAATATATATGTACAAATGCTATATGCAATAGCCTGATTTTATTAAGCTTACAGCTTTCTATTTTCAAAAATATTATCGATTAAACACATGAAAGTTTCAAGTATATGAAGATCATTGGGCTGCAAGAACGAAGAGCAATTGAATTCACTTATTGAACTTGTTCCTGAACTTTAGAATGTTCATCAAGCTATTGATAAACATGTTGTCAGGTTTTTATTCAAAAACAGTTTTATTTAAGTAAATGCATACTTAGTTAATTTATAGATTACATCAATTTTAACAACAAAAAAAACCAAGTAAAAAGTTCCACAGAAAATTAAGCAAAGTGCTTCTTGATTACATTTTCCAGCTTAAGAGTATCCACGGCGAATTTCCTAATGCCTTCAGATAGCTTATCAGTTGCCATGGCATCTTCATTCAGTAACCATCTAAATGTGCTCTCGTCAATGGAGATCTTCTCAATGTCCTGCAGTTTCGCATTGTTAACTGATAAATATGGTTTTATGAGACTCTCATCATTTTCCAACTCCTTTAGTAAAGATGGGCTGATAGTTAGCAAGTCGCATCCGGCTAATGCTTTTATTTCACCAATATTTCTAAACGATGCACCCATAACTGCTGTTTTATAACCGAATTTTTTATAGTAGTTGTAGATGCTTGTAACGGATATCACACCGGGGTCCAGCAAAGGCTCGAACTTCTTGGAATCCGTGTTCGCCACATACCAATCCAATATACGGCCAACAAATGGGGAAATCAACGTGACGCCAGCCTCAGCGCAGGCAACCGCCTGGCCAAAGGAGAACAGAAGCGTCAGATTGCAGTGCACACCATGTTTCTTCTCCAAAATTTCAGCAGCTTTTATGCCCTCCCATGTTGAGGCGAGTTTAATCAAAATGCGTTCCTTTTCAATGCCAAAGGATTTGTACAAGGCAATCAATTTCAATGCCTTATTCACACTTTTCTCGGTGTCAAACGAAATGCGTGCATCGACTTCAGTGGAAACTCTTCCAGGAACAATTTTTAAAATTTCACAGCCAAACAATACGCACAGATAATCCATAGCTTCAGCTACTTGATTCTCCAAAGTTCTGAAGTAAAATGTGTAGAAAATAATCAGTAAGATATAACAACATATATGAATAAGAATAAAAAATAATATGAAAGAAATATATTAAGAAGTATGAATTGTCTTCTTTCTTAGTGAAGTCGTAAAAAGATTTCAAAGTTGATTCAGAAATATTAACATCGGCATAAGTTGATGAAACGCAGAAGTAGTTGGTATTGGGAGAGATTTTGTCTTATCTCAGCCCATCTCTAAGAAAACGTCATAAGGGTTGACATTACAATCGAAATATATTTCTGATTGAGTTATTTAATTAATAATACATTACCCTGCTTGGGATTTTCCATAATCAACTGCATTGCGTACTAGGAATTGATAGCGTTCCATAGTTGACGCAGATAAAATAAGCGATGGATTAGTCGTTGCATCCGTAGGCTTATAGATATTGATGGCTAAAATAAAACAAGCAATGGGTTAGTTGTTAGCGAGAGAGAGAAGCTGAGTTGATTAACAAAAAATATGTAATGGCAAATGTCAGTTCAATTTGTCGATCAGGTTGATTTGTTAGAAGTTGTGGCCAACATGTGCTGCGCTTGCAGTTTGGGCCAAACGGCAAAAGCATTGCAAATAAGCTGAAACTCCAAATTTAGCACATTCATTCATGCATAACCATTGAGTCTTTCAAAACCTTATCAGAATCTTATATTACTTTCATTTGTATACGAAAAATACACTCGCACACACGTATACACTTTGCTTGTATAAGGTCAAACAAAAGTCGGACTCACCTTCGACTTTAACTTTTATTTGAACTTCAAAAATATTAAAATATATTTGTATGTGCATACGTACATTTTGATATTGCGATCAGTACTATGATGACAAATTAATATTTCCAATTGGAAATTCTTTGAGCTAATAAGCTGAGTTTGTAATAACACCTACTCTCATATGTATGTATGCACATGCTTAGCCCGAACGCAAATAAAAGTATTTGCACATTAGAAGGTTGAAGCATATTAATTATATTAATAAATGTATTTTACCTTCAAAGTCACCGGTATCGGCCACTATTGTAGTTATTTTCTTAAGTTGTTCTAAAGCCGACATTTTCTGCTTCTTTACCACGCGATCACCTTCCATTTCCCGATTTAAATGAATTTATAATAGAGATGATAATTTTGTAGTGGCCGATATCGATTATTATTCATGACTATCGATAGTGTCCATGCTAAACAATTTTATTTCGATACCATTATTGTTAATAAGTTTAATTATAGATTCTCCTTGATATGAAAATGAGGGATACATTAACTCATTAACTCAAATACAACACTAAAAATTAACGAAACTAGTTAAAAAATATATTGTTGAATCACCTGCAGCAGCAAATACTTCTTTAAAAAAATGTGTAAGCAATGATCCAATAAGATTTACATTTACCTATATTTACACAGTTTTATATAATTGTATTCTTTTTATAAAAACATTATCTATATAGCGTTTCTTTTTTTATTGATATATTGAATTTTAAAATAAACATATTGGATTGGGGTAGTCTCGAACCACCCTGTGCTGATTTGCGTTTCGATTAAATGTTAGCATTTTACATTTATGGATGAAATTCTTAAAACTCCACTTAAGTCTTATTTTTATATACTTTTCTTGACAAAAATTAGCGTAAGGACTTAGGTTTTCTAGTCTTATCATAAAGTATTTTTGTGTTTGTTTTATTATTAGTTTAATTAATTAATATTAATAATATTTTATTATTTATTTTAAATTTATAGTACCCTCTGAAGACAGAAAGAAAAGAAAAATAATTCAATTTTGTTAACTTTATTTCCGATATTCTTTAATTCTTTTATTCTTTTAAATAAGAAAAGTGTAAAATTTTACAACACTTCGTCCAACTTTCCTTTTAATGATTCCCCTAATGAGTTTTAACAAACAACGATATTGTATTGGATATTACAATAGAGTGCGTAGCCCACAATTTGTGGCATTTTGCATATTGAAATTTCATATTTTTTAGACAGATTCTTTTTTTATATTATTTTAATGAATACTGACGAGAGGGATACAAATATAAGAGAGGTGAGTTAAATGTTTTAAACTACATATTGTCTTCTATAACGTAAGTCCATAAAAGATAAAAAGATACATGATCAGCAGAGAGTTGAATTTATGAATGTCACTTTTACGTTTCACTAATGGCATTACTTTATTAATTAATTGTAAATTCTGTGTTAGTGAGTTAAATAAATTGAAAAACCATTTCATAGAAACCTTACAAACTTTCTTAATGATATTTTACGATATCCATTACTCGTTATGTACATTTTTGTGATGTAGGCTAACCAAATTTTGGTATACAATGTTTAAAATGATATTTATATGCTTCGGGCTTGATACTAACTCATTTACTTCATTAAACATCTTTCAGAATGATGAACGTTCACATTTTGTAGCAGTTACAACAATTTCCGATTCGCAAGCGATTCGGAGTGTGGATTTTCATCCCGATGGAAAGCTTTACGCGGTGGGTTCGAACTCCAAAACATTCCGAATTTGTCAGTATCCGCAACTGTCCAAACTGAGGTGATACAAGCTATAATTACTTCACTTACCTATCGTATTAATATTTTGTTGTTAATAAATTATTAGACAAGATCAACACATTTATCCGCCATCCGTTTTATGCAAACGGACGAAACATCATAGAGGCTCAATATATTGCACATGTTGGTCTGCAGATGGAGAAATCGTTGCAACCGGGTCCAATGACAAGACCATCAAGTATATGAGATTCAACAAAGACACTAACCAGTTGGTGGGCCATGAAGTGGAGCTCAATATGCACGATGGAACTGTCAGGGATATGTGTTTCCTGGACAACTCCTCAACGAAATCACGATTGCTTGTCAGCGGAGGAGCTGGGGATTGTAAGATCTATGTCACAGACTGTGTGACAGGGATGCCATTTCAAGTGTTTAGTGGACATACTGGACATATTTCATCCCTGTTCAGCTGGAATAATGCAATGTTCGTATCGGGATCACAGGTAATTAAATACGGTTAATTTTTAAATACGATTCACTCAAGGTGTAATCTACAGGATCAAACGATACGATTTTGGGACCTTCGAGTGAATGTTGCAGTTAACTCCTTTGATAATGAGTACAAGGGTGGAGCTTTGCAGAATTCTCCAGTAACTGCAGTGTGTGTGGATCCAACCGGACGACTTCTTGTCTCAGGACACGCAGATAGTGCCTGTGTGCTCTATGACATACGTGGGAATAGGATTATACAACGATTCTACCCGCACGATGCCGAAATCAGGTACATCCTCTACCAATCATCTGATCATACAGAAAGATATTATATTTAATTCCAATATGTTTTGTATTCTTTCAAGATGCGTACGATTCTCTCCATCTGCTTACTATATGCTCACGTGCAGCTACGATAACACCATTAAGCTTACCGATCTACAGGGTGATCTTGCAAACGATCTAGCCTCCGTGGTTGTGGCAAGGCATAAAGACAAGGCTATAACAATCAGATGGCATCCAACCGAATTTTCCTTTATTTCAACGTCTGCGGACAAAACGGCTACATTATGGGCTCTACCTCCATCTTAATTTATGTAAACTCTTTGGCGTCAAAATTTCAGTATATTAATTTGTTAGTTGCATTACGGATTGGAAGTCAAAATGTTGGGATTCATTGAAATTTGATTTTAAAGACATATAATAGTTATTAATATTTATTCTAGTAATTTATATTGGGTAATGAGAAAAAAGACCTATAAGATTTATACTCATAACTTGCATTTTGTGCACAATAAAAAAAAAAAATAAATACATTTCCAGTAATGGACAAAGTGGTTAATTTTATATAACTTTCCGCTTCTATATCAGCAATATCTCGCTGTCTATCGCACCATTTTCGCACCAGTTCAAGCCTTTCTGTTATCGATACCTTTTCGAACGTTTCCGCGAATTACCTTTAAGCACGTTAATGCTAAGTTGACCGTGAAAGGATGTATGGATTTAGCGACACCGTTCTTCCTTTCGGTTAGTACTTCGTTCAAGCGAACCGATCCCGCTCGTTGATGTTGTTGCAATAGCGATAAATGATCGTTGCTTGATAAAATGCCTTCCGCCTGTTAAAAATTTGACTACTTTCTAAATAATAGATTTAAAATTGGGCTACAATGTATTAATTGTATTTTCTAAGTCCTTCGTTTAAAAAATTAAAACTATTATAGCCGCTGCTGATGCATCGTAAATCAATTTGGAAATATATAAAGCTCTACAGAGCCATCATGAAGCTGTGTTTTTACATTTTGTTCAGCTTATGTAGTATAGGTTAATCCTCTTTACAGGCTTCATCCTATTCGAGCATTTATGACAACCATTTTTAATCATTTTGAATGAGCAAAATCAAAATTACAAGCAATTTAGGAAATTATGGTTCTTAATCGTAAAATGTGAACCGCACTGGTTCATTCCCAAAAATTCTATTAAATTACTATGTTGAACTTGACAAGAATGGGTGCATTTTCAATGGGAATTTTCAAACAAATGTGGATTGTTTGGATATTTATTGTATTTGAATTATAATTTACATTGCGTGTATTTCATATTATTTTTAATTAATAACACATGAGGGAAACAAGGATTAGTATACAAAAAATACCTCGTATTGCTGATCGTTTATTATAATTTGATATTTCACTCATTACAAGGTGTACAGTAGTTCATTTATCGTTCCTGACATCTTACATATGTATGTATGTGTATGTACATGCAACATAGAAGCATTCATAGATATACAAACATAAGTTCATAAGTTCATTTATTTATGAACACAAAGTCCCATCTCTATCTGCTACATAAATGTGTTAACTTTATAATGCCTATTTTACACATTTGATTAGCAGAGAGTACATACCTACAATAACTAGACATATGTCAATGTAAACACTTATGTATTTATATACATATTTGTGTGTATGTATACATTAAGGAAAATATGCTGCTGTCAAAGGCTTGCATACATATTAATGCTTTTTCATTGATAACTTAAACAAATAACGTACATACATACATATGTATGCATGTATGAATGTCTAATAAGATATGTACATATGTACATATCCAGGGCTATATGTGGTTATTTTCTTTTTCTAAAGTACAATCGGTATCCATCTGTCCTAAATGCTCTACATTTGTTTTCAGTTACTTTTTCATTAATACAACAGTATTTCCCCCAACTCACGACTCCAAATTATATACAGTAGAAAATTGTTTTCTGTTACTCATGCGCCTTCGATATGATAGTTTAATTTTATTCGTACAATTGAAAAGTTCACATAATATTAGGAAAATAAATTTAGCTAAGCTGGAAATTTACCATAGCAAATAAGGAAGCTCCGAATATTTTCCGGTTATTGTTCACCTTCAAAAAAGGCGCTTATTCAAGTAAATATCATTTTAATGCATACACTGGTCTGGGTATGTAAGTATATGGGTGCAGTATACAAACAAAGATATACATATGTATGCAACTACATTCATACTTACAGTGCACCTTTGCATACATTGATACTTTTGTTTAATTTAGTTTACAGTGTTGATATTTACTTACATATGTACATATTAGTTTGAACTTACAGAGAAGTCTGCATTTATTTGTATGTATGTATGTGCGTTGGTGTTAATACTCGTGTGTGTATGTTTAGATAAGTGCATGTATGAAGTAACATTCAATTTAACTCATAACCAATGTTAAATTCAATATGTACTGTGTATATGTATGTAAGTATATACTCTTTTTAATTGTATGTCATGCACACATGCATACGTACTTTTGTATGTAATACGTAAGTAAATTTGCCTGTATTTTCATTAATGAAACGAGCAACATCAAATCAATTTATATTTATCTGAATGGAGTTGTATATAAAACCGTTTGTTAACTATATATGCATGAATTCCAATGTGTGTGTGTATTTAGCTTTATATATGTACATAATAAGACTTAGATAACGCATATGATCAGCTGCTGACAAATTAACATAAAAAATCCGTGCAAGCACATACATATGTATGTATGTACATTCGTACTTAAGGGTGTACGTGCGTATGTAAATACATACATATACATATGTATGTCTAGATCATCACAATGCGTCAGGAAGAGCGCTGGCGAAATATTCCTAATATTTGGTGTTTAAAGAAGAGTGAAACAAGAGCGCATAAGAGAAGATTCGTGCCAAATAATGATCGTCGCGTTGCCAATCAATTTACAACACAGGCTTGCACCTTCTCTCTCTTTTTGGAAGCAGCGACTTCGGGTATCGCTTCGGCTCGTGCTTGTATCGGCTGCTCGTTTGATCATTTTTATTCGGTTGCTTAACTGTGTACGGCAAACGATGATGTAAAAGGAAGCAGCTGTATATCGCTGAATATAACTGAATAGATTTACTGACGGACCGCGTTATGCAATTCAGTTTAATAATAACCTACGAAATATTATTGTAAATATTTAAAGTTCCTCTTTTATGTTACAGAGTGCTCCATAAATACAACTATGCCGGATAGATTTCAAGTTACAAAAACAGATGAAGAGACTGTATTGGATTATCTTCACGATGAATCAGCTAGTGGAAAGCTACTAGGAGATGCTCAGGACGATTTACAAGGTAATTTATTAGTAATCAATATTTTTATTAACTTAAATAATCGCACTGCTTGCGTATATCAGTGCAAGCAGTCCGTGCATTCCTACATTTATGTTGCTGATGTAGTCTTGCTTTTGTCTACATACAAATGCCCACTTCAACGTATACTATAGTTGTGTGGCAAAAAGGACACTTATAAATACTGGTATCATAAATGCTTTAGTATGTTAATAGGTTAAGATTTGCATCTGCAAAACTACTACAACATATACAAAGCATGTACATTTATATATGTATGCTTAGATATATGAGAGTATGTAGTATACGTCCCAGATGTCCCGCTGACACATTTACCGCAACCTGCAGATTAAAGCTTACTACAAAGAGCTTTGAGAGCAGCTCAGCAGAGTGTGTGCGGCTGTGCGTGTGAGTGTGTGAGTGTGCGTGTGTGTACTTTTTCTTCTCATTACAAACTGATGCTGTGTGCAGGCGACGAGAGGATTTCTATACAAATACAGATACATAGGTATGTATCTGCAATTGGCTCTCCTCTCACTTGTCCGTCGCGGGGCTCAGAACACGGGGTGAAATTGTGTGTAGACAGAAGCTTTCATTTTCATCTCAATTTCAATGCTCAGAGTCCTGGGCAACATAATTTTTATTCGGTAGCATACAAGCAGTTTTCTTAAGTTTTCTATTAAATCATTTCAATAAAATAGCACAATTTTAAGCGTCTTCGCTGGATTAAAAAATTACATAATAAATATATTTAAATTAAATGACAAAAACAATGTGCACAGTTACATAAAGCTCAGGTTCTTATAAAACACTCAGAATCCTTTGAACAATTGCAATTGATTCAATTGTTCTTAAATAAATAAATACGAAATAGTGCCTTCAATAACAAAACCAGTGGAAAATGCAAATCGATTTTAAATTCATAATTCTTTGGCTTTGTCCGAAAACAACTCGTTGGCTTTTATTCATATGCTTCATAATCTTGACGGGCTTAAAATTCTTGACCTAGATTTCCCAGCTACACATTTCCGAGATAGCTGGCCCAATTCTCTTTTCGGTTATTAAAGAGAAACGGGGATTTGCTGAATACAAAAGAAAAAATTTTGCTTTAACCAAGTCCCATAATTAATTTGCAAGTTTTGCTTCTCAAACTTTATTAATAATTAGACAAAAGCCCCACCCTCTTTTCATTACAAAAATATATGTATATAATATAATAATAAAAAAGGAAAGTTGAAATTTGCATTTTATAACTGGTCGTCTATTGTATGTGCTTTGTACTTATTACATAATAACAAATTTACAATGGCCAAACATCTATTTAAATGTTATCCGTATAACGCCCTAAAGTGTTAGCTAATTTTAAGTGATTCCCGTGATTTGAGAGAAGTGTACATTTTACACGAAACGGTAACATGCAATGTAATAGTGAAAAAGATGATTCCAACGAAATGAATATAATGCCATCTGAACACAATGGAACAACATCCGAGACTAAACATGCAGGTATGAAAAGAAAACTCATTAACCGATGAAATCTTACTTAGATTGAACTATAGAATGTAAAAATACGGGTGCATACCTCGTATTTAATATGCAGCTTTCTTTTCCTGCAAATATAAGAGTTTCCTTCATTTTATGACATGCCGACTTGTCATTTGATAATTCTTATATATTATGTTAAGAGTCTTTAACTTGCTTGGCATTTTGCTGAATAATAAACACAGAAGTTGTGCAGGAATGTATTTAGAGTTGTAAAGGTCAGGGAAAGCAGTGGGTGTCTGCTACAGTAACCACACTGCTTGCTGTTCATATAGCACTCAGCGCAAGCAGCGCTTGCATAGATGAACGAACTTATACTTATACGATCAAATGCCTTGCTCATATACTTAAGCTCTTATACATTTATTCATATACATACGATCACATATCTTAATCCGAATACGTGAATCTAAACTTATACTCTTACTTATATATTTACTTATACGATCATATTATTCGTAACGTTTAAGAGATAATAATTTATTTATTTGCAGATTCACGCGATGTCCACAGTGCAGAGGAGAATCAGAAATCAACTATCGACCCAAATTTGTACCTATACGACGATGATCTGGAGACTAGGCCACACATTTCAACATTCATTTCATCAATTGCCAATTATGAAAATACGATACCAGCTGCCACCGATCCTGATGCCAAGCCATCGCCACCATCAGCTCGAATGGGTGAGAACAGATACATTATAAAAGTATCTATCTATCTATCTAAATTGAAAGTGTAGAGCTCTTTCTCTATGAGAAGCGAAAACACAGCTGAAAGTTCAGGGACTTTAGATAGAATAAACTTCAATTTTTTAATTGTAAATGTATCTTTTTAGGCACCTTAATTGGAGTCTTCTTGCCATGTATTCAGAATATATTCGGTGTAATCTTGTTCATTCGATTAACATGGGTTGTTGGCACAGCTGGAGCTATTTGTGGATTCTTGATTGTACTCACCTGCTGTTGTGTGGTAAGAATACCCTGTCATCTCTTGCTCTTGCTCGTCCAATTAAGTGTTTATTTATTTATTTGGTTCCAATATTAGACGATGCTTACGGCGATATCTATGTCTGCGATTGCAACAAATGGCGTTGTGCCGGCGGGAGGAAGTTACTTTATGATATCACGGTACAGTTACTGATCATATATTATATACCTCTCATATATCTGATGTTGCAAATTGTCTAGGTCCCTTGGTCCTGAGTTTGGCGGAGCTGTGGGGATGTTGTTTTATACGGGGACAACGTTGGCAGCGGCAATGTACATTGTTGGTGCTGTTGAAATCGTATTGGTAAGATGCATTCAATTGTATACAATTGTTCAGTCAGTATATTGAAAGATCTCCGCAGACATATATGGCACCATGGGCATCCATATTTGGCGATTTCACCAAGGATGCCGAGGCCATGTACAACAACTTCCGAGTCTACGGCACAATTCTGCTTTTATTCATGGGTAAGACAATGCAACTTCCTGATATCCCTATTCCTGATCACACCACATATACACACATATATATATATCTTATCGTTCAGGTCTTATTGTGTTCCTCGGTGTCAAGTTTGTCAACAAGTTCGCAACAGTTGCTTTGGCATGTGTAATATTTTCCATAATCGCTGTCTATGTTGGAATTTTCGACAATATTCACGGCAACGAGAAGTTATAGTACGTGATTTTGGTATATTTTTGGGGATTACACTTATCCTTATGTGTTATATTGTTATATTGCAGCTTATGCGTGCTGGGAAAGCGAGTGCTGAAGGACATTCCCATCGAGAACTGTACAAAGGAGGATCCCTTCCTATTCGACTTGTATTGTCCAGATCATAAATGCGACGAGTATTTCCAAAGTAATTTAAAGTCATTTGGTATAATATGTTGGTTTGTCATTTGGTTAATGTATATTTCTCTTAACACAGACAACAACGTGTCGAGGGTCAAGGGCATCAAGGGTCTGGCAAGTGGTGTCTTCTATGATAATTTGATGCCCTCGTTTTTGGAGAAAGGACAATTTATATCATATGGTCAGAATTCGGTGGATGTTGAGAATATTGGAAGTCAATCGTACAATCAAATTATGGCCGATATAACGACATCGTTCACGCTGCTTATTGGCATATTCTTCCCCTCAGTCACAGGTAGCTCAATTATAGTCTCTCATCCGCATTAAGTTGACCCTCCACATCGATTATTTACTTTCTAGGCATCATGGCCGGCTCAAATCGTTCGGGAGATCTGGCTGATGCCCAGAAGAGTATTCCAATTGGCACAATCTGTGCGATTTTAACAACAAGTACTGTTTACCTATCGAGTGTTCTTTTCTTTGCGGGAACTGTTGATAATCTTCTGCTGCGAGACAAGTACGATTTCGATCATTAGTCATCAATAACTTGCATAACCCGCTTCCTTTTCAGATTCGGTCAATCAATTGGCGGCAAATTAGTTGTGGCAAACATTGCGTGGCCCAATCAGTGGGTGATCTTGATAGGATCATTCTTATCTACTTTGGGAGCTGGTCTACAGAGCTTGACGGGCGCCCCACGTTTACTGCAAGCCATCGCTAAGGATGAGATTATTCCATTTTTGGCTCCATTCGCCAAGTCTTCGAAACGCGGAGAACCTGTCAGAGCTTTGCTTTTAACCATTGTTATCTGCCAATGTGGTATTTTATTAGGTAAACTGATTGAACTATCAAATTATGTGATGCGATTGGATACATCTATTGTTATTCTCCAGGAAACGTTGATCTTTTGGCGCCTTTGCTCTCAATGTTTTTCCTCATGTGCTACGGGTTTGTTAACTTGGCCTGTGCCGTTCAAACCTTGCTAAGAACGCCGAATTGGAGGCCGCGCTTCAAATTCTATCACTGGAGTTTGTCCTTGTTGGGACTTACACTGTGCATATCAGTTATGATCATGACATCGTGGTACTTTGCACTCATTGCCATAAGCATGGCAATTGTTATATACAAATACATCGAATACCGCGGGTAAGTTCGCAGTTCATCAATCAAAATCAGAAAATCAGATCAATCAAGAACTTGTTGAATATATCACAAAATTATATTCGTAATGTGAGTATTTATTGATTGAAATCGATTTGAAATACACAAATGTAGTATATTTGTGATTAATTGAATGATTGTTTGGTTAATTTGTTGATTGGTTGACTGATCCATTGCAGTGCCGAAAAGGAATGGGGCGATGGCATTCGCGGAATGGCGCTAACTGCGGCTAGATACTCACTGCAACGCCTAGAAGAAGGCCCACCGCATACCAAAAATTGGCGTCCACAGATTTTGGTGCTATCGAAACTCAATGATAACCTCATTCCGAAGTATAGGAAAATCTTCTCCTTTGCCACACAACTGAAGGCTGGCAAGGGTCTGACAATTTGTGTGTCTGTGATAAAGGGTGATCACACAAAAATCTCCAATAAGGCAGTCGATGCAAAGACAACACTTCGCAAATACATGACGGATGAGAAGGTTAAAGGATTTTGTGATGTTCTCGTTGCCCAGGAAATTGGCGAGGGCCTCAGCTCAGTGTAAGTGCTCTATAGTAATGTATACTATAGATTTACAATACCTCTTTTTGCAACATTTCCTTGCGTTCTGGGAAAACTGTAAACATTACCCACATATTCATTAAAACAGAAATAACACCTCATTATCAATTTCTTTACAATCTCAGCATTCAGACAATTGGCCTGGGAGGCATGAAGCCAAACACCGTGATTATCGGATGGCCATACAGCTGGCGACAGGAAGGCCGCTATAGCTGGAAGACATTCATACAAACGGTGCGAACTGTGGCTGCCTGTCATATGGCATTGATTGTGCCCAAGGGAATTAACTTCTATCCCGAGTCAAATCACAAAGTAATTGAAGGAAATGTTCGGAGAAGATTTAGAAATGGTTTTATTTAAATTATCCCTTTGCAGATTGGTGGAAACATTGATATCTGGTGGATTGTCCATGATGGAGGTCTGCTTATGCTACTGCCTTTCCTGCTGAAACAGCACAGGACATGGCGCAATTGCAAACTTCGCATTTTCACGGTTGCTCAAATCGAAGACAATTCGATTCAAATGAAGAAAGATTTGAAGACATTCCTTTACCATCTGCGAATTGAAGCAGATGTTGAAGTAGTTGAAATGGTAAGCCTAATACCATGCAATTAATTGCAAATTAATCAAATAATATTAATTATATTTCACAAACAGAACAATAGCGATATTTCGGCATATACTTATGAGAGAACTCTCATGATGGAACAGCGCAATCAAATGCTAAGGGCATTAGGTTTAAACAAAAAAGAGAACTCCAAAGTGGTGAGTATAATTTGCATGTGGTTAACGCAGTTCATTCAAATGCATACATACATACGTAACAGATACATACATACAAACATACATACATATTTACATATGTATATATCCATGCATATGCTGTCATCAATTATAACTTATATACTATAGGATGATTTATCATTTATCGCACACATTTATTTTATATTTACTTCATTGGTTTCTTTTCATTTTGATTTCGATTTCAATTTCAATTTCGATTTATTTGAAAGTACGTTTTATCCGACAATCAAAACTATTAACTATTGAGATCAATTAAAAATTTCACACTTTGTATATTTGATAAAAGGTTCAAACTATAATGGATTTTAAGGAAACACCCAGTGATAATAAGTTATCTTTGGTAAAGCAAACAAAAATACAGAATTTCGAATCTATATCTTAATTTATATAGATATATATTATATTATTTTACTAGGCGTATCTATCGATATATTATCATAAGTTCTGTTATATATATACATACATATACATACATACAAACGAATTCAAATATTTTGCTTGCTTCCCACATTTCAAAATATTTCATTACTGCTGCGAGGCACTGTAAACGTTGATCTCATGTTTATGCATAAATGCATATAAATTTATATACATATATACATATATATGTACTTGTATATGTGTATATGTGTATATGCATATGTGTACATGCATGTATGTACTATTTTTGAAAACAACGCTGCATGAATACACATCCCATCTCCCTTTATTCCTTCAATAACCACTACATAAATCATCCGCAGTGTCCTTTGAAAATCGCAAATAAAACAAATTGTAACCGCCTTTCTATACCCTGGACCCATTCAAAATGAATGTGAATGAGGCTGAAAGACATCTTTATCGACTTGATAAAGTATATAACTTATCGATAATTCGCATTCATCTGTCTGTCCGCATTACAAATACAGAATTTTTGTTCCACAGCGCAAAGCAAGCCCGCATAGCCTGTGAATGTATGAATGTGTCTTTATATCATGTATCCTAAAACACTGTTGTCCACAGGGTATCTCGAAGTTGAACACTCAACAACAACAGCGTTTTTAGTTGTTCTTTTTAACTGTTCTTCTTCTTTTTGCACGTTCTACAAGTGTGTATGTATGTACGTGTTGCATGTATGAGTGTATGTATATACAAGGCTTGGATATATAGTCGAGAGTGCTCGACTGGGAGATACCCTAAATCCTATTTCGATTTCTCTCTTCGTGTTAAAGCTTGTTTAGCATAAGTAGGTGTTGGACTTATTGCTAAATATTTAGGATCTCAATTGATACGAAAATATAGACTATATTCTTATATTCATAAGATATTCGCCAAATATTTGAACAGGTTACTTGTGATTTAGCCTTGGTAAGAACCAAAAGTTCTCTCGAATGAAATACAAAAGCACTTTGTTTGCTTTCCCGATTTGGATTGGAACTGAGGCTTTAGCACAAGTGGTCTTAGACATTTATTGGCCAGTTCATTGGACACATATGTATGTATATGTATGTAAATACTTTACGCTAACAATTTCAGGTTCAAACAATTGTAGACCACCATTACGACGCCATTAAAACAGCGTCGAAAGTTCGGTTTGCCGATCCTACCATAGAAGAAATACAAAATCACGTATGTATACGTAATCATCATAATAATACTACTACTGCTAATAATAATAAAAACACGAATAACAATAATAATAATAGTAATATTAATAATAATAATAATATTAAAAATAGTTATATTAATAATAATAATAATAATAAAATTAATATAGTTCAGTTAACCTCAGGAAAATAGTATTTGTCTACAAATTTCAATTTATATTTTCAGTTAAAATCTCAATCGCAATTAATTCATCGTTTAGTTCAGTTTTTATCATTTTAATTTGTATTTATTTTTATTATGGTTAATTGTTGTTATTTATGTTATTTAAACGCACAGGATAAATGATAATGTATTCTTTTAACCACCACCATAGTTGATAAATCAAACGAATTTTCTCTTTCATATTGTACAGGAGTCTCAAAATGAGGAAAAACGCAATTCAATTGATTCAGATGGTCCGGAGAGCTCGGAAACACCTGATATTACATCTAACAAGGATGAGTCAACTGAGAAAGCTGACGGAAACTTGAAATCGAGTGTGAAACCGTAAGTTAACTTCATTATCAAAGTATTATTTCATTTCTCAATTGCTTTACTAATTACAGAGATGAATTCAATGTTCGTCGCATGCACACGGCAATAAAACTAAATGAAGTTATAGTGGAGAAATCACAAGATGCCCAATTGGTCATTATGAATTTACCAGGTCCCCCGAGGGAAGTGAGAGCGGAACGTGAAAGCAATTGTAAGTGTTTTAGCACATAATAGATAAACCTTAAGTTCCTAACTATATTTGTTTCTTTTTCAATAATTAGATATGGAATTCCTGGAAGTTTTAACAGAGGGTCTTGAAAAAGTATTAATGGTTCGTGGAGGAGGTCGTGAAGTAATAACAATTTACTCTTAAAGAGCATTAATCGCTCGGTTTTTAAGAGTTCGCAACATTAGACAAGTTTAAGAATCAATCAAATTTTTGAATGAAGGTTATTATTAATTTGTTATATTAAATCATATGTCCAAATATTTTATTTTTACGTAAATAAAATATCAAAAATTGTAACAATAAAAAAAATGCAATCTTTTTATAATTTACGGAGTAAGGGGTAATATCAGGAGCCCGCAACGGGAAAATTAAAAGAAAAATAGGATCAGAAATGTAAGACTTTTCTGTGCGTGTGTGTGTGAGATAGAGAGAGAAAGAGAGAGAGACAGCTTATTATGGAAATGGCACATATCAGAATAATTCCGTTTGAAGAAACAAAGAAAAATATAGATATTATGTGAAAAGTAAATATAAAATTCGCTTCTATATCTTTATTAAAATATATATCTGCTGAGAATTCGCTGAATTGAATTTTTAAATCCTTGATGTATCAAAATAAATATAATTAAATATCTTGTTTAAATTGCATGTTTTATAATAATTTTGATGCCTACTCGCATTATATATTTTGTACTTAAATCGATGTTAACTTTGCAACGCTATCTTGACAAAAGCAAATCGAGAGACTGAGAAATATTGTATTTGAGGAACCCTGTGAAAGCAAACCAAAGGCGTTTTAAATCTTTTGTGCCCTGGTTACCCTGTGAAAGCAGACCTGGTTCGGCGACTTTTCGGCGTGCTTTTTATTCAAACGGTCTGTTGGTTGAAGGTATGTATAGCAAATAAGACATATTCGCATAATAATTATATTCAGAATACTGCAAAGAAAGTTGAATCTACTTTTCAATAGTAACAATTTTTGCACATTTCTGTAATTCTGTACAAATTAGTAGGGCGATCACATTAAGCTTGAACCAACACGTGTTTTGCGAAAATGTGGTGTACAGGAATGTACCCTTTGTGTTTTCTCTCTAGATTTCTTAATTATTACTGCGGACAAATGTGTTTTTATGTATTTGAATATATGCGAATATTCTAAATCTATTTATCTAATTCATACATGTCTACATAAAATGGAAATAATAAATTTACATATCTGCGCATTTGTAAAGAGGAAACCATACACACACATATATGCAGACTTATGTACATGTTTATACGTTATTTGTATAGATATGTATGAAATCATATGCGGATGTATATGTATTAATTACAGCTTTTATGGGAGTGTCTGACACTATAGAGCATTAATTCTTATTAATCATTAGAATATACGTATATGTAATTAAAACGTAGTATGTGTTTCAGAATTCTGCATTTACATTAGCAACAATGGACGCACCAAAGGAGGGAAATATCGATGCTGAGTCGTGCAATGAAATCGATGATAAATCGAATTCAGACTGCCAATCCATGTAAATAATATTTTTCTGTACGTGGAGTTCGAATATTACAACTTTCAATTAATTTGATAGGCCGGCTTATATGAATTCGGTGCTACGCCGACAGTTTTTGCAACAAATGGTGAAGTCATTGCCAACAGTTGTTCAGAAGAGGCTCACTGTACTGAAGAATATGCAGTTGGATCAATTGAACTTGGAGGCCGAATTCTTTGACGAAGTCTATAATTTGGAGAAGAAGTACCAATTGAAATACCAACCCATGTTCGAGAAGCGCAAAGATATTATTGCCGGCAATGTAGATCCCTCTGAAGAAAGTCCCAAGTGGAAAGAACCTGAGAGTCTGCCAGTTGATGGAGATGTTGGTGACGGCTTACGCGAGTCTTTAAAGCACATTAAAAGCATGCCTCAAGATGCAAAAGGCATCCCAGACTTCTGGCTAACAGTTTTCAGAAATACAGCCATGTTATCCGAAATGGTGCAGCCTCACGATGAACCGGCTATGCGTAAGCTTACCGACATTGTAATTAAATACGATAACGAAGTAAGTACTTTAATAGCATAATCGGGTTGATATTGCTCTGTTAACTATAGGATAAGCCATACTAAACTTATATTTGCACAATTTCCGTTTGCAGCATTCATACTTCTTGGAGTTTCATTTTGAAAAAAATGAATACTTTTCTAATGCTGTGCTTACAAAGCAATACTTCCTGAAGTCCACTGTCGATCCAGAAGATCCCTTCGCATTCGAAGGCCCTGAGATTTATAAATGCAAGGTGGGTTTGTTTGGTGCCACAACTCGACAAAGAAACTGGGTTTATTCAATTGTTGTTGCATTATTAGGGCTGCGTTATTAACTGGGAGAAGAAAATGAACTTGACAGTTAAAACTATTAGGAAGAAACAGAAGCATAAGGAACGTGGCGCCGTGCGCACTATTGTCAAACAGGTTCCTACAGATTCGTTCTTCAATTTCTTTGATCCACCAGAACCAGTTCAAGCCGATAAGGAAGAAATTGATGATGACTCTCAACAAGTAAGACACTAAATTTTATTTATTTCTGGTGCATTTTATTAAAGTTTTTTCATTATTCAACAGATATTGGCTACTGATTTTGAAATCGGTCACTTTTTGCGTGCTAGAATTATTCCGAAAGCTGTGCTTTATTATACTGGTGACATCGTTGATGATGAAGACGATGATGATGAAGAGGAGTACGAAAATGAGGAAGATGATTATGACGATGATGATAATGAGGGTGGACACACCAAGCCCTCTGGTGGAAGCAAAAAACAGTCGCCAAACGAGTGCCCTAATCAGTAGGACAAATATCTTGATGTTTCAACTGCAAAAATTGTATATAAGTATACACGCATACATATATTTAAAATATATTTTGGTGAATTAAAACTTCAAAGAATGTAAATGCCCTTGTATTCATGAAATTAAAAAAAAAAATGCTTAACTATTTTATTGCAGAAAGAACCCTTATTAGAATTTTGCCGCCTTTTCTTTGCTTCTGAAGCTTGTGCATTAATAATAGTCAAACGATCGATAAATCTAGAGATTCCACTTCGCAGAATGCTTTAGCATGGCGCGCATATTTCGATAGATTTCGAAAGACCATCGATAAATTCGAAAAAATGCGACCAGTCCAATGAGAGGTATAAGATCGGAGTTGTCTTGTTCCTTTTCGACAATACCTCACAAATTTTTTATTTATCTGATTATCTTTGCCCATCAGCAGTATTATTTGCCATCGAGATTGAAGAATGCATTACATAAATAGAAACTTAGCTATTATACATATGCACAAAAAGCGTAATGTCCTTAGCCAGGATCAGTTTCGGAATTCATATTGAAGATTGTTAAATTCATAGTTTAGTTATAGTCCATGCTTTGCATAGATTCACGATTTGCAATAAAATGTATTAGTTCTCAAAATATTTTATGTTTCATTTGTATTGTATATTATGTAGTTCCGATTATGGTTATCTTTTAACTGTTTATTTTAATATTAATAATATGAAGTTATTTATTTATACAATTACGTTCATAACAATATGTACACTCTTGGTTGACTCTAAATTGAACCCAAAGCAAATTTTTTTTAGATATGGACAATTTCTTGGGGCACGTAATGAAACATTTGGTATGTTTTTAAATAGACTATATATTTGCGAATTTCTGTTAATTTAAGGGTGTTTCCAAAGATTACCAAGCGAGAGCATTTAAGCCCGATGTCCGCAAAACGATGACTGTACAGTTCTATAAGTAAGTTGTTTGTCTTCCCTTGTATCAGATTCTGTGCAACCTGGGAGTCTCTCCTCCTTCTTCTACTGTTCCTATGTTGATACCCAGAATATATTCGCTCTCTCTTCTAGAAATAATAACAAAACCTTAGAGACATCAGTCACTTTTAATGGGAATATGTTGAAGGCATCAGGATGCAGTCCATCAGATAAATTTTCAATTATTTTGCACGGATGGATTCAGAGTTGTTCTGAAGAATGGGCACTGGCGTTAATTGACAGTAGGTTGAACTTGTGCAATGTTACATTCCATTAGAGAAATCTATCTTATTCTATTCTAGGACTGAGTTATTACCGAAGAGGTTGTGTTATATGCATTGATTACAGCACTGTCGCCAGTTCCTCCTATGTGCGGTAAATAAATGCATTTATTCTGAAAGCGAACTAAAATCTAACTGATACATTCATATACTTCTCAAGGCTATATTCAAAATTTGAACATATAACTGAAGCAATTGTTTCAATTATTATTGGCCTCATTCAATACGGTTTCGATCCAAGCCGAGGATATTTGTTTGGCTTCAGTTTCGGTGGTCAACTGGCGTCCGCCGTTGGCCGATCTTTACAACCCCAATTCACCCTCCAGAGTATAGACAGTAATTATGAGAAATAAATAAGATTTATTTGTGCATTGTTAATTTATGTTTACATTAGCATGTGATATGGCAGGACCCGGATTCGATCCGGTTGCTATCGACCACTCAAAAGCTGGCAGGAATGTGCAATGCTTTCATACGAGTCGCGATAAAGGAACTTTGATACGCTCCTGCCACAGGAATATCATGCTGGGCAACTGTGGCCTCAACCAGCCATCATTGGCGAGTCAGTTACGTCTGGGAAGTCATGGTCTGTGCGTTGACATATACATCAATAGCTTTGACTATCCTTTCTATGCATTGAAATCCCCGCCCAGTGAATGTGATTCCTTTCAAGCAGCAGCTAATATTCCAAACGATTATACTGTTGGATATGACGAACACTTTAACAAGTATGACATGAAAGGCAAGATTATAAAATATACAAATATTCAATATTCAATTCTTTACTTTCAGACAAGTTCTTGGAAAGGTCTTTGTTCCCACAAGTTTGCATTATCCATATAATTTATCGAAAAGGGAGCTTCAACTGTATTATAAAAATAATTTATAAACTATTCAATGGAACACACTAAAAACAGATGCTTGTCCTAGTTATAATTAGAATTTACGCGATTTTATTATGTCAAATAATGCTTCCTTTAATGCGTCACATACAAACAATGTAAAAATACAATATTGCGCTCAAATACTTAATTTGTGTAGTACAACATTAACAGAAAAACAATTTGTTCATTATTATTATTATCATTAAGTAGAGTTCTTTTCGTTATCCTCAAAATCCAATGTGTTAAGCACATTGACGTCTAGTTCTGGATCCGCATATTCCAGTATGTTAAAATCATTGCCAATCTCAGATGTTAACGATTTTAGCAGATCATCATCGTCTCCTTCACCAAATCCACCTAATATATCTCCAAAGCCAACATTTTCCAACTCAACTGCAGAAGATGATATTCCCTCCTGTGTATCGGTCATTTTGATATCAAGTGGATTCTTGCCATCCTGGTCAAGACTTCTTATTTCCGTATGCTGAGGCTTTCCGCTCATGCTTAGCATTGGATTGTTTTGCGTTATTGGAGCATTTTGTATTAGCCCAAGTCTTAGAACATCGTTTGGCATAAAGTATTCAGAATTTGATGACATTATCATGGCTTCCGAATTTGTCTTTTGCAATAGATTGCGCAATTTTTTGTCGCCCACAGGCTCAGATCCATAGGATGAATTGTGCTCCATTCGTTGCTCAACCGATGCAATTTTTAATGATGACGAACCTGCAACGTGCATAGGTGTCCTTTGGATTGTTGATTTAACCACTAAGCCTTCATTGAGATTGGGTGACGGGGCATGTGCATTTGGAGTGTGAACAGATGGTCCAATATAGCACGCAGCATCGTAAGAAATTCCATCTGCAAAGTGTAATAATAACAATGAGAATTTAAATAGGATTTCCATTAAATTAAACTCACTGAAATTGCCAAACGAGTAGACTTCCTTTGGCTTCATTACGTAGCCTTTCTCTGGGTTTTCTGGCTTTTCAGCTTTTACCGGTTGGCTGATTTTGCACTGTTCCCGCCTCTGTCGTAATGCTGACCGATTATCCTTGGCCTTTTGTAAGAATGGTGCTTTCTTTTCGTTGCATAACGATCGCCACCTCTTTAGAATCTGCTTACAGCGATCGTTCCAGTTGGGATACAGTTCCTTTAGATTTGCGTGCTCAGTGTTTGCATACAGAACAGCCGAAATGGTCGCCATTAAACCGAGATCTGCAAGGAAAGATAAACTTTTATATTGCATTCGTTTGTTATTATAATAATGGAATATACCTTCATCCTTGCGCATTTTCTCGGCAGTCTTCTGGGTGCCAACATTAATGCATTCTATGCCAGGCTCATTTGGCTTTGGCTCCTCAACAACTCGCTTCTCCTCTATGTATTTATTTTGCGTTTTTGTCTGGTAATGCAATGGCGAAGATTTGGCAGTTATATTCGCGGGCAAATACAGTTTGCTGTGGAATTTCTGATCCTGCGTTAACTGCGGAGGCACAGCATAATTCTCCACAAAGACTGCCGGCTCACTGAAGTAAATATAAACATATATATTGGATATGTTAAGGAGATCTGTGCAAGTATACATACCTTAAAGCATTCTTCATGTTATCAGATGATGCAATAAAATTGACATTGGAGTTTGACCCATCTAAGCCGGCAATACCCTGGTTGGCCTGCAGAAAGTAATTCAGAGATTAAGATATATTTAAAATAAGACAAAAACGAATGTATATTTACCAGGGGGTCCACAGAATGTATATTATTAGTAACCGCTTTACTTGTAATCTCAGTCATCGACGAATCTGCATGGAATACTTGTTAGTCCTTGCTTTTTTATGAAGATTCACGTTATGTGTGCTTACCAAACAGACCTGCATCCGGCACTAGCTCTTCGTTCTTATGAGTTGCTAACTGTGTTGAGAACTGATCCCCAAACATGTTCTTGTTCTCTGGTAGAGGTAAAGGCTTCTCTGGTTTCGTTTTCTTCTGCGATTTCACGGGACTTTTGGTGGCCGAGTTGGCTTCGTCGTCAGATTTTTTATTATTCGAGTAAGTGAAAAACATTTTCATGGTCGTATCGATTTCATCCGAAGAATCTGAATCGTATACAACAACGTCTCCCGACTCCAAGAGAGGCTTTCCGAAGAACGCTTCTTGTAAATATGCTGGGTAGGCTTCAATAAGCTTATTCTTTTGCTTTTTCCGAATGATTTTCTTTTTCTTGTCCATAACTAAAACTGCATTCACTTGATCAACTGTATCCTCGTTATCCTTTTTAAGTGCTCGGTTTCGCACTGAAAACCCACCGATTCCCAACTTTTGCAGATTTCGCTGTCGTTTCTTACGCAACACATGAACACCATCGTCGTTGGTGGAAATGGAAAAACCTTCGGGCAATGCACTTTCCGCCTTGTCCCATATCATGCCGTCCTTGTACTTATCACATGGAAGATCTTCCGACCCGGCAGCATCGTTCTGTCCGTCTTTATTTGAATTTGCAATGGGTTGTCGCATTTTCCGTTTACGTTTAATCTCTGTCGAAAGCGATTTGATCATGTTCAAGCCATTTTCACTCAAGCACACACCGTCTATCCAGTGAATGGCTTCCGTGCTCTCCAATAAATCGTTTGTCAAAAGAACATTACGATCCGAAACATTTATATTCTTCCCGTCTTGGCTAACCTCAGGCACCAGTTTCGTTGTGCTCACCGAGTTTTCATTTGAAGCAATTGCGTTCAGCTGTGATTGCGTTTTCCCGTTGGAGCGACACTTTAAGCACTTGTACTTATTGTTATCATAATACTCGATTGTGTGCTGAGTGTTTACGGTGTCGCAGAGGAAATGGGACCAATGTGAACACTGTTCACATTGGATAATCATCTCGCCATCGCTGTAGACTTTTGTGCAAACAGTGCAATTATTTTGACTAGCACAAGGCGGACACTCCGGCAGGTTGGGATCATTGGAGTCACATTTTTCAGTCGGATTGCGACCACACTTTTGGCATAGTGTACAAAATGAACACTTCCAGTTGCCATGGGGTACCGCTTCTAGCGGTGGATTCACACAGTAAATATGATAGGATATATCGCATTCGTCGCAAAGAAGTAATCGCGCTTCATCGTTCTTTTTGCCACAGCCTTCGCATACAGTACAGTCTAGGCAGCGCCATCCCTTCTGCAGTATTCCTCTCGAGGGCTTAACGTTAGCACAATACGGATGATAGCATTGGCCACATTGGGCACATGTGATCAAGACTGAATCGCTTTCAGTGCCCAGGGAGCCGCACATCACGCAAATGTCTTGGGTGAGCACATACTTATCTCGTGCCGAACACAGCAGCATTTTCTTATCACTGGAAAAGTCCGTATCCAAATTGCGACTTATGTAACGATCACTTGAACCGCTCTGAAGCACAAGTTGGCGTCCTTTTCCGCGGTTGCTGCGCTTCTTCCCTATTTGCGACAAGGCTCCCATGCGATGTAACACAAACTTTCCGCCTTTGCCACGAATGTTGGTCAAACAAACTTTTTTCTTTGTGCTTGGCAACTTGAGGGGATCTTCACTGTTGACTTCCACACACGGCTTGCTATCCAATGGATCTGTATCGCCGTCCTTTACATTAAAATGCTCCGAGGACTGCGATTCACCGATGGACCTTTCAAGTGGTTCAGTTTTGAGTTGAGCTGTGCTTGAGTTTGTTTTACAATTGGGACAGACATAATCATAGTCAGGATTCAATTCCTTCTTTTTGTGATATGCAGTCAAATCAGCTTCTTCATCACATGTGCTATGAACGAATCTAATAGAGATATTGTGCACAACTGTAGATTAGAGTATCGTATTTAATAGATTTCCACAATAGTAGGTACTTACTTATTACACCAGCTACATTTGACCATTTCCTTATAAGCTGCCGCTCGATACGCTTTTTGGCAGATGGGACAAGAAAATCCCTTGTTTCTCTGTTGATAGCATGAATCGCAGATCGTATAATGACTATGCCAGCGAGATGAACTGCCACCGCCGGGTGTTCTGGACCCACAATCTGTGCAAACGCGACACCGCTATTAGTATAATAAGAAGCAAACAAGTTAACATTACAGAAGACAATAGAAAAGTAAGATATTATTTACTCACATTACATTTCCAACCATATTTAGGAATAGATGATATTACTGGGCGTAGGCAGGTCGCGTGATACATCTTCTGGCATTGCTCACATTTCACATATTTAATGTCGGTTGAGTCCTGTTGCCTACAGATCTGGCATTTTGTACAGCGAGCACAGCTCCAACCAGCTCGGGTATCTATATTAATGTACAATTGTACTAACATAAGCTTCCCTAACATTAGTTAAATCAAATTTATGATTACCAGGGAGATTTGCCAATCCAATGCAAGTTGAATGATAATGATCTCCACATGAACAGCACATTACCATTTTGGACAGATCACCCAGCGACGAACAGGTCAAGCATTCCACATTATTATCACTGCCTAGGAAAGAATAAGAATTGAAAGATGTATTTTAAATAAATTTAATAGTTTTTGGATACTTACAAATCAATGGAACTTGGCTTAAATGCTCCGTGCAGAATACAGTAAAGCTCTCCGAGATAAGTAAGCAACCGGCAGCTGTGGCACACGGCCAATGATGTATTTGGCGGCAGTTCATTTTGCACATGATAGATGCTCCGTACTGACCACAGAAACTGCATTTCTGCTCCAAAAACTTAGATAAATGGCTCAAAATCTGGAAAATATCTTGATCCGTATATTGTGGTTTGCGCAGAGACCACATTAGGCACATGCGATGTACGTAAACAAAGTCATCATCGAGGAATACCGAAGCATTTAAGATGTCTGCGTATCCGATTTTATCCAATTCATATGGACTTTCACCACTGTTAGTTGGTTTGTTTTTCAGACACTTAAGTTTGCGATTTATATCCTGATCTTTATCTGGGTCACAAGACTGATACACTGAATTCCAATCCTTGAAATCAGAAGGCACTTTTAGTTGAAACATAACTCCTTGACCCAGCGCACTTCTCTCCCCAAGATTGCACAGGCAACAGACTTTTCCTGGGTACTTCTCGGGAAAGTATGGCAGTTCATCACAGCCTGCCGTAGCAGCTTTCTCCTCTACATTTGCCAAGATGTGAGAACTCATGTTATATTATTTTCATATACAAAAATCTCACACACAACTTAGTGATGCACATTGTACAATACAATGGAGTCATCGATGCACTGTTGTCTCATCGAATGCTTGCGATATATTTAACCAATTTATCGATATATCCGTTTATTCCAATTAACTTCTAATACTTTTCGATCCAAACTGAAAATATAAAACATAATTTATAGTCAAAAGTATTAAAGTAATTTTGCTTAATAACATCATAATATATATTGATGTTAGTGAGTCACTAATTTAATGACGCTACCTTGACTTAGTACATATCGATAATTTGTGATACATGTATGTCATTTGTATGGGTCTTGTTTATAGTAAAAGATTATTGGCATTTACAGGTTCTTGCACAGTTGAACGATTGTAAAACACATGTAGTTTTTTGTGTGTGCAATTCAGATGCATTTTGGCGAAAGAATTCATTTTCTAAGATGGACCTTTATCGACCCAGAGGCACTTTGGCACGTGTTATTCACGCCAAATTCCATAATGACAATTTTCTGGAGAATATAGACACACAACAGGTAACAAACTTAGATAAATCATAAGATTATGTGCACATATATGTAATATTCTCTCTTATAATAAATGCAATTTATTACAGTGGTATACATTAAACTGCGAGTTACCTCCAAAATTCCAGTCGAAATTTGTAGCTCTGAAGCGGCCCGACCCAACAACCGTAAGATGGCTTGAACGGGCAAAAATGTTATCTTCTAACATATGGATGCATCTTTGGCATGCATTGGCCAGATCTGTTCTGCAGTTTTTTATGACTCAGACAGATATTAACGGCCTTTTGAAGCGTGGATCTATGTTCATTTTGTCAGAAGAACAATTTTACAAACTGCTGGAGGCTGGTGGCTTTCCAACAAGATTTTCATCAGAGACGGTAAATTTTAAATTGTCTATCAAATTCCATAAATATCAAATGGCTTATTTTGTAGATTACTTTGTTAGACATTGGTGCCGGAGACGGTGAAGTTTCCCTACGAGTGGCAAACAGTGTGGCTGAATTAAGTGGAAATGCTGTGCTGCAAGTATTTGCCACAGAGGCTAGCTGGACAATGCGAGAGCGGCTGAAGAAGCTGAACTTTAACGTTGTTACAGAGATACGTGAGCTCAAAAATGTTGAATTAATCTTATGTCTTAATGTGCTCGACCGATGCTTTGATCCGTTCGCACTTCTGGAAGATATACACACTGCATTAGCTCCTGGAGGACGAGCTGTAGTTGCATTAGTGCTTCCATACATGCACTACGTTGAAACGAACACATCGCATTTACCTTTGAGGCCTCTGTTGGATAATCCTAATAAGGGCAACGGCCGTGGGCCAACATTCGAGGAAGAAGCAACACTATTTTTAGAATTATTAGAAAACTCCGGTTTTCGCGTGGAATCCTGGACAAAAGCACCGTATTTGTGCGAAGGAGACCTTAGACAATCATTCTATTGGTTGATTGATTTAATTGTTGTACTTTCCAAGAAGACTACTTAAATTTACCTTTTGTATTTCTAATATATTTGCATTTCTGCCAAACCAGTAAAATTAATAACCCTTGTCAATGTTTCCATACAATCAAGAATATCGTCTTTAACAAAACTGCCTGGAGATGATACATTCAATAGATTGTACACGAATTTAATAAGGCTTTACTCTCCTTTAAATTTTCTGTTTAAGTCTGCGCAAATTACAATTCGTGATAAGATTCGGGCAGTTTTAATCTCAATCAGAATGCTTTATCCTCTGAATATTATGAGAAAAAGATAGCTTGAATTGATTTGTTTGTCAGTTAAATAACTGCTCTTCTGTCCGTAATTTTAAATTTATTTAAGCTAAGCTTTATTTAAGTTTAAACTTAGTTTGTTAGACTCAATTTTGTTTGAGCCAAGTACATTCCAAAAACTAAATTCATTTTTAATACAAATTAGGCTATAGATTAAACGAAATTGTAATGCGAGTGGCCGTTTATGGCTGGAATTTGCATTGTGATACGGAAATAAAGTCACAAAACCAATAAAGATATAGCAATCTAATGCTTCAAAATATATAAATGCCTTTGTTAAGGCCAAAGTTACTCGATTTGGATTAAGTGTCCACGACAGATCCATCATTTTCCTTTGGGTCAAGAAGCTTAACTAAAAACTGAAAGACACCATTGAATACAGAACTCACCAGAGCTGAAGCACCGACAGCGTAACGCAAATATAAAGACGCAGTTTGCTTTTTCGGGGAAAAATATTGAATAATTTATTGATATGTTGTATTGGAATCAATCAACGAATTAGAACAGCCATTAATGTAGGCATTATGCAACTTAGTAACAAATTCCTTGTCGTTTTGAATAAGGTAAGTAAAAGCCTGCACAAATTGTGCACAGTTAAGCGGTTGTAAGTTCTGCTCTGCTTCTGCTTTTACATTGGGCACATCGAACATTGTGGGTGGCATAAGCGCGGGCTTTGTATCCGGCTTATCTCCAACCAGCAATCTTCTAAGACACTGCTCGGCATCGTCAGTTGCAATCAAAGCCGACGCTGGTGATTCACTTACATTTTTCTCAAACTTCATTTTATTCAGCAGCGATATTGGATTACCAGAGTTCCGAGGCATTGTCGATGAAGTACATGCTTGTAAAAATGGTGACAGTGGGCTTTCCGAAGAACCAACAAGTTCGCCGTCTCTGGTAAAGGATTGGCTTGGTGTTTCAACGGGAGTAACCGAACGGTGTTGTTTCTCCAACTGATCCACAGATAGAGGCTGAGCCCGATTCAACTGTGCCTCCACTGTAGCCTGTTTTGCGGATTCAAAGAACTTCATTACATTACAGGAAGTCACGTTTTCAGACTGATTTGTTGTAGCTCCAGAATGCGGCTGACTATTCAACTGTGCATTGTAGTTCTTCTGCGCCTGGCTAAGCATGTTAAATATGCTAGAATTAGCCGGTTTTGGGTACGCCGACAACGACGAAGGCTGATGTCCATTACTTTCCTTGTTCAACAGCAAGCTATTTACCAAGCTGCTTATGCGATCACATTCTTCACTATTGTAAAACCAAAAACCTCGTATACGTGACCGTTCGTTGCGATATAGCAAGAAGGGTGGCTGCGATTGCAATTCCAGGCTGCCAGTGATTGGTTCAACGAATGATGTTGTATTTAGTCGATTGTTAATAAATATACTGTGAAATGGCTCTGCATTTCGATGATAAATAAAGAACGCTCCTTCCACATCAGTTTTTTCCCATTCATTTTGGTCCGAATTAAAGGTGTAAAATGCAACATGCGACGACGAATCAACAATCTCTTTTGCGTATGGATCAATTTTCTTTATTGCTGACAAGTTCATTCGAGTTATGCTTTCGTCCGCCATATTATTATTTTCCCAAACTATTATTGTAATTATTCAAAGATTCAACAAGCCTCTTACAAATCTTAGAGATGCGCGATTTTCGATTGGTTACAAGTATCCTAAAGCGATTATCTAAATACTTCAACGCAAGTCGATTCCAAATAAATCGATGATGGAACGATTACAAATACATAGTGAAATTATGCTGACTATAACAACGTACAAAAGAGGTGAAAAATACATTAGACTACTTAATTCATATTTCTTGCTTTTATATATAAATTTTATAATGGTATTGTAGTTATTAAGTCATAGCAGAACTCCGATAGTATTCCGATTTTTTTCTTCTATGGAAAAATATTAATATAGCGAATGGGTTACCAATACAAATGATCGATAAGTATTGTATTGATATAAAACGATATCCTATCACAAAAAGGCGGGATTGTGTGTGTGACAGAATCATTTGTGTTTTGGAGAAATAAACCCGGCAATGCAAAAGTCAATAACGTAATTATTATTATAAAGCTAATAGAAATATAACTCAAATTGTCTTATTTTTATGTTCAGGTCATTTTTTAAGCCAAAAGCTGAGCCCCAAGGTTTAGTATTACGAGATGAAGCTGAGTAAGTTTACTTTGTTGAGATTCCTGAGGCATTCAGAATATAAGTGCACATAGATATGCATAAAATGTTTTATTAATTCTTTTAATCATTTCAGAAACAGAAAAAGAAAAAATATTGAAAACAATAATCAAAGGACTGAGATTAAAAAAAATGTGAAGAAAAAACTGTCACAGGGTAAAAAAGATGTGAAGGAAGAATTGTCAGAGAGTAAAGAAGATGTGAAAGAAGAATCGTCAGAGAGTAAAGAGGATGATGTGAAGGAAGAGCTGTCACAGAGTAAAGAGGATGATGTGACGCCACAAAAGACCGAAGCAATGGATGAAGATACGGACCCACCTCCCAATAAGCCGAAGATGATTAAATTGAATACAGAAGCAGAAGAGAGCGAAGGTTCAGATGCCTACGATCCTTCTATGGATTCCTACCATCCTCTTAAACATGCGTATTGGAAAACTCAAGGCTTGTAAATATTACTGGCGACAGAAAACCGAATTATAAATGCGTATTTATCTAAACATTTTATTGTAGGACACCTTACTTGGCCTTGGCTCGCACATTTCAAGTCATTGAGGAGACTAAGGGTCGTTTAAAGATGATTGATATACTAAGCAATTTCTTCTGCTCGGTAATGTTGGTCAGTCCGGATGACTTGGTGCCAAGTGTGTATCTTAGCATCAACCAGCTGGCACCTGCCTATGAAGGACTCGAACTTGGAGTCGCAGATACTACACTGATGAAGGCAATTGCCAAAGCTACGGGCCGAAATTTGGCGCATATTAAATCGCAAACTCATTTAATCGGAGATCTGGGGATTGTGGCTGAGCAATCGCGTGTCTCGCAGCGCATGATGTTTCGGCCGAAACCGTTAAATATACGCGGAGTTTTTAGCAAACTAAAGGAAATTGCCAAGATTTCGGGACCAACCAAAATGACACTTGTATATGATGTATTTGTTGCCTGTCGCTTCTCGGAGGCCCGTTTCTTTATACGGTCTCTTATTGGCAAGTTACGCATTGGCATTGCCGAACAGAGCCTGCTGACAGCTCTGGCTGTTGCACTTGTTAAAAAGAATCATATTAACGATTGTAAGATCCATAAGATAAGCGATGTTTACAAGGATGAAATAGCGGAGACAACATTAATACTGAAGACCACATTTTGGTAAGCGTTTCAGTAATGAAGCTTACCTCCCCATAAGTAATTATTTGCCTATCTTGTTTCACAGTCAATGTCCAAACTATGACATAATTATTCCGGCATTCTTAAAATATGATATCAAGGAGCTTCAAACACATTGTCCAATGCATCCCGGCATGCCTCTGAAGCCTATGCTGGCGCAGCCAACAAAAGGAGTCCATGAAGTTCTCGAACGGTTCAGTGGCATGCACATAACTTGTGAATGGAAGTACGATGGCGAAAGGGCTCAGATTCATTTAAATGATCTGGGTGAGATGAGCATATTTTCACGCAATTCAGAGAATAATACTGAGAAATATCCGGATCTCATTGCCAGGAGCAAGGCGATTCTCAAAACGGATAACGTTAAATCGTATATAATCGACAGCGAAATTGTTGCATGGGATGTCGAGCGAATGCAGATATTGCCATTCCAGGTACTGACCACGAGGAAGAGAAAGAATGTCGATATTGCTACTATAAAAGTTCAAGTGTGTGTCTACATTTTTGACCTACTGTACATCAATGGAACTTCCCTTGTCACGAAGCCATTATCAGAGCGTCGAAAACTTTTATTTGAACACTTCCAAGAAGTCGAAGGTGAATGGAAATTTGCCACCGCCCTTAACACAAACGATATGGACGAAGTGCAACAGTTTCTAGAGGAATCAATAAAAGGTATGTTACAGTTCTCTGTGATATATTACGGCGGTCCTCGAATGAATGGTTTTCTCTTTCAGGCAACTGCGAGGGCTTAATGGTAAAAACTCTGGATGAGGAAGCAACATATGAAATTGCCAAAAGGTCAAGGAATTGGTTAAAGCTGAAAAAGGATTATTTGTCCAATGTGGGCGATTCCTTGGACCTAGTTGTTATTGGTGGTTACAAAGGCAAAGGGCGACGCACCGGCATTTACGGTGGCTTCTTATTAGCTTGTTATGATACAGAAAACGAGGAATATCAAAGCATTTGCAAAATTGGAACGGGTAAGAATTGATGGATCTTCATGCTTGTGGTTATTTTAATATGATTCCTCTTTCAAGGATTTACTGATGAGGATTTACGTGTTCACTCGGAGTTCCTCAGCAAGCACGTGCTCGACAGTTCCAAATCATACTTCAGATACGATTCCAGCTTGGAGCCCGACGCTTGGTTTGAACCTGTCCAGGTTTGGGAGGTCAAATGCGCAGACCTATCACTCAGTCCAATTCACAGGGCGGCAATAGGAATTGTTGATGGGGAGCGTGGCATATCACTACGTTTTCCTCGCTTCATACGCATCCGTGATGATAAGAATCCTGAAAATGCAACAGACGCCAACCAAGTAGCTCATATGTACCAGTCGCAAGATCAAGTGAAGAACAACCAAAAAACGGCAAATCCAATGGATATTGAAAATGATTTTTACTAATAAATCATTAGCAAGAACAGTATCTACAACCAGTGTACACTTTGTATTTGAAAATTGTTAATAAATTACTTCAAAGTTGTAGAATGTGCACTTGTGCTACTTTCAGAGGACTTTGATACACAACGTGCGTGATCAGCGCTCTCTTTGCTGTCCTGAGGCTTCTGCCTGTTCCGTCTGCCAAACCGTTTATTCTTAGACTTTTCCTCTGGCAAGGCATTGCTATCACCTTCGCCAGGAAATACGGGCATTTCTGTCGGCCGGGTGGAGTCCTTAGAGTCGTTTGGGGAATTCTCTTCGGAGCCCAGGCGATTTCTAACCTTGGGCTGGTAAATGGCAATTGACGGACGATCCTGATATACACAACAAGTTTTATACTTCACAGAAAGAGATCGATTTTATGGGTTAATCATACCTTGTTTCTTATGCGACGTTCGTCCGCCGAGCGACGGTTGGCTGCTCTACGTGCTTCTGACTGAGTGGTTGATTGGGAGGTGTGTTCTGTGGATTTGGAGGTCGGCTTGGTTACTTCTTTATTGTCGTGACTAGATGCCAATCTATCACTGCACGGATCTGCGGATTTATCCGTATCTGTAGTCGACACAGCTACATTGGGGTCAGCTTTAGCTTCTTTTTTTAGAATAATAACTCCTTTGTTTAACTTCTGCTGTTCTTTGGACTGATTGGATTGCTTTGTTGATTTCTTATTCTGATTGTCCTTCTCAGACTTTTCATTGCGATCAGTTTTCTTGTCGCGCTGTTCGCTATCTCGTGCCAGTTTCCTTTGCTCATGTTCTTCTCGTCTGCGCTGGTCGCGTTCTGTTCGACGTTTGGAACGTGAGTTTTTGGTGGCTTTGTCTGAGCCTTGTCCCTCTTTGTTAGATTCCTTTTTTTGATTGTTGTTGTTTTGTGATTTTTTATTCTCTCCAGCGGCTTCCTTTGGTTTGCTATTTTCCGGCGTTTCTATTGATTTCAGGAGCTTCTGTTCTTCACGTTGCTTTCGTTTTTCCTCATTTCGCTTACGTGCTTCTTCGCGGCGCTTTTCCTTTTTGTTGGCCAAATACTGAAGCAATGGAGTTGACTTAACCTTTTCCTCGCTTCTGTTCTCCAACGGAATATCAATCTTCAAATCGCCTAAACGGTTTGCCTCTTCCCGTTCCTCTGCCAGCTTTTGGAGGAAATCCTGATAGTGAGATTCCTTTTCAATTGTATCCACTTTGTTATCATGATTACGCGCTTTGTTCTTCATAAAACATTGAAATGGCGCGTACTCTACAATGGCAACATATTCAGCTCCTTTCGAATCAACAAATACATATCCATCAAATCGGTCGCGAAACTGCAATACTTCCGCAATATCCTTGAGGGACATATCAATGTACGCCCGGCACGTTGCCTCCTGCCCAAGTGACCAATCCGCTGGACAATAGTAGTAGGAATCATTTTCCGGCAATGGATCCACTTGCTCCAAAAACTCCTGTTCGGTCATTGTTGGCGGCAAATGTCGGACTACTATCTAAAAGTTTTCCAATAATTAGTTCTAGCATACGATATATATCTTTACGCATCCAAGTAGATACTTTAATAGCATGGTTCGACTTATCCTTCTTCTCTTTCCGTTTATTAGCCCGGGGTTTCTCCATATTCGTCTGATTCTATATTTTTATCAACACAAACTCACGACTCTCACAAGTGTCACGTACTAATGACAGTGAGTACTCGATTCCTATTCGATTTAATGCTTACAAATTCATATGAGAACTGTGACAAGATAGCGTCCACTAAATTGAAATGCGTGAAATGAAACAGAGACGAGTGGAAGATGCAAATTCATCGAAATTAATTATATATATTATTATATTATATTATATCTGAAAATTCTTATATATTAATAATATAAGACACCGATGCATACTTGATTTATTTGCTTAATAGGAGTATAACTTTGTAACGAAATATTATTAGTATATCAGTAGTAGTTCCGAACGAGAGAGACTTATCGGTCTTATCAGCGTCTTAATATTTTAATTGCTCTGAAATGATTTTATTTTATTTATTTATTTTAACATCGACTAATGAAGGAATAAAAATGATTTTACTTAATACAGGAAAAAGTCTGTTTTAATCGGCACAGAGTATTTAAAAGGTTCATGCAAAGCGTAGTTAAATTTACATGCGTTAAGAGCAAGAGGCGTAAAGTTGCGAAGAAGAGTAGGCCTAGAAGGAACAGTAAATTGATAAAACCATTGTCCGACCTCTAAGTTATTTCCGCATCTAAATTTTGTACATTTGGTAAATCTACAAACTTCAAACTCCCATAATTTTGGCAAAATTTAAATGATTTTTCATGCTTTCAATTTGATCAGTGCTTTTGAATAATTTGCATTTGCATTGAAATTTATAAATAATTATTTAACTTTGGCAAAATTGCTATGTGGAATGTCAATTTGGCCATTGATTGTTGTCTTAATTCATTCTGCATTTAATAAAAAACAGAATATTTTTCACGAATAACACATGATTTTATTATCCGATCGTGATGAAAATATTTTGAGCATAACATTATTATTTTACCCTGTTTCCATTAACTCTATGGGCAAAAGAGGTATAACAACTTTATATATTCTTGATCAGTATCAACAACCGAGTCGATTGTGCCATGCCTGTCCGTCTGTTAGTCTGTCTGTCTGTATATAACACCTACAGGCATACCATACGCAGATCAAGTTAATTGCAAATAAACTTTCCCTCTTCCACCGTTAATCGAATAAAAACAAAACAAAATATGGTCACATTTCTCAGTGTAGATACCTCTATATTTCTATATTTCTATAGAAGAATTGCTGAAAGTTTCGTGAAGATCGGTTTCCAAATAAGAGAGATAATCAGAATTCTTTGCGAACGAAACAGCGAACGATTGTGATACATGCATATGTACGCACAAGAATATGTGTATATATTCAAAAGCTCGCTGCTATGCAAAGAGGACAGATGAGTGTTTCAAAAGAGTTTTCATTAAACACCTGTTGGGTAATCACTTCTATTATAACTGAAATACTTAATTTAGGAGAGAGCACAGGTTAATATACAATCGAGCACCCTAGACTGATCTGATTAATTTTATAAGAATTAGTTTTCTTTTCGATCTTTTCTTTTGAGACTGTAAAGGACTTTATATATACATTATAGAGCGGGAGAAACGTTCTTTTCTGACCATTTTTAATGGGCGCAAGGTTTAAAAGGTGACATTTTTGATAACAGCCTATAAATCCTGTAAGCATACTCTATTTTTTTGCCAGCGAATAAAAATGTACCAGTTCTAGTGCAAATGTACCGTAAAAGACACCTGTGATCTTGACCTTTAGCCATTTAAAAGTGTTGCTTCGGAGCAGGGTACTGAGCAATTATTGTTTTCCAAAACTGAAAAAGAAATAATTTTTAAAGTAACTGTTTAAGTACATTTCTTAAATTTGTAGAATATATATAAAATACATTTATTTATTTATTTATTTGACGTCGACTAACAGCAGTCGACCCAATTAAAAATCAAAATCTTAAGATAATTAAATTAAAAATAATTACAAATGAAATTTAAGTATAAAATGAGTTTAAAATTTAAGTTTAAAATAAGATTAATTTAAATTTGAATCAAACAAGAAAGTGCTGTAACTACATTTATTGTAAATTAAAAATCCTTCAAGATCGACATATGTGTGTTTATTAGCTAACATTGACCCACAGGCGCTGGTGAACAGATAACCGGAAAGTGTTTGAGTTTATGATATTTATGTGCCCAAATAAGTATACCCTTGAACTGTTGATAATGCTTCAGCTCTTCACTTGACTATTCATGGAGCTAATTTTAGATTACACTCGAAGAAAGTCTGAGAGTTTAATAGAATTAACTGCTCAATTATGAATTACTACAGAGGGATGTGTATATGGCTTTTTCTCATTTACCAACGACGTTTAAGGATATTATTTGTGATAAAATGTAAACTGAATGTCTTAATTGCATTTAAGTAATGAAAAAACATGTTATTTTGCATGCATAAACTTGTATACATCGCTTTTGGATAAGTGTACGAAGTACTTTGCAATCATTTCCACCCCTAAAAGAAAGTTCGGATTTTGGCAACGCCCCCAAAAGCGGAGCATGGCATTTTTTCTCTCTTTCGCTGGATGCAAGTGTAACATCCTTCTTTAGCCAAAGGTTGATGCTGAGGCATTCGTAACTGAAACTTATTTATTTAAGACCAGTTAACAAATTGCATTTCCTCTGTGGTTTCACGATTATACATTTTATTTATTGCAATGTGATTTTTAGCGGGAAATAAATTTATAATTAGTGTCGAGCCTAAATGCTTGTTTAGCTATTATATGCAATGGAATTTTCATTTTTAAACAAAACGAGCTATGATAAAGATTGTCTATACAATTCCAATTCACAACTACACAGTTCAAACGCCAATTCCGGATTCTCTGCAGTCGCAAACCACATGAGCCATTATAACTTATTAATCGACTCCGGCTATAAGCTACGTGCCAATGACACCGTCATCAGAAACTCCTTTAGCCAAGAATCGAATATTCTGTTTTCCAAAATTACAAACGTCGCTGACTTTTATCCCGGGGCTCATAACATAGCTCCCTATAATACAGGTAAGTCACAATTTCAATACAATTTAAAGTGCTATAGTTATATTCATTTGTTAATAACTATTTGTTACACTTGTGCTCCAAGCTAATTTGGCTATAATTCAGTTTCATATAAATTAAGTGTGCTCAAATGGTGCCTTTAAATCTATGCAACATATATATTTAATATGGTAAATCAACCATTCAGTTTACATTTAAAATAATATTAACTTGTTTTAATAAAAGAGGGGAACGAGTCTCTCCTATAGGACAGATAATATTGTCTCTATATTAAAGAAAATCTTCTTCGTCTATTCTCTATTCTCTATTCTATTCTGAAATTTTACTTTGTTCTTCATATTTTCCATTGCTTTCAATTTATCTGAAATTTAAGTTTATTTACATATTTATATTCTATGAGAAGAGAAGTTTCCAATAGTCTCCTACTAACTAGAAAAGTCTGCAAGAATACCTTAATTTCCAATTGATATATTTAATTAAAGTTCCTAAGTAGATCCATATTATTTGAAATATTATATTCATATAAAAGCTCAATAATTCCTATTACTGTACAAACCTATTAAATATTAGACAAATATAAAAAACTTCTCATTCATATATTATTAAACTATTTCTGTGAAATATTAATCCACTGCTCTCATTGGAAATGGGATGAAAAGGTGGTATAGCTTTGTGGAAAGCAATGTAGCAGCCACAAGAAGACTCTGTCGAATATACACATAGTTAATAGTGAATCAACAACTTTTCAGTCCGTTTATCCGCTTGTAAATCTGTTTGATCATAGAGATAATACAAGTTTGTAACTTTATATTGGAAATGTTCAAGTTTATATATTGAGTGTCATTTCCATTTCATCAAGCCAAATGAATTGGAGAATAAGTTTTATAGATATGTGCTTTGAAAAGCTCATAAAGATCATAAAAGAAACACAGAAAGTAGAAGCAGCACTGACGCTTTAATATAATATATGTGTATATATGTGTATTATTAAAGTTTCCAAAGGAGAGTATCTTGTAGTCGTGTTTTCTTAATGAGAGATTTCATTAAAGATCTTGATCTGACAATATTATAGAGATTTAAGAGGAATTAGTTGTAATTAACTTTTACTTCAGTAGTTAATCTTCAACTTCTCGCGCGATTCCATTAACGATCATCTAATCTACGAAATCGCAAAACGTTACTTTACTTAACGTAGATTTTCAACTAAAGTCGTATACTGATGAGCCTTCCAGCTTGACTGATAAATCGAAACAGAGGCGAATTAGAACCACATTTACGTCGAATCAATTGAATGAACTTGAAAAGATATTTTTGGAAACGCACTATCCAGATATATATACAAGGGAGGAAATTGCAACAAAACTACATTTAACAGAGGCCAGAGTGCAGGTAATTGAAATTACATTCGAAATATACAAGTTAAATATATAATTTTGGTTATATGAAATAAATTAAATAAATAAGACAATAAACAAAAAATAACATAAAAAAATTAACAGTATAAAATGTTTTGTTAAGATATGAAATACAATTCACAAGTAAAATAAGAAAAGATCAGTATAATTGTAAGTTAACCATAATTCTGATACATATATACCTTTCTAGGTTTGGTTCCAGAATCGAAGAGCAAAATTCCGAAAGCAGGAGAGACATGCTATATATATTATGAAAGATAAATGTCCTAAAATCGATAATCGGCAGAATACAGCGACTGGAAACCAATGTTATGATGTAGCACTTAACGGATCTCAGAGTTCATGCCAAATAAAATGTTTTTATGATAAAATATAAGAATCCCCAACATCTTTGTGTATGTTGAAACTCATATGTATGTATGTACACTAAATATTGGATATACAAGAGCTTTTAAAATAATTTTCTGAAAAAATATTGAGTTTTTATATGCTTTTATTCTGTTTTAGTTCTATAGAAAATATAATGAAGTTTTTCAGGTTGAATTAATGGACTGCCTAATGAAGGGACAAATAAGATTGTTATTTTTTATTCATCTGTAGCTCTAGTGTAGATTATGAGCCAAGCACGCAAGAATAATCACAATATTAAGCTTTTATTTGGCTACAATTCAGGTGTAGTCTTGCACATAAATATCTGTATATTCTCTGATAATTTGAAAAGTAAACGTAACTGGCAATTCCGATCTTTAAGTTCATTTGAGTTATCGAACTGGAACGAACGAGAATGGGACTCAAACGAGTAAATGAATGAATGGGAACTAAAGTGAACCAAATATAAGAGCTTAAACTCAAATGAACTAAACGATCGATTGCTTCGTCGATTAAGAATCGAACTTCTTAATTTAGTTCTTCAATTAGTGCTTCAAGTTGGAAATTTGAAAAAGCGCCAAATCCGATTGCAGATTATTCGGAGCTGATCTGATATCACACAAGAGTTAAAGAACACATGATACCAATTTCTGCAACAATAAAACTCAACAACTTTTATTTAAATTAAAATATTCAGATTTGCAAGCAAATATAACACAAAAGAATTCAGTAATACTATTCGAAAATCAACATAACCTCCACTAGATGCTGAAGTTATTACAGCGGTAAGATTCTGTGAGTAACCATCGAAAGTGACAACACATATGTAGGAATCGATGTCCTCATCGTTATCCTGGACTGCAGCTAAAGTAGTGGCATTGAAGTATCCATCCTCGTTTTCTTGAGGATCATTTGTCACTACTTTGACAATATCGTCATCATCGGATCTGTATATAATATACATTTAAATAAGCATTTAATAAAATATACTGTGAAAATTAATTTAAAATTTAGTTACTTACATAATAGTTAATGTTGGCTTCGGGAATACGTTAGATATTGAACATTCTAATTGCGTCTCATTTTGGATCTTATAGCGAGACATATTCAAGGTACGATTTCTAAAATCAATTACTTGTACACTCTTGTGAATGGTGATCGTTTCCGATTTCGTTTGTACAACACATTTGTAGTCTCCCGTAGAGCTTATTGAAGGATTAATCAGGGCTAGTGAACTATACTGTTTGTTTGGATCCTTTGAACTCTCATAAGAGCTGTCCACATCATTTTTAAATTCAGGCTAAGGATACGATATATTGCAGTATTATCCATGGGAGTTATTATTATAGTTATACGTACAATTGGAGCAGGTTGCGAGCCACGAATCCATTGATATATAGCTTTATCATTTCTAAACCATTTAACAGTTAGAAATGAATCTGTGTCATTCAAGTTATAGTCACAATCTAGAACTGTTGGTTCCATATTCTCATCTTTGAGTACGAGAAACTTTGTTTCTCCATCCGTTCGGACGGCATGACATCCAACACCTTGAATAGGAATTGAATATAAATTATTCTAAAATGTAATTTGTATATACAATATTCCAATTTGGATTTTTGTTTCTAACTTTGTATTAGATCCATAAATCCGATTATAAATTATCTTTGTTTATTTTACCCATTATGGAAATTGGGACAGGAGCTGTGCTACGCAAACATTTGGGTTACACTTTTATAGTTCTGTTTTCACTGATCTTATAATAAGTATCTACACCCGCGATCGGAAAATAGGGGTGAAGGTCGTCCCGTAATAAATATATATATATATATATATATATATATATATATATATATATATATATATATATATATATATATATATATATATATATATATATATAGTTTATGGTTCAAGCATCATCACATTATATATCGTAATAAAAAATGATTCGTTTTTTGACAAATTACTGTTTCTAACATTCACTGTTTGCATATGTATGTAATGAAGGCAAATATACAAAGATGTATGTATTATTCACTGACTAAAATGATTTCATTTCTGAATTTATAAATAGTTTTCAGACGCTCAATATGATCGAGCTTTTTTACAAAAACGAAGCTAAGAAACACAATAACATTTGAAATGAAGTTTTACCGTTATAAATAACAGATGTAACAATGATGAAAACTAGCAGAAATTGCATTTCAACTTGTTTTTGACTATTTAAAGGATTAACACAGAAAGTACAGAAAATTTCACTAATTTAAATTGAAATACTTCAGCCGAACCGTACGCTGGGCATGGTCAAGCACAAATGTCTGATATATCACAACTGAATGTTGTAGACCGTGCTATATGTACATACCTATGAAGACATATGTATGCATGTGTAGATGCTTATGTATATTAGGTGGTTGTAGTATGTGTGCACATACATACATGCATGCAAAACCGTCAACAGAGAACAGCGCAAAGAGAGTCGAGAAGACAACAACCCACCCAATGTACAAGTGTCTATTCCTTTATTCTCTCTTTTGATCGCGTATTTTATTATATCACACACACACACACACACATACATGCATATGTACATGTACCATACATGAGAGAGCATGTTGATTATAACATGTGTGTCTAAATGTGCAGCTCGTGCCACTTGCACACATGTCTTTCCATGCGAGTATGCATGTGTATGTTTTGCAGCTGCCACATGAGTGAGGGGTGGAAAGCCTTTCCATGCTCTGTTGATTTTGGTTGTCTACTTTAGATAGTCTTTTAACAGTCAGTAGCTACCATCTCCCCATATTATCTTGCAGCAAGAACTACTGCTATGTTTAATATACAAATACACACACACACACAAGCACCCGCACACACATTTGAAATAAAAGAAATGAAAGTAATACAATTTGTTGTTGTGTTTGTTTGTTTTTTTTTTTATGCGATCCATGACACGCTTGTTGCACCCGCAAGTAACGCACACTCATACTCCTCATATTTGTGCTTGCGTGAAGAATGATTGTGCGCCCCATCAAAAGTAAACAGGTACATAAACCGCGCTGTTGAAGTTGGAATTTAAATGCCCTTGGAGATCAGTTTTATGTCCGAATTTTTCTACAGTTATGTTGCAAACTTTTTTTTATTTTCGGAAAAGTGGTTTTCTTATTCAGAAAAGTAATTACATGTAGATTTTTAAATCAGAAATCGGTTAACTATCTGTGAATAGAAGTAGACACCCATGTCTAATATTGACTTTCCCTAATAAATAATTCATACATATACATCATATATGTCCCATAGCTAACATTAAAAGAAAATGTATATAAAAAATAATTAAATTATCATAACTATAATATTTAAAGATCATTCAAATTAAATGTGCCGCCACATTTTCGGAATTACTAGACGCCGAAAGGCATTGAGGCTGTATAAACTTCGATTTTTGTATATTTCTTATCGATGTCTTCAGCACATATATAATAGTTTCGAATATATCGATATCGTTTTAAATTTCAATAGCTTGACAGTAATAAAATGAATGTATCGATACTAACGATCTATGTTCAACCGCTTAACTTCGCACATCTCTATTGGTTACATATGTGTATAAGCAACCCGGACGGTTTGCCGAAGGTATTTCTATTATAAATAATCTATAACTTATGAATTTCTGCAATTAACTAACTTACTCGTACTTTGTTTTTACGTAAATCCTGCATCAACGGAACGCTTAGCATATTACAGTGTTATTCAGAACATTGCAACATTCGCACGTGATTAGCACTTGTCCATAAGATTTGTTTATTAAAAGGCAAGCATGCTAAAATCGAGGGTACTTTGCTTACAACCACACAGAAGATGCTTATCATATTTCTCTAGCGCATTCAACAATTTGGCAAATCAAGGACTGCCGGATGTGTCGACAAACTTGCAGAATGCTAACGAAGGAAAAGCCGATGTCAAGCATTTGGATTTAGATGCATTTCTTAATCAGGATCAAAGACAAATGGATTTATTGGACAAACTTATCAAACTTAGGTATGTTTAAATACTGAATTGTAATTTATGTAAGAACTCATATGCTATACGTATTGTTATAGAAAGCAGAAAGAGTGCACAGCTGTCCCGCTTCTACCAAATTTGGTGGTGAAACAGCTAATGGAGTACTCTGGGCCACAAGAGGCAATACCAGTACTGCAGAATCCACTGCAGTATGGCGTCTTTATTGATCAGTTTACCGGATGCCATTTGATTGATTTACTAATACATAATGATAGTGCTCTGGAAGCGGCACAAGTTGCGGCTCTTCTTATCGAACGCAAGTTATGTAACAATGCACTGGTTTCTTCACTGGCAATTCAATCTTTCTACGCTTTTCTTAAGAGTTACCAGCCGAAGGTAGCTGCAAAAGTTGAGCAGTCAACGGAAGTGGTAAGCTTTCCAATTGATTTTATATAATGTTTGCTAAATATAATGTTTGCTGAATATTTACTTTTACTTTACAGGAAAAAGTGCGTGTGAAATTCCTGCGCAACTACGACGAGGCAGCAAATACCAAAACGGAAGATCAGTTACTGGGCGAAGCTATAATAATGTTGGGTGCGAGCACACATCAAGATGGTCTTAAAGACTTGGCACTAAATATTTCATTGCTTGGCCACATACTTAGTGGAAACATTGCCGAAGCAGAGAAGTGTCTTGTCCTCAATAAGAAAATCTTGTATAAGGGTATTCTTGAAGTCGGTCGTAAGCTGATTGACAGTTTCAGCGAAGAAAAGCCTTTAGAGTTTATCAATCTCCTGGATCAAGCAATCAATGAATGTAAACGAACCGAGTCCTTTGATGAAAAACTGATTGCACACGTAAAACTGAGTGCAGAAAGTGTGGAGCCACAACTAATTTCGGAGTATTCGAAAAACTACCAGGAGTGGGCAACAAAATATCAACGTGCCCTCGACGAGCAACATAAAATCCAGGACATACATAATCGTGTTGAACAGATTGAAAGTACATTGAGCGCGTTGCAGACAATGCGTCAAAGTCTCTGGTACTTTGAGAACAAAGAAGAGATTGATATTCAAATATACAAAAAGAAGGTCTACTATCCCAAGCGATGGTTTGGCAAGAAGAAGAAGCCCAAGACTGTGGATGCCTTCTATGTACCCCCAACAATATCGCGAGGCAATTGATTGCTTCTTATGTTATGATGCTAAAAACAATAGCTGTCCAGTTTTTATGATTTAATTAAACTACTGGAAAGTTAATCAAAATTTGAATGTTGTTTCTTTTTTGTTTTTTTTTTTGCTTTTGCTTTCTTTTGTCGAACGGTAAATTTTGTAAAATTACCATAACGTAACATTGAGGGTCACAGTTATATTCATTCCATCTCAGGTTACAACATTTTTATAACTTTTGGAGTTTTCATAAATTTTAATTATTAAAAACTAATCGTCTGTCATTTGTGCATGGCCGGAGGCAGAGCAGTTTTTAAAACACGCTGACCGGGTGCTGATGGCGACAGATTTATTGGTGATGGTAGATCATGCCTCTTGTCCTGTATGGTCAATGGCAAGAATTGCTGTTGCTTCTTTTTCCTGTTCATATTAATTGGATGGGTATTGTCGTTCTTTCCAAACAATATGGTTAGATGTACCGCACAGAAGATGCCTAAGCTCTGTAAAAACAAAATTCATTTCACATCTATATAAACATATATTTAATTATAAATAACTATGTGCTGTTATTGTACCTGAAGAATGGCAATAATTGCAGCTCCAAATGCGGTTATTAGCAGACGACTCTTGATTTGCTCGGATACAACTGCCAAACAGCCTCGCTTATAATGAGTGTCACATGCCGATTCGTAGGCGTGCTCAGGACGAGAGCAACAGGACCAGGGTAGGGAGAGGCGTCGATAGTCAAGTGGTCCGTCAACACCGCAGCATTGCAACTATAAGCAAAAGTTTAATTGTCAAATAAATTACTTAACAAATTCTTAGAACTGCATTTATGATCTTGATGCCGACGAAGATATCGATGTCGATAAATCACATCTTACTTTGTACACAATCAATACACTAGCAAGCAGTGCATGCACTGCAGCCTGTGCCTGCTAAGCAATGCACTGCACACACTTGTACTGCTTCTTACAGCTGTCAGTGCTTATATGAACTATGTAAATACGGTCTAATAAGAATGTGAATATACAAAGATTTGTTATCTAGTATCTGTTCTTCTTTTTTTTTACCTGAGATTGCATACGATTCCACAAATGTAAGTTGTCAACTTTAGTTCTTGAAAACTTGTCTAAAAACTCTACAAACGAATCGTCGATGAAAATCTCTACGGATGTTGGAAGATTCTCTCGCATCGCCAAGGACCAACCACAGATAATGAATTGAACACATATACAAGCCACTAAAAGAGCTGCAAACTACAAGAAATAATTTATAAAACATTTACACATAAGTACATACACGTATGGAGATATTGTACATAATGTATATACAAATTAAGATTCAGAATAGATTACCATGCCAAGCAGACAGCGTTTCCTCTGGTTGGTAGCCTGGCAGCCCATCCAGCACAGTATGAAGGTAACAGGTCCTAGGCATAGGAGAATTGCGGCAGGTGCCCATAACTTGTTCTGTACAATGCCATAATAAACCGAGTGTCCCCACAAGAGGGATGTTCCCAAAAATATTTGAGCTGCTCCTGTTAGCTGAAATCATCGAGACATTAAATAGTAAAATTAATTAATGTATTTGCATAATTCAAGTTTACAAGTGTCATCTCAATGCAGACACTCCTTAGTTAATCAAGGTCACGTTGTTATGTATGCGTGGTAACATTTCAGCTGTGACCCACTGCACTGCTTCATCACATTATGCCCAAGTGAATGTATGTAATGTAACTCTAAGTTTACATATGCGAGTTTCTATTAACGCTGAATCAAAATATCTTAGATGCACTGTAGTATGTATACGCATATGCCAAATTTTGACGTCATGATAATGTTGATATATGACTCCAGCCTATTTTTATGTACATATGCATATGTAGTACGCACTACTAGTAAATAGCTCAAGGTCATCGTCAAATATCCACCTGCATTTGCGTGTGTATGTATGTATGAATGTATGATGAATGTGTACATATACACTCTAGAATCTATGCAATTTTCATGACGTCAAACGGTAGGCTTCATGTGTGTATATCTTCAATTAACTAGCTTACAAAATGTGTATACTTCTGCATATATTAACATAATTACCGTATGTACACAAAACATACATGTGTACATATTAAAATATGTATGTATCTGCATGCGTACTGTGCTTGTATACATATACTTACATAAGTACGCATACATTGGCATATGCATATGTATGTATACTTACAGTGTATTTTATTTGTATACAAATCGAATGAAAATGGAACATGAAAGTGTTTTACATATGTAAATTAAAGGCAAGTATTGTTGATACTTATGCAACTTATGTATGTATACTTATTGTGAGTTACTTACCGCCAAGAGGAACACATAACTGTAAACTAAATACTTAAAACATTTAATCTTTTTTGGCAGCGCCATTTCAATAATCTCTTGTTCTTGCTTGCACTAGACACACTTTATAGTTCTTTGATCCTGTCAATTTTTCAAGTAATCACTGATTCTACATAAACATACATACATACAGCGTGTGCACGTATGTATTTATGTATTTCGTTGCATTAGTGCATTTCTACATATGCATACATGTATTTATCAATGTACACATATGTAAATTAACTAAATTCTGTTAAATTATTGTTTTATTTATTCATCTCGTATTTATTTAGGCCATGTATACATATGTACATACAAATGCAGAAGTAGCATGTGTCAATTGTGAATGAAGAAATATTTGTATTTTAGCCTTCACTGAAAATTTGAACTTTCATTATTGAATGTTTTCCCTAGTTGTCCTGATACATTGTACACAGCACATCAACATTTTCGCAGCGACAATTCTATTGAACTTCACACTAGTAATTTTTAACTAAAAATAACTGTTAAAGTTAAACTTCAAGCGACCAAATTCGTCCACAGATAAAAACACGCAGTTTACCGTCTGACGTTTTGTTCCTTGTTTTGTAATACATTTGCAGCTTAACAGTCGAAATATTATCTATAACCGTTGGCTCGGTTGCATTCAACCTACGATGGTTCGATGACAAAGTCGCATTGGCGCTAAATTTGGTTTAATTTCAAGATTGTTTGTATTATTTTTTACATTATATAATCTATAAAATGCTTTAGTTAATGTTTATTTTCTCATTCACAAGAATCCGTTGAAGTCATAGTACTTAAAAATTGTGTATTTTTTGTTTTGCAACCAGAAATAATCTACAACTCGTTGTAATTGCTGAAGATAACGCTATTACTTTATGAGAAGAATCTACTCATATTTATTTTGAGAAAAACTATCCTATTTTTATATTGTCCATTAACTTTTTTCTTCTTTATGTTGCTATTCGTTTCTTATCGAAAGTTAAATTAAATGGGAAAAGAAAACGGCGCGCAAAATCTACTATTTGAATGCCAAGGAATGTAAAAATAATTATAATTTTCACATTCTCGCTTTATTAAGCTTATTGAAAATTCTATACAAATTATAAATCACAAATAAAAAATTTAATATTTAAGCAGTCCATGCAATAATTGGGGACAACCCATTATGAGTTGGCAATGTTGGTCAAAAAGGTAAACAGACTAATTTACAGCTGATAGAATTATGTATAAAAAGGGATGCAAGTGTAAACGAGCTATCGATTATGTACTATTTAATATATATCAAACGAATATTCGATATCAGCGACATCACTTATAAGCTTTGGCTATCGCACGACTATACATCGATTAGAACAGCAAAGTATCGATATAACTCTACTGATCGGCATTTCAACATCCTTAATATTAATCGCTGTAAAGCTTTGAAAATTAGTTGGCGGTATTCCACAATTCAAAGTCCACATCAATATAAAAGCTAATTAATTTAGCTCTCAGTTGACAAACTTTACGTTTAATTGTAAATAAAGAATAGACAGAAACACAATAAACTTAAAAATGAAATGCTTATTCTTTTTATTACAAATCTTGTAAAGTTATGCTGTACAATTAAAACACTTTCATATTGACGACATTAAAAGATTTGAAAGTAAATACATATGATGTATGTATGCAGGCGTAAATAAAAATGTATGTTCATCAAAATGTAAAACTGAACTGTGAATTATAATATATAAAACAGGTAGAAAATACAATACAAATTACAATACCTTTTGAATAAAAAATATGCTTATATCAATAAATGTTCCACTTAATGGACCAGCCGGCGTTACAAAGAGGGACCAGCCGTTACGTTAGGTATCGAATGCCAATTGCATACATACGATTACTCATATCCGATTTTATATTTTCCCCGATTTGTTTCTGAATGAGAAGCCGCAGGAAGCAGCGGCATATTGCCGATGAAATGATCATAGTAAAATCAACTGAATGTAGGTAAATATAATTACGCATTAAATGTACATATTATATATTTATACAATAGCTAAGTATTTGCTGTTACTTTAACTGTTATTTTTACTGTTACTGTTATTTTTACTTTTACTTTTACTGTTACTTTTACCGTAAGTTAATATAATATATTTAAAATTCAGGTCTCTTTGCAATTACTTATTTGACAGGCAACAATTGGCCAACATCAAACAGATCTTTCATATTATTCCCGAAGATTCTTAGTGAGCAGAAGGTTGTTGTGATGTCCGGACAGATGGCGGACAAGTTCCTGCACCGACTCGAAGCACATCGAACAGAAACAACAGCTATAACGATTCTCCGTATCGGTGCCATTTGTTGTGGTTATAACATTTCGATGAACGGAGCACAAGTGCTTCAGAAGATGCGCCTTCTGCTTGAACATTGCCACACAGAGGCGGCATGCGAACGGCTTTTCGCCCGTATGCACGCGGAGATGGGTCTTAAGGTTCCATGACATCCCAAACTGTTTGCCACAATACTCGCATCGATATTCACGGACAGACGATGAGTGCGTATTGTTCGATGATGCAATATTGGATACGGAAGTGCTGCTGTTGCGACTATCTGGGTCCAGATTTAAGTTAATGTGTGACAGACTCGATAGTCGCGATTGCAAGTTGGGCATTGTGGAGATGGCAGCACTTTGATTCGATTGCCACTGATAGACGAACTGTTGTCCAAGATGCATTTGCAGTTCGGGGCTTTGTCCACGATTCCGTTGTGTTTCAAGTAGTTTCCGTTCCGGGGTCATTGTTTCCGCATTAAGTACACCATCTTCCAGATGGGACAGCATGTTCTTTTCCGAACCCAATCCCGATATTGGCGATGATGTTGACTTTACCAGTCGCAGTTCCTCCAATAGATTATGCTGATATGTCGTAAACGGTTGATTATCGCTCTGTGTATTGTGAAAACCAGGTCGTCGTTTGCGATGCGGAGTTACAACGTAATTCTCAGGTGAACTATTTATATCAGATCCATCAGACAGAGGCTTCATCACATCCTTGTGCGACTCAAAGAAGAGTCCTTTTCGCTTCGTACTCTCATTCGCGCTGATTGTGTCGCTGTTATTGTGTTTTTGCAGAAAACTTTTACTTAATTCATTGCGAGCTGCATTGTCACTTTTTGTTCGTAGATCGAGCGATAGATTAACTGGGTTAACTGTAGAATTATTATTATTGTTGCTGCTGTTGTTGCTGTTGTTACTATTGTTGTTGTTATTATTATTGTTATTATTGTTGTTGTTGTTGCTACTACTGCTGCTGCTGATGCTATTGGCAAGTCCACCAGCTGGAATGTTAGAAAGATTTACAATTTCATCTGTGTCTTTATCGCTTTTGTTGTCCTTATTGGCGGAATCATCATCATCTTCCTTCAGTGGGCAATCGATCGTGTTCTCACAATTCTCGGCGGAATATGCTGAGAAATCTCCCATATTTCTGCTATCGTCGACACTGTCCACCTCATATTTCAACGATTGATCTAAATTCTGGGAGGATGAGTACTGTTTCCTTGGTCTTTCCCGTAAGCTCGAGCATTTACTACTCAAATATGCGGAATCTGTTGTTTTCCAACTATCCGACTTGATCTGCAGCAAAAGCAAAAGATCGTGCAGATAGTTCACATCCCGTGAGGTGATACATGTCTGGCCGGAGTATAGGAAATCCAGTAGGAATTTAAAATAGGTGGCGTTGACGTCCGGAAAGTATACGGTTGTAGTACAATCACTTAAGTGAGTATCCTCCAACAAATTCCTAGAATATATTTAAAATAAAAATGACATTAACAATCTTGTCTAAATGTACACACACCTGTATACCTACCTTATAAGTGGACTGGCGGCAGCGAGTACCAATTTGTGAGCATGTAGCTTCACCTTATTCTCACATACAATAGTTAAGTCCGCTGGATGCTCCCCTCTGAACGCTGCTCCGATTTCCTTGAGTATACACTCGCCATGCTTGCTGTATTGCAACATCAACATTCTTTGAAACTGAAACGAATCGAAATAAAGCGATAAAATTAAATGAAATTGAAAGTTATTTATCAATATGTAAATATGTTTTGATTGCATCTGTTATCTTCTAATGTCCTACATTCACACATGCATATTTACATACATACATTTGCAAGCATATGTATGCACATTTACTTTGGATGCACAGCAATATCGAAAAGCTTTCTGCTTGCTACTACTGTTGTTGTTGCTGTTAGTGATGCTGATTGCGTCAACGGTAAAAACTCGTGAATAATGTGAAGGCGAACGAAATTATTACATCAAAAAGCGCATACATACATATGTAAAAACTATGAATATATGTACTTACACAAACACACACACATACATACATATACAAACATACATATGCCATATGCACAAATAAAAGGCCATGTGTCATTATTGTATTGTGCAAGAGCATGGCTTGTAAGCTGGTGCTTTTACACGATTGCATGTAAACGCACACTCACACACACATATACATATATACAGCTATGCATGCATGTGTTGGTACATACTTTCAGATGACTGGTTGTCGAATTGTTTCTGTCTATGTGTGTATGTGTGAGTGTGTCTGCAGGGCCACACACTGAAGCTAAAGTTCACAGATCTCTGGAAACTTTAGAAAGAGATAGTCTTGCTTTTGTTGCGGTTTTAAGCGACGACGACGATACTGCGCATGGCGTTGGAGAAACGTTCACTTTCAATAAAACTTGAATGACTGGCTTTGCCCAGCAAGAGAATGGTAAGCTTCGTCTTATTGTGTTTTTTTTTTTATGGCACGGAGAGCGACAGCAAAAAATTGAAAAAACAACAAAAAAAAAACTATGGGGAATTGTTACAGTCATTGTGGATACCCTAATGCTAAGCAAGCACTCTAACCGAAGTTAGACCTGCAATTGAAGATCCAGTAATTGCAATTCCCCATTTGAAGACTGCAATAACTAAGTATAAGGTGTGGATCGTCCATTCTATTTATATTTTCTATACCACAATACTCAACTCAAAAAGTTTACCTAAAATTACAGAAACTTTTCTATTATTTTTGCAAGTATTCAATTAAATAGAAAGTGTCATTCCTCAGGTTTCCTTTCCCTCCAAATCAAAAAGTCATATCCAATGTTCTGATCTCTTCTGGTTCTAGAAATATAACTGGATATTGATGTATGTATGTATGTGTGAATGGACTGTGGCATTTAATTTCATATTCATTGCTTTGATTCGAAAGCACAATAAAACATTTTTTGCAACAATTCCCATAGATTTCTTTGCATGTATATTGAATAAACTTTCAAATTGTTTGCATATCTATACATACAAAAAAAAAAAAAACATGAACAACTGTTCATAAGGCAGAAACAGGAAAATTGAGAACAAAAAAAAATTCAACTCGTTTATTTACAAACGTGTACAAAAAAAAAACACCTTTCACAAAAAGCTTTTCTCTCGATGCTTCAGTTCTCTCTGTGTAAGGCGTACACATACAGACATCTGCACGTGCATTCACATACTCATGTGTGCTTGTGTTTGTATTAGACGAAGGCATGTAAAAAAGCTTTCGAATTACTCTAAATGAGTATGAATAGATGTGTACACGAAAGCTAAGCAATACGTATGATAATATGCATGCATGTGTGTGAATCCATACACACATACACATAACATATAGAAAAATGCGATCACTCATTTACGCTTGGCTTTCTGAATTTGTCGTCGTAATTACGATATGTGTGCATGTATGTGTATGTAAAAGTATGTAGCAATATTTATTGTACATGTGAATGAACGTAAATATCAAAGATCACCATAAATAGAAAGTACAATAATAAAATTTTCAAAAAGAATGTCGAAAATAAAATTAATGTTTTTTAATATTTATGTATATATATGTTAAAATATGTTTAAGACATTTGATCTTTTGCATAGAAACATACATCAAATATACGAAGTGAGCGGATTTAACTTATGTTTGCATCTACATACATACATACATAATCAAACTTGTTTTTTGCTTAAATTCGTCACGAGTAGACAGACCAATACCAATACTATTGCAATGCAGAGTTTCTGTTCATTTTCCCCTTTCACGAAAGCTCTTTTTGGTAAACCAGCTAAAAAATCTCAGACTCACACACAAAGCCATTCGTCATTGTACATGTAAATGCTACACTCGTAAAAATGACCCAAATTTCAATTACATAATATTAAAAATGAGCCAACTCTTCTTTCACCATCGATCTGAGTAGAAAACAGTAGATAGTATGTTTATGTTTACATGTAAAAAGATAAGTATGTGTGAATGTATATTCTAAATTCATATTTCATGCGTTGTATGATGTTTACATACGTATACGTATGTATGCATCTATGTATGTATGTATGCATATATGTATTTTGCTCGAAGCTTATTAACATTTCTGCGCAACACTAAATGAAAGAGAAAAAGCGTTGAGCATATACGACGTGCACACAATACAGAAGTTGCTTACACGAGCAAACACATACTAATGAATATATATGCATATGTATGTATACACGACATGTATATATGTTGATTTGTATACATACGTGCATATATACATATAGACATACATATAAGCGGGCTATGAAGGTCACTAAGCCTTTCTTGTCTTTTGCTTGGGTGCGCGTTGCGTTGCGATCTTTTATTGCTGTTGTTTCTGCTGTCGCTGTTAATCGTGACGATCAGACGGTATACACAAAACTTGGCTCTGCTGCACATTCACACATACATACATGCATATATTTAATACATTCACATGTATGTACATAGCCATACATGTTGTGTGTGTAGTGTATATTGAAACTTTGTGTGCGTTGGTCTGCTTTTCTTTATAACAATTTTGAATTTGGCCTTGTAAATGTACAAGCACATACATGTACATATGTATGCAAGTGTATAGCTTAAGTAATAATTATCTTTTACTTTGTATGTTATTCGAAGTTTTCAAATTTCTTACAGACATACATTGCACAATGTTATGTATGTATTTATATATTTTCTCCTGACCTTTTAAAATATTTACATATTAATACAAAATATTTTCACTGTATAAACATATTTAAGCTCTTAAATGTATTATATTTGAAACTCACCTCTTTCATTAAATCTTATAGCAATTACTCCCTTTCACAAATAGGTGGAAAAACTTCTGTAGACTTTCGAAATAGGTATGTACATACGAACATGCACTCATAAATACAGTAGTATTTGTGTATATACACAATCATATACACACATACATACGAGTACGCGTCTGAGCGGAGCTTTCCACTTTCACAGTCTCTGGTTAAAGTTTGTGTACATACATATAAATGAATATGTCTGTATTTCCAAGTATGCGTGTGGATAAACACGTTCTATTCCTTTTGCAGCGACAAACAGAATATACATTCATACTATGTACATGTATGTTATACAAATATGTGTGTATGTAATTATAACTTTCAGTTTCATCAACATCAACACACTTTCATATAATTTTGACAGTTGTTTCTGTTCTTGCTTCTCATATTTATATTCGATTTTAAATTACAATATTATTGCAGAGTAGAGAGTAGATTAAATTTCTCTTTTGAGTTGGATCTTGTTTTCAAGCAACGCACGTACAGTTCACAGTTCCATTAGCTTTTTCTGTTTCAATACGAAGCAAACAAACAACACATACAAATGTATGTATGTAGTAATACCAATGCATATGTATGTATGCTCCGCACACATACAAAAAGTTCACAACAACAACATTAACTTTTAACTAGGTTGAAGTTTTGTTATATGTAATACATTATTGCGAAATAAAAAAACTTGATTGGTAAAACTTTTTTCCGACTTTGCGAGCGAGAGATCGGGCTTTTGCCTCTCTCGTACAACGTATAACGAGCAGCACTGCGTTTCTCTTATTGATATGCGCGCGCCGACAATACGTCCGACTTACCAAAGCACTATTTGTGCACTAAAACTACAAGCAGTGAAAACCGACGACAGCAGCTAGCGAGATCAGACCGTCGTCGTGTGGAAATGTTGGTCTTCGGTCTCGTTCTCGCAGGCACTTCGTTTTATGATGTGTTATGCCCTTGCAAAGAGTGGCTATTATAACACTGTAACAAAAATTAACCTCTCAATGTATTTATGTACATAGTCATGTGAATGTATACATGCATATGTACATATATACATATGTACATCATTTCTAATACTTCTGGAAAGTTAAAACTTCACGGAATTTTACCAATATGCACTAAAAGAAGTAGCTTATTAATGTTTTGGATAACCTTCAATAAGTAATACATATTCAAAAGTTCTTAAACAAAATAAAAAGTGAATAATGTTAAGTAAAAGTAAATTGAGATATGAAGTGTTTAAATATATAAATGTCGAATTTTTAATTAAATTTGCAGTTGCTTACATTCTTTAATCTAATATATGTTTGAGCTTTTAACGATTTATCACTTGTATATCACCGTTTGATGTACATAGATAAGTAACAGAGCTTGAAGGACACATTACTTAAACATAATACATATAAATACAAGTACATTATACTTCTATTTGAAATACCACAAACTTGAAAAATAATCTACTTATGTATACTTTATTTTTTTGTCATTATAAAATTGGAAAATTTATTTGATAGCCCAACACATACTTCAGTAGATTTTAAAAATTAACCAACTATTTAATATTATAGATAAATTTAATTTAAGCATTGAACATTGATAAATAATGTAAATCAGTGATTAATTGGGAGTACGGGAATTCAAGGACATACAGATGCATGCAATACATTTGACTTATTCCTTGAGACACTGTGAATTCAAACAAAGAGTTGTTCATGCTCATTTTCCAATTTGCATACGCTTCTTGTTCAAGGACAAATTTAATTACACTATTTAGAAGAAAGGGTGATTATTGATGTCTTGTGTACTTGGTTCTTTTTTACATATGTACAAATACATGTAATACAAAATATAAGAAATAAGGAAACACTGGAATAACATTAATAAAAAATAGACATTTTTCAACGAAATCATTTACAGTTTGACTTCGATTTAATTTAAATTTAAGAGCGACCGCTCACAACTAACAATTCGATGTAGATTTAGTATTTTCAATAATAATCGATGCGTTATCGATATTCTTAAAAAACACAAATTATCAGCAGGCAGATGTTATCAGAAAAGCCGCCATATTAGACATTGTTTTAAATCAATTCGATATAATATTGTTTAAAGCCATAATAGTTAAACTTCTAATAGTTTTGTCCTATTAACAATTAATAACCTTGCTGAAATGATTCTGCACCATGTGAATAGCTTTAAACAGCTAAGAGGATATGTTTAAAATGTGCATTCTTTTCATTTACAATAGATCAATCCTTTTTGTTTTAGTTAATAGCTTTATCGGCAGACATGCTCGCTTACCAATTTGCGTACTCCTAAATAAATAATTACATGTAGAAAGCGATTGCAGCAGTGTTGCACTATGTCAGTTCAAGGACAAATTTTATTGCCCCCTTTTAGAAGAAAGGGTACACACGTGGGTGTCGTGTGCAACATTTGCATATGTATGTATATATGTATGTAAATGCCCGCAGGAATCAGATAGAATACCATCAAGGCCATTAAACGTATTATGTTTTTATGCATGCCTGTTTATTTGAACATAATGGATTTTCATTTGCTATGTTTCTCAAGGAAAACGATGAGAGTTTGTGCCTTATATATTGAATGTGAGAGTGTAAATAGTTTGTGCTCCTACGAGAAAAGCAGATTTACTTAATTTACCTAGAGTGTTAACAAATTATAAAATGAAATATTAATTATAAGAATTACTCTTGAGAACTTATTAATTTATTGATAAATAATTGTTCATAAATGTAAACGAATTTCAATAGACAGAATAATCGGAAAGGAATGCCGTTATTATTTCTTCGATAAATATAGGGCTGCCAAAACATTTCACATCGATAGTAAATCGGGTATTGCATATGTAAAACCATCGATGTACATCTGAGATCGATCTTATTTCATATATTTTAGTTTATACTAAGCGAATAAAGTGGCAAGAAAAATGAATTTCCGAATTATCCAAAACAAAACGAATTACCTAAATGCAACAAGTCTATTTAGAAGACGTAAGTACTATATTTTAGTGCCAAACTAAAAATACATATATATGAAGCAAGTTGACAAGTTGGAATCTGAGTGACCAAAGTCCAACATCTTAAAGTTAACTTATGGACTTATGCGCAAACATATATGTATTCATATTTATACATAGAGATTTATGTCATTTACATTTGCATAAGTTAAGCAACACTATGAATAGCGCACAATAATATAAATATAATTATTATTATTACCCACAGTGGAGCATCGGCAATTGGCCACCCAAGTCGCTCCCCAACCAAAAAGAAGCAACAATAGCCAAAATATTGTGCTTGTCGATGGCGTCCGTACACCTTTCCTGACATCGGGAAGCGCATACTCGAATTTAATGCCCCACGAGCTGGCCAGACATTCATTGCTGTAAGTTTAACTGGTAGATATGCATGTGGGGTTTAACTATTGTTAATATTCTCAATATGTGTAGATCGCTTTTGCAAAAGAGCCGCCTTGACAAGGAGCTAATTGATTATATAGTCTATGGCAGCGTCATACAGGAAGTTAAGACTTCCAATATTGCACGTGAGGCAGCACTTTCAGCTGGATTTAGTGATAAGACTCCAGCTCACACTGTGACAATGGCTTGCATAAGTTCCAATGCGGTAAAGCATGATGATTATTATTATGATGCAGATACATTTAATGAACACTCAAAAATTTTCAGGCAATAACAACTGGCATGGGTCTTATTGCCACGAACACATATGATGTGATTGTCGCTGGAGGCGTTGAGTTTATGTCCGATGTGCCAATTCGCCATTCCCGCAAGATGAGAGGACTCATGTTGAAGGCTAACAAGGCAAAGACACTTGGTCAACGTCTATCATTGCTATCTACATTCAGACCTGGTTTCTTGGCACCCGAAGTATGGATTATTTATGCTACTGCTGCAACTCTGAAGCTGATACCAATTTATTTGTTAATCATTACAGTTACCGGCTGTGGCTGAGTTCTCGTCTGGAGAGACTATGGGTCACTCTGCCGACCGATTGGCTTCAGCTTTCAATGTCACACGCAGCGAGCAGGATGACTACGCCCTAAGATCTCACACATTGGCAAAGCAAGCACAGGAAAAGGGTTACTTTACGGATTTGGTACCATTCAAAGGTCTGCTACCAAATCATCGATTATGTAAACAAAATTACTTTATAAAAATGATTCTATAGTGCAAGGCGTTGATAAAGTGGTCGACAAAGATAATGGAATCCGCGTATCCACTCCCGAGAGCTTGGCAAAGCTAAAACCAGCATTTGTTAAACCCTATGGAACAATTACAGCAGCGAACGCTTCATTCCTGGTATATATTTTTATATATTTGCAAAATCTATATTTGGGTTTATCATGGTTTCCTTCTGCTTTTTTAGTCTGACGGAGCATCTGCTTGTCTAGTTATGACAGAGCAGAAAGCCAAGGAGTTGGGTTTAAAGCCCAAGGCATTCTTGCGTGATTTCCTCTATGTGTCACAAGATCCTGTTAACCAATTGCTTCTGGGCCCTGCCTATGGTATTCCAAAATTGTTGAAAAAAGTGGGACTTGGTCTAAAGGACATCGACACTTGGGAGATCCATGAAGCCTTTGCCGGTCAAATCGTAGCCAACTTGAAAGCCCTTGACTCTGAATGGTTCTGCAAAACATATCTGGGCCTAAACGAAAAGGTCGGTACTCCAGATTTATCCAAGTGGAACAATTGGGGTGGTTCCCTATCTATTGGCCATCCATTTGCTGCCACGGGAGTTCGTCTCTGCATGCACACCGCTAATCGCCTTGTTCGTGAAGATGGTAAATTTGGTGTAGTTGCCGCGTGTGCTGCCGGTGGACAAGGAGTTGCTATGCTGATCGAACGTTATCCTGGTGCAAATGCCGACTGAAAATATTCGTGCTACTCTATAATTAGCAATTACATCTAAATAAATACATTGTAATTAAATTTGCACTTGCTTTTTTATACATTTGGGAAATTTTCCACATCAGCCCATATAAATATTAAATATATAACAACTTTTGTTCTTGTCAACATAATAACATACAATTAATTTCTTAACAATATTTAGAGCCTTATCTTTATTCAGTTTCATAAAGTTGTTGACGTTTTAATTTCGATTGCAGTACATCGTTTTCATTATAAGAGATGTGTATGGGTGGTATTAGAGCACATGCCACCATTCTGCCCTCTGCATTTAGAAAATTAAACGTTGCACAAGCCTACAAATATAAATAGTAACGAAGAAGCTCAAGGTATCATATTAAATATGATAACTAACATCTTACCTGTTCTGTTCGAAGTACTTCTACGTTTATTTTGTACTTCTTCATGAATTCAATAATCCGTCTTGATAGAACCGCAGTGGGACTTTGGTCACCAATTCCTATGATCAACACATCAATCTTTGGTTCTAATGTGGGGAAAAGACTAAGACTTTCTTCGTTTATGTCTTCAAATGAGTTTACGTTCCAAGAAAGCACTGATCTAAAATATTGAACATACTTGAACACAATGTGTAAGTTGTACGCCAACTCAATATCCAATTGATACTCATACTTATAAATACCTGGGAAAAACTGAAATGGGCCCTATTAAGACCATATTGTTGTTAAGCCGGAATCCATACTGACTGTAACCGGTAACCATTAGTCCCGCATTAGTATCCGTGTTAAATATTGAAACTCTTGTTTTGCCATCGTGATCGTATGCATTGCTTAATCCTGTCGCTGTCGTAGAGACCGGCTGTCGGCGGATAAACGATTGGGACAAAAACGACGCTCGAGGAGCTTTTAGCACCATAGATTTCAATGTTTGTATAATCATCGTAGTCAATGTGTTTTCCAATTCGTTGTGTAAAAATTAACGATGTCAGTAACACATCTACTATCGATTACTTTCTCTAATGCTAAATATCGTAAATACCTACATTCTTATATCGAGACGATTCTCGGATATATTGACTCTATCTTCCCCACATTATTATTTATTATTTAAAGTCGATTAAACTTGTATCCATATGCAATTGTCATATTAGATTTTGTGCTGTGCCTTTTGAGGAACGTTCTAAGTGAAAACTTAACAATAGCTTTAAAAATCGAATATAAAATTCACCGCACATTGGAATCGATAATGTCGTAATATGCAGTCACTATAATCGATTAAATCATAGTATAATTATAATATTGTTGTATTTTTCACATATGTAAAATATTGAGATATAATATTGTTGTTATAAATTGAGTCTAAAAGTTAGTTGGCGGATTACATTTGGACGGGAATGCTGTTACACAAATGACTCAATATAAAGAAAACTAAACATTAAAGAGAATTACCAGTTGCACCAAATAAAACATACATGTGTACATGCTCTTATGTACATATATGTATGATCATATGGTATATACATACATACAAATGTAGGATAAATTATCGCTAATACAAATAATTCAATCAACCGAGACGAAAATGTGTATTAACAAATAATCTTTAGTGTGTCACATTAGTAGTAAGTAACAAAATTTCATCCACTGCTAATGTTTTCTATTAATACATCTTACACATCTTTTTAATATTCATCTAATGCTGAGTAATGCTGTGCTAACTTGAATATACACACTAACAAAAGTACGTATATGTCTTAACATACGTATTTATTAATATGGACACATGCAAACAAATACATAACGTAGATGGAAGGGCATAAAAATGATCTTTAATTGGTTATTATTAGACGGACAGTAGTCATTAGTTTGATGGCAAGTACAATCTAATAACTAAATACAAGTAAATGTAAATATGTCCCATGTGATGTCTTAATTAACTATTACTTATATAAATTAAAAATATGTGTAAAACTATGTCCAATTGTATGTGTATTTGTTAGTCTTTCACAAGTGCGTTTATTCCCAAGGAAGGAAACTTCCCACAATTAAACAAACCCCCAACATCTGTGAAACTCGTTATTTATTCACATATGAAACTTCGTGGTCTTCAGTATATGCAATGCTTGTGCTTATATATTGTGCATACTTATGTAAATGTTACTTTGGCCTGGATAAGAACGTGCTATGAGCACATAGTTACTCTGTGTGATGAAATGCTTACATACATTTTGATAAAAACATCATCCATTTTGCAATGAGTCAATCAATATCAATCACAAAACAAATAATCCATTAGGTTATCTTCTTGAAATGATCAGTTTATATACTTTTTCTCTTATTTTAACAATATGTTAAATATACATTTTATTTAATTTTTCTCTTTTTAGCTATTTGCTGAAATCTCAAAGAATTTATAGATGATATCTACCTCACGGCGAGAAAATGATTGGGCCGAGTTCGCAAATAAGCAAAATATTATTATCTCTATTGGTATTGTTAATAATATTTTACATTTTTATGGATGTTGAACTCTATTTGCGAATTCATAAATATGCTATTGACCGAAATTATCACACGAATACTTCGAGACCAATATTTACATCGTCGGAGCCATCCAGTTCACCATCCGATCATAGCAAAGCCCTGAAGCTTCCCACAGTTGAGAAAGAGCAGTCGTATGAAGATAATACATGGATATCGTGTGATATAAATCCACTCTGTCATATTACAGTTAAAGCAATACTGTTAGATCAAACGAATCATTATGTATTCGCTCCATTGGCAACAATCTTCGATAATGTGGTTGAAATCTCACGATCCAAATTCATTACGCCCAACATGATATCGTTTTTTCACGTGGGAGTTGCGTGTGTCTCAGGGAAACTTGTGGCATCAGATAGCCTGGGATACAGACGGCTAGGCGTATTACTCTTTCAAATCCGTACCTTTCTGGATGACTTGGATGGTCACGTTGCACGCGTGAAGAAGCACATTCGCGGTGAGCGCTCAGAGATTGGTACGACTGGATACTACGTTGACGGTCTTTGCGATGGACTTGGATGTATCGCGCTAATATTGGGCATGTTCTTTTACCTGAAAAATAACCCACCACGTCGAGGTTACTCAATAATTCCAATGACCGATTCCAAATCTGAGCCGACAATGATTCCTAAAATGAAAGCAACCACCCGAAAAGTGGCAAAGAACATTATCAGCTTTACTGGCCAACTTTTGCTTAGCTCTACGGCATGGAATCGTTATATTGCTGTGTATCAGAATATGTTGGAACGGGAGGATGTCAGCAGCACTCAGTATCAGTGTCAGAATTATGTATTTAAGTCAACTTTATTTTTCTGTGTGGCGTGGATGTGGCGCATAGTCAACGTACATGCTTTGCTCCATTGCGTTCTGCTTAGCATATTTTGCGACAAGTTGTGGGACTTCCTAAGAGCGATTCGTTACAGTGGATATATAATATTACTAGTTGCCATTTGCTTAACAGAAATGCACATATTGGAAGCCCAAAACTATATTTTTCATTCAGCAGCGTGTAGTAATATTTCACTGTGATTTTACCTTTATTACGAAAAATACAATAATATTTTTGTAGTGAAGATCAAAAATGCCTTTTTATAACCTGTACCAATAATTTTTTAAAAATTCTGTTTGTGTACATAATACTATATTATAATATGACTGTTACGGTGAATCTTTTAGTATGTATCTTTGAAATATATATAATTACATATTTACATTCATATAATTTGCACTGGTTTACTCGCACTATTTGGTACATTTGTACTGAAACAATAAAATATCTAGTACTTTTCTGTAGAAAACGGTACACTTTTAAGGAGAATAGCTGTCGTTCTTCATCGATTGGCAATTTGACTATCGAATATCATCTCAATGAATAAAACATCGCATCATTTATCGATTGCCCATTGTCACTGTCAAAGCTGTGTTGCTTTTAGAACATGTCACTCGTTGGTTCGATATTTGGATTCGGCTTTTCACCATCCCTAATAACGCATACAGAAAATTTCATCTGAAAAATTTTGCAAGGAGAAATGGTGTCTTTTACGAAAACAAATTTAATTAAAGCGAAATTGTAAATATTCTTTATATTTATTACGCACTTATTAAAAAGTGGATGTGCATATTGACTTTGCGTGTGTTGTGTCGAGAATCGAGCGTGAAAAGACAAGTGACTTCGATTTCTGGTTCTGACTGTGTGTGAATCTTGTGAGAGAGCGAGCGTTAAAAGGATATATACATACAACATAAAATATTACGTGTGTGAGCTGTTAAAGAAAACATACATACATTTATTGAAGGCATTACATCTGTAGTGTTACAACTAACCCCTTATTAATAGTGTAAGAATTGTTGTATAACCTTTTAGGAGACCCCAATCGCCAATCAATCAACTTTTTTTTAGGTATTACAATTCATTTTGCAGAATGTACATATATGTATGTACATATGTACATAAATTTGTTCGTGCATGCATGCATACATATTTGTGAATTTGTATGTAAAAAGTGCTTTGTCAAATTGTAAATGAGAGAAATAATAACTTGAACCATTTGCTTGCATACATACATGAACATACATATGTATGCATGCTTTAATTTGTAAATTGAATATTAATTACAGATATGTACATCTGCTAAGATACCAATAGGACATTTTTAAATATGTAGTTTTTAAAAAGGGATTCGTCAACTACATAATCTTTGTATTCGTTTAGATTATTGATTCTTAAATTTTTTTCTTTTATTAGCCATTGATGCTGGGTTTCAAATATTGTCATGTATAAACTTATATTTCCGTTTCAAGTTTAGAAATACATCTATGTAGCGCCTATTTCTTAAAAGGATGTCATGGTATCTCTACAAGTCGTTTTAGCTATGTCTATTTGGTAATATGCAAATTAAATATCTGCTTCAATTTTACATACATTGAAATTATAAAATTCAGCTCTTATCAGGAATGACGAACACCCTCATACAATCAATTAGACATAGCTAAATCGCCTTGACTGTTAGTACTAAATGATAAGAATACATACATTTTTATTAAACCATTTTCAATGGGTACACATATACACACATATATTAAAGGGAAGAGAATAAGACATTACCGGAATAGATTTGCTTCAAACCCATGCAGATAAATTATAGATTAATACAATTATAATAGAATTTCTACCCTCTTGATAAATTTTTTCAATGGTTATTGGGGCCTATGATAAAAGATCGATGAACCGGTGCTAAAGGGTAAACGTGGGAACCCGAGAAGCTTATGCGCACATATCGGCCATTTATGCGCACTTATCGAGCGTTTATGCGTACTCATCGGGTATTTTGGGGCACGTAGTGTGACACTTTTAATCGAAATCGTCTATAAATGAGAATATTAGGAAACTTGAAATTCATGTTAATATTATAATCTTATCGGCTAAAGACACTACACACCGCTAAATCTATGATGTCAAAATATGAATGTATTTTCTTGAATTTTCATCAGTTTGATTATGTATATGCCTGGGTTAGATTTGGATGAAGTGTTTAACTAATGAAAGACGTATATTTCCCCCGAACAGGTAAAAGATTATGGAATGTATTTGTTTGTGGAAGATATCTTTATGAGAATGAGTATATATGTATGTGTATATATGTATTTGCGTATGTGTGTGTATGTGTATACATATTTGAATATTGTGTGTGTAAATAAACTTGTGTATAACTTTGTTCTAAAAGAAAAGAAACTAAAATGGTTTCTTAATTTGTTTCTATATTACATAAACCTAAAATGTTTGCTAATGTTTGTAACTGGTAGAAGGTAGTGGCTTCAAAATAATGAAAAACACTGTTAAAATTATTAATATCAACTAAAAGTTACCACTCTTTATCAGTTACAAACCTAATGTTACTACAGATTTAATTTTTTACAGGATATTTGTCATTTTAAAATGTTCTTTAAGAATATGATTTTTCGATTTTAAAGTTGCGCAGTTCTTTTTTATTTATAAATGGTACCAAAATTCGATTTTATTATTTTTTTTATACACAAAATTAAATTTTTTTTTGTTATTTCAAAGAAATGTGTGAGCAATTCAGCCCTGAGTGAGTGCATTAATTGTTTAAACAAATATTTGCAAAATTAGAACTGAATTTTGAGTATATCAGAGCGATTCTTAAATTGATTGAATGGTTATAGATAAAGCAATCGATTTTGTTTCTTTATAAATTATAATGGAATATTATAATAATTCTAGAATTTGGATTAAACCCCAAAATGGATTTCGTGCAAGTTTCCGAGGAGGAGGGTGATGAACCCATTGAACTTCCAGCGGAGGAAGATGGAACATTGCTATTGTCTACCCTACAAGCCCAATTTCCTGGCTCTTGTGGACTTAAATACAGGAATATTGATACCCAAGCCGTGCGTGGTGTTCGCTCAAACGAGGGAAGGCTATTTCCACCAAGCTCCGAATCGGGTTGGGGGGAAGATATCTACTTTTGTGTGTTTCCAAAAGGTATACCAAAAATCAGAAGTTCTCCGGCACAGATCGACAGTCCTTATCGCCCCTCATTGCCTCCCATAGAGAACAAACGTAAGAGCGATGATAACTTGGAAAATTCGACCGCCAAAACGAAACGTATTGAAACCCGTTTGCGATGCACTGATTTGATTGTATTGGGACTTGCTTGGAAAACAACAGAGGACAGTTTGCGGGAATACTTTGAGAGTTACGGCGAAGTGCTAATGGCGCAGATTAAGAAAGATGTCAAATCCGGGCAATCAAAGGGATTTGGTTTCGTACGTTTCGGTTCATACGAAGCACAAATGCGTGTGCTCTCCAATCGACATCTCATCGATGGACGATGGTGTGAAGTGAAAGTTCCAAACTCAAAGGTGTTGTAAACCAAACATTACCATATAGAATCAAATAATGTAATAGATTTTTTATTTTATTTTTTTTTTGTTTTTGTAAATTAAAGGGCATGGGACATCAAGTTCCATGTAAGGTATTTGTCGGTCGTTGCACCGAGGACTTGAACGCAGATGATCTACGTGATTACTTTTCCAAATTTGGCGAGGTGACAGATGTTTTCATTCCTCGTCCATTTCGGGCATTCAGCTTTGTCACATTTCTTGATCCAGACGTTGCCCAATCTCTCTGCGGAGAGGATCACATTATCAAAGGTATGCAGTTGATTAAATATGCAATTTTGCAATGTAAGATATCACTAGAAAACTTTCTTTATAGGAGTATCAGTGCACGTTTCGAATGCTGCTCCCAAAGCCGAACAGAACCGAAGCCATCAAGGACAAAATTACAGCTACAACTCTGGGAATAATTTCGGAATGCACTCGTATCATCCCCAAGGAAACCACATGAATTCGGGCCGAAGCGGACATCACAGAGGTAATAACCAACACAATTCACACGGAGGTGAAAACACTGCAATCGGCAATAGTCACAGCAACATTGGCAGTGGTGGCTACGGAATGGGTGGCAATAATTTTGGTGGAAATAATATGGGTGGGGGTTACGCAAATAGTAATAATCACAATAGTGGTGGGAACATGAATCGCCAAGATGGTGGTATTCCCTATAATAGGCAGAACAATTTTCACGGCATGAACCAACCGCACAATGGCAACGTAGGCAATGGCGGTTGGATGAACAGGGGACATTTGGACATGCCAAATCTACAGGCATTAGGCATAAATTCGCAAGGATCCAACTCGTCAAATCAAGGGCAAAACATGAACAACCCTTTAGGCGTCGGACTTAATTTAAACTCATTGCCGATGAACCCTGCTTTGGTTGCTGCTGCGTTGAATCAGTGGAGCCTTCTTGGCAATCAGCTGCAAAATCAAAACCAGGATCAGCAGGCAAGCCTTCTATACACTATCATTGTTTCAAACAAAAAACTCTTTCAGTTACTTCTCAGGGAGGCAATTTTTTATCATGGATGGCTCAAAACAGTGGACACAATATTAACAGCTCTGGGAGAAACAAAGGATCAAACAATCCGAACTCTGGCAAAGGCGACAACTCTAACGATCAGGTTTGTAGTCTCATTTTAATTGACTATCCCAAATAATATCTAATTATACCTTATTTTTCTTGAACATTGCAGAACGGCTGCCCACCAGGAAACTCTTGGTCAAATCAAAGCGGTGGCTCCCAAAATTCTGTGGACAAATCAAATTTTCTTTAAAATTTACGATTATAAACACTACTTACCTATTTGGTACTAACGAATCTTTTTGATTCAACTGAAATATTTGTAGCTATTCTTACCTTCTTATGTGTACATAAATACAAATATGTCAAACTATTTCCTATGCTTTTAATTTATCAGATCGCTCTTATAACCTAAACTTATTTGGAGTTAAATATTGAAATCATTTGCGGTATTTCTTGGTGAAAACGACAAGCGTCATTATTAACGGCAGAAACAGAATATTTGCTACATTAAACAACAAAATATCTTCAGTGTTCAACAGTAGAGAGAGGGTTCCTATCTGAACTTCTGAAGTGTGTATTTGAGGCCACATAGTGTAAATGAACTATCCTTAATTTGTTCTTTTAATATTAAAAAATGTAACAAGCGAATTAGTCGAACGCACCCCACAGTAAAATACTGGATTCACTTCTTTATAGTAAAAGTATTTTGATAATTATTACTACTAAACTGAAAATATATAAATTCATTAAGTCTATATCCCGACTATACATTTTTACTGGCAATTTTAATAGCTTTAATTTATATTATTAAATAAAATATAATACTTGCCATCAGTTAAACCCTGCAAAAACAGATTACCTTAGATAATTTAAAATAAACAGCTTTAAATAAATGTAGCCGAAAAATTTAAGTATTTTAAATGATTATATCTAAAAACTGTCAATAGGCTACCACTGCAAAAAGGTTTTTTATTTATTGAGTCCTGTATTTATATTCAATTTATATTTATTTATATTCAAGCACTAGCTTTTATTTGCATTCCATTCCATCGTTCCGTAAGTAACTATTATTTTACAATTTGACTGTAACGGAATGTCAAGTTATTTCATCAGTGGCGTCAGTTTTGAAATACTGGCTCCAAGTTCAAAAATGGATCAAACAATCCAAAATAAATTTATACCCCAGCAATTGCTATATTTTGTTGCTGGTCGGCGTTGTTGTCAACAATTTGCATGCAGTTTCCGAAGAGAAGACTTCGATGTAATCGTAGACTGTGCGCGTTCTATGGGCTTACGTTCACAATACGTTATAAATAGTGGCCAGGGATGTATGAAGGTATTCAAACAGTCTTGCCGCCACTACTTGGAAGAGCCAAGAACTCTTTCATTGTCTGAATCAACTGCGATGCAAATGTCATCATTACTGGCTCATACAGGCTTCGTTGGAAGAGATGAGTTGCAAATGTCAGGGGAATTCATTGGACTGAAGATTCCGTCACTACACATTCCTATTTTGGCAGTAGGACCGCCAGTGCCACGTCGTAGATCGGAAAAACATCTCAAGTTCTTAAATGACATTTCAAGATACGTGTGTCTCAGGAATATACTGACATCTATTTATTCACATCGCGTTTATGTGTTTAAGGCTGACCTTTATACGGATAAAATGTTGCTATTTCCGATAATAATTTTGGAGGATTCGGAATTCAAAAAGTCTAATTTGAAAATCATCTGCATCGAGAAAGAGAACATTGTCGCCAGCTATAATAGCGAGAGATTAGCTAACTTTTTGAATGAAAATGTTGGAGAAACTGTGGGCATAGAGGCGCCACAGCATAGCTGCCTCAGCTCTGGCACACACATTGTGTTCACAACTGCCAAATACTTTCTACGCTCATTGATTACCAGGAGCGCAAGGAATCTAAATAATATTAGTCACTTTGTGGTAAATGATGTACATCTTCACGATGCTTACACTGACATCTTATTGTGTGAATTGAAAAACGCTTTGACTGTTAATCAAAATCTAAGAATCATTTTACTTTCGCAAAGATGCGATACAAATGAATTCATCTCCTTCTTTGGTGAAGGCGCGGAATTCTCTGCAAAACAAACATACCAAGCATCAAATCTTCAGATCTCTTATATTGAAGATATTAAAATCCGTACAGCTTCAGCAAACATTTATAAAGGCCCGGAGATTTACAAGAATCGACCTCAAATTATCAGAAATAAAAGCCTGAGAAATCAACAACTTGATAAATGCCTGGAGGTCTACGAAGATCTAGGAACTGATGCGTCTATTCGTCCATTTCTGTACTCAATCAACTACGACTTCTCACCCGTAAACTATCAACATTCATTTACTGGAAAAACCGCTCTTATAATTGCCGCACATCTGAACAATATTAATCATCTGCGGTTGCTCCTATTCATGGGGGCTAATCCATACCTCATAGATAATCAACACGAGACTGCTATGTCTAAAGCTGCCTTAAAAGGACACGCTGAATGTATTAACATTCTTAATAATTACGCTCTTCATGGTTATGTTTATAAAAATTCGAAGCCCGAATTTGTTGATTTTGATGTTATAATTGATTTAATCTATGTTTTGTGCTCCAAGACCAATTCCCCGTCAGGTGAGATATTTTCAAATATATTTATTTCATAGTGTAAGTTTAAATTTATTTAAAAAATGGATTTTTATTTCATAATGCATATTTTGCATAAATCTTAACAATATTTGCAAGCTTTTCATGCATTTTTATTGTGCGTGTATACGTAATAAGCGTTCCGATACATTTTGCTCATCTCTGTATATATCGATACATTATCGCATTCACGTTTACATTAGAATCCCATTTTTGATCAAAACGAGACTGGCCTGTATTTGATTAAAATGAGCACATATTTGGAGAGCGATAAGGGCAAATTTATTCCAGCAACTAAGCGTCCTGATGGCACATGGCGTAAAGCACGTCGAGTAAAAGACGGCTACGTGCCGCAGGAAGAAATCCCATTGTACGAGAGCAAAGGAAAACAGTTTGTTGCCCAGAGACAAACTGGCGTGCCGCCAGGCATGTGCCCGGTTGTAGCGGCCGAGCTTAAGAAGGCTCACGAGAAAAAGGAGAAGGCGAAAGTACAGAGAATGGAGCGGCAAACAACTGCAACAGCTGCTGCAGCAAAAGCGACACCAGCAGCTCCACCTATAATAATAGCTTCAAGAAATAAGAGTGAACGCGTCAAGGAGTGTGATATATCCGCCTTATCCAATACCCTGAATGATGCACTGAAGCTGGCTAATGCCGATGAAGTGGATATTGCGAAACAAATTAAGAAATTGCGAAAGAAAATACGGGAAATTGAGCAAATCGAAAGTAAAATTCAGGCAGGAGACGTAAACAAGCTGGACAAAGATCAGCTAGACAAGGTGAAAAAGAAAGCTGAAATTTTAAAGCAATTAAGGAAGTTTGAGGAGACTTCCACAGCGTTGCATACATAATACTGTAGGAATATATATGTACATGAATATTTTCATTTAATTGCCTGTCTCATCTCATCATACACAACTTGTCTGTTAAATAGTTTTAATAGTTTTAATTTAAGAAAGCCCTATAATATTTATGTAAATGTGTTCGATCCTCCGCGTTCTTTGCATTAGTAAAGCAAAGGGCTTTTATGATATGTTTTTAATTAAGATTAAAGTATATAAATTTAATTAAATTAAATGAAATAAACCACTGCAGCAGTTCAAAACATTAACTTATATTAAAATTCATTTGTCGTTTTCAGGAAATATATTAATCATTTTGCCGACTTACTATCATATGGTTAAATTAAACTATATGTTATTAACTCATTTGGTTATTGGCAATTTGCAACCATTTTCCATATTTCTGTTAGATGACAACATGGAGAAGGAGTATCTAAACTCTTTAATAAATGCTGATGCGGATACAATAAAGATTGTTCTGGCCACAGGCATAATCGAGTTATTGCATCTGCCAGTCTCATTTAAACACTTAATAGACACTGCATGCGAGAGGAAGATTTGGTATGATGGTCGCATTTGTAGCACTGTGGACGCTATCGAATGGGTGGCAAAAGATTGTCTCTTGAGGAGGCTTTTACTTCTTAGCCCTGAAGGTTGGTTGCTTGCTTTAAATACGTGCCAAACGGTGCCAGTTGTGATCAAACCAGTTAATGTACTCTCCTACAGGTTTGGCGAATGGACAGTGTTTTCGATTAATACCAAAGGATACATATGATAAGCTGCAGGAGACAGGATTGCCGGCACTGCAGACAATGCATTTGGATAAAATCTGTTTGATTGTCAAGTTATTGTCTCCGAATACGATAATTAGTGAATATCTAACCTATACAATTGCCCCGCCGCCGTTGATAAACATACACCAGACTGTGCAGTTTTTGAAGAAGATTGACGTGTTGGATGAATCGGAAGATGTCACTTGGTTGGGCTGTCGCCTGGTAGACATACCTGTGCCATGCCAGCTTGGACGTACTTTAATTTATGGCATTCTATTGCAATGTCTGGATCCTATCTTGACCATCGTCAGCTCACTTTGCACCGCAGATCCGCTTAACATCCCGTTTAACGAAGATATTGATCGTTTATGGGATCGATTTACAATCCATATTCAGAATCGCATCAAAAACGAGCGCAATCGCCTTGCATCGGACCAGTTTTCGGATCACTTTCTGTTCGTACGCCTCTTTCAAGAATGGCAGGAACGATTGAAAAACAATATTCCATTATTATATCTTACCGATGAGTATGAATTCATGCTTAATGGCCTCATGGAGCAGTTGAATTGTACACGATCAAAGATATTGTGTGCACTGCGGGCTGTAAATTTGGTCCAATGCCAAGGTGCGTTGAGTGCACAAAGCGTTAGCTCAAGGTCGGCCAATTGGCCATTGGTTAAGGCGGCTTTAACCGGCGGCATGTATCCCAACATTTGTGCTGTGGATCCAATGAAGGCAAGCAGTTGTCTGAAGTCAGCTTACTCTATGGACGTTAGTTTGCATCCCAACACCGTGATTCGTGACTTCTTGCAGCCGTTAAATGTAATTGCTCGAAGCATCTGCAATGGATCGCAATGGATTGTCTGCAGCAAACAAAGGGAGAACATCAAGTATGCAACTATTGTTGTTCCACTTGCGGTGGCTTTATTTGCAGGTAAGTTGAGAGTTTTCCTTGAGCGGACGAGCGCGCTTTCCTCTTAACACTGTGCGTTCTTACAGGCTCTACCAAATTGGGATTCGGCCAGATTAGTGAGATTCAGTCGCCGACAAATGATGCCAATATACATTTCTTTATAGACGAATGGATTTGGATGATTGCATCAAGGTGCAATTTTGAGCTGGTGATGAAAACGCGTCAACATTTCTTCAAATTCTACGAATATCTCTTAATCAACTGCAGTGATTCACAGAAATGGCATGGAGATTCAACTATTGTGGAAATGTATCTTTTGCTAATCGAAACATTGGCTTCCATGTTTGCCGCAGAAGATTCCTGGGCCGGCTTTCAAAAGTGCCCACAGATCGGCTTTAAGCCCGCTGCCAAGTTAACAAATTCATATTTGCTAAATATTAATTCGCACTTCGTTTGGCAACAACAAAGCGATGATAAAAGCGCCTCAAAGCAGCGTCCACTCAATTTTGAAAACAACTCACAACTTGTCGAAAAGCAATATTTTTTGCTTTACACAGAAGAGAAACCCAGCAATTTTTATCAAAATAACGATGCATCGTATATTGAGAGCGTGATCGGCAAATTTGCCAGGCCAATTGAGTCGCCTAACAGACACATCTATGTTATATTGTATTCGAAAAATCCAGATGTGATGCTGAGCATCAGTCGAGTTAAGATTCAAAAAGGCGATATTATCTTTAAGGAATATTTTAGAAATGTTGTTCCAGTCTACGAAATATTGTGAGTTCAAAATTCATTTCATCAATAACAACAATATTCTTAATCTGAATCTGTATCTATTGCTTCACAGTGAAGCTTGTGCATCTCTGCGGGTGAGCGTTCCCAACTTCGAGGGTCGCCTCTTGTCTTCCCTCATCGACAAACGCATTGGAAATGTGATAATGGATTTGTTTGCATTCCGACATCATTGGATACATAATTAATAATACAATCTATACATTTGTAGATTTAATTAAGTATAAACTACAGACACGTTGAAGTTAAGTACAGAAATATATTGCTTATATCATTTATGTATATTTCGCTTGAAAATGTAATTTGAATACTGAGAAATGAAAGTCGTACAATACTTTTGGTTTATTTCTACAAAAAATATTCGAGATTATTACAGAAAATGACATGTACACACTCATAATTATGTATTACGTATTATGTATTAATAATTGTAAGACTATGTTAATTACATAAATTTACATATACATATATGTATATATATATGCAATTTAATGGCACCCGCAGGACTTGACGATCATATTTCTATACTTCTTCAAGTTGACATTCTCGTCGTTCAGATGATATAGAACGGGCAGAGCGGCTAATCTTGTTGGTGCACAACACGGCTTGGGCACTTTCTTGGGTTCCAGCAGATGTACAAGTGTTTGGACAATGGCGTGGTTGGTGGCATTCATATGCGCATTAAGTGGAAAATTGCATTCCCCGCTGCAATAGAAGGCCCCATATCCCTCGGGAGCGATTATCCAATCTTGCCATCTCAAATCCTTGAAGTCAATGTAAAGTGTTTGCATTTGACAGCTTCGTGTGTTTTCCGTAGGCTGGTTTTCCAGCAATGGATTTGATGGTTCCGACTTCTTCTTGCTCTGATGTAAGGTGCTGCGTTTAGTTCTCTTCTGTGAATTGTGCGACGTAGATTTAATCAGCTCCGGTCCTCTAAAGAATCCAATCATGAATGGCTGGTTTTCGTCATCAGCTTTGACACGACGATGTGTTAATCCGATATCATCAAGCTTTATCTCCCTATCGGGCTTGTTCAAAGCATGTGCACCAATGTAGATGCCATGATTTTCTCTGGCATTTATTAGCCAATCGTGCAAGGCTTCTGTGACATTCAGCTCTAGCCAGCCGACATAGTCACCCGTGGTATTGACCGAGGATAATGGCTCTAACATGTTATGGGCTGGGCCAGCAGAGTTTATCGCATATACTGTGACTGTAAATGGTTTGTTAGTCGTCATCCATTTGCCTTCGTTGGAGTCTTGATAGATTCGTAGTTCAGCCATCATTAGATAGTTGTCATTGGGAATATTGGACACATCGAACCATAGACGACGGCCATGCTCGTGACGCATCTCTTCCACATTGTGGTTACGTTTGTTCAGAAATGTCATGATAATGTCGCTCTCGTCTATCGCTCGCTTGTCCAGATCTGTGATAAAATTCTGTTCGTTTTCATCCGCGTCGCGTTTTGAGCGCTTATGATCATTATCACTATTAATGACAAGTCCTTCCTCAGCCGTGATGCGATGATAGACGTCAAGTAGAAACTTTGGGGCCGATTTTCGCAGGGATAAGCCGTGATTCTTGTGATGCATTGGACGATCGGCCATGCCCAAGAATTCCAATATTTCATATGAAACATCCAGTTTGTCGTCGTCGCTAAGCACACGTTGCATTACGGTTTGATCTTTGCCATTATCTATGTAAATCCCTGATTGCGTTGAGTGTGTATATGGCACAATAAAAATAATTGAAATCAGCCAAAGTGATGGCAAAAACACCACAGATGTTGTCATCTTGTTTTGGACTGTAAATAATCGTTTCAAGCTAACAGCATCTGTTTTATCTTAAATGCAGTATGTTCCTTGAATTGGTTAAATGCGAAACTTGAATTGTGCAGTTATTTATGTGTACATTGAAAATACCTACACACTTGTGCTAGGTTTGTTGTATGTATCTTAATCTCATGGATGCATTTTTCTTGAACGCTGCTTTTCACAAGTTGGCAAGTCTGCAGCGCGATCACCAGGGAATGTATAAACTCCGGAACGAACTATTTTAGTTCAATTGAATTTAATACTTATGTCTTTTTGCTTATATAATAAAATGAAGGCCATACACTACGCAATCATAGACTTGATAATCGTTTTCTCACATATAACTATTGGCAAACAAATAGAAGGAAAATAATTGATGATGGTAATCAAGAATTATTAAGTATATTAATTAAAGTTGTGTTCAATTGCTTTAATATAATTCTGTAAATCTTAATATAGTATTTATATTTAATATTAAAGAAACTTTAAACGCTAATAATATTTAATTTAAGAACAAATTTAATTTGGCGCTCTAAGCTATCGTGAAGCTCTGCCATCGACTATCGATTAATTTTGTTGTGACCGTGTCAGCTGATGAGAAAATATACAAATATGTTCACAAATACACTCATAGTTGGCAACATGCTATAAAATAGCAGCACATTCATTAACAATTTTTGTTGAGCACAGGCGAAAGTTCGAAAATTCTTTTAGTGAGTAACGACATAGCATTGGTGAATGTATTGCTGGTTCTTCTCAAAATTAAACACACATACAAGTGAATGCACATATGTTAGTTTGGAAGTGAGACTCTGAAATTGTGTGTGAAGTGGGAAATCGTTTATTTAATCAACAAGGTTTATATATTTAAACTAAATTATATATATTATAAATAGACCTATGTCTGTTATTATTGGGACATACATACACAAACAGACATATGTATGTGCGTGCATACAAAGACAAATGTGATATTTATTGTTGTTATTAAACCAGTTTTAACTTCGCAATTACATTTCGAATTTAGTTTTAGTTTTAATACTTAATTAAAGATCCCACAAGTGACACATGTTTCAAATGAAATATGGATGAAATTCTTTATTTCATGTTTTTTTTAATACGTCCGCCAATAGAATGACAATAAAATTAAATACATGCACGGGGAAAGCATTACAACTTAAATGTTTATGCTAATTAAAAGAAGCAAAATAAGTGTATGCCGAAATATTTATATTCTACGCCATCAAACATACAAATATGTATTTAAATGACACAAATATATATAGATACATTTGTTTGTATGTTCTTTGAAATGATGTCACCATACAGTTGAATATATAGGTTCATCTGCCATGTATGTAACATTATAAAGAATATTTCTGGGTGGGAAGAAAGACTTCAATGCTTGGAATGAAAGAAAAATGTTCGAACCTTTAAAAATGTCATTAATAAAAAAATGCAAATGTTTGTTTTTCCGTTTAAGAACCATTGTTTACTTAACAAAATTAATTGTTTAGAATGATTAATTATTTATTTAATTGTAGTTGCTGGGAACATTTAAGATTGTTATCTGTTGCTATCAAAGATATTGATAAAAAGATAAGTGTATAAGTAAAAAAAGTTTGAAGCATTTATTACACTTATAATATTGAAGCTGATATCCATAAATCAAAGGAAAATCTTTAAAGCTCAATATTTAACTTGGAATTCTAAATAAAATTGAATATTTGGCTACGGACTCGAAATAAATAATAAAACGTAATCTTCGTTCTTGAGTAAATAAACAATTTAGTAATATTTAATAAAAGCTAAACGAAAATAAAATAAATATCGTAATATATTTTTATGCCACTTTTAGCATATATATAAACTAATTGAGAAGCTCTCATTGCGTGACCTGAAGTAGTTTGTGAACATTAGACACCCTACATAATTAAAACATAATTTCCCACGTGACATACTGTAATATAGTTGAGCATGATGTCAACATTTGAATGTGAATAGGGAATAATGTTAATTATAGATATATAAGTAAAGTATATTATATTATACTCCTTATCTGTCCGATAACACAATTGCATTATAATTTTATATATCGTATTATTCATTCAGATTTTCCACCTGCAAACGAATTCAAGATGGATGAACTCAAAGGATTCCTAAGACAGGCTGGGCAGGAGTTTATCAATGCGGCTGGCGAAGCGGCGATGGGAGCTGCCAAGGATGTTGTTGGATCTGTTATAAATGAGATATTTATTAAGAAGGAAGCCGACACAAAGCGAATACTTCCGAGCATTAAGAACATGCGAGTTGTAAGTGCAAATTAGTTGTATTAAATCCAAAAATATAAGGTATAGCATAAGTCAAACACACACTACAGACCTATGGTCGAACATTGATACAATCATTTACACTTTACTTTTGCCAAACAAACGTAACATTGAATCAAAGCAACCCTTGCAAAGTGAAGTTGCTGCACGTAATGCAAGTAATGTAAGTACTTCAGTAGACAGTGCCTGTTGCAAGTATGCAGACGTTGCAGCTCCTCTTATACATATACATGCATTCACTTACACTATACTTTTGTCCTTCAAACGTTTCATCAAAACTAAGCTACCCTTGCCAAATGATGTAACTGTGTGTAAAGGCAATGTAAGTACTTTCATTGACAGTTCAATCTCTTTGCAAGGATATCTCGTTGTCGTCATACTTTTCTAAGTGTTGTGTGTTTTTACTGTGACTCGCACTACAGTGTCCACTGTTTAGGTCGTTATCATTTATTTTATTACTTTTTCTATATCATTTCAACTTATAAATATGATTTAATATGTATTTGTAAAGTCTTTTCAGATTTCAAATATTTAAATACATTGTTTTAGATATATTTCCTAGTTCGATCTAACTAACAATTATGCATTTTTAGCTGGGCGAAAACAATGCTAATCTTGGATATCAAGCAGACGTGCAGGATTATGAGGCACTGTTGAACAACTGCCTGATGAATGGATCTCTATTCGAGGATCCTCTCTTCCCGGCCAGCAATGAATCTCTTATGTTTTCTCGTCGTCCAGATCGCTATATCGAATGGCTGCGTCCCCATGTGAGTATAGAACATGTGGAATGAGCAACTTCATCTGTGCAGAGTATTTATAGTTTTAACTTGATCATTTACAGGAAATCGTGGACAATCCCCAGTTCTTTGTGGAGGGATACTCAAGATTCGATGTGCAACAGGGCGAACTTGGAGATTGTTGGCTTTTGGCTGCAACGGCAAATTTAACACAAGAATCGAATCTCTTCTTCCGCGTAATTCCCCCGGAACAGAGTTTTGAGGAGAACTATGCTGGCATATTTCACTTTCGCTTTTGGCAATACGGTATACATATATATATAATTATGTACAATTTATAGTTGTTCTTTATTCATTTCTTAATGAAACTAAACAGGTAAATGGGTGGATGTGATTATTGACGATCGTCTGCCAACTTATCGCGGTGAACTACTCTATATGCATTCGGCAGAGAAGAATGAATTCTGGAGTGCACTTCTGGAGAAAGCATATGCCAAGTATTTGCCTTACTCATATTCATTATAATTATAATTACTAATGCAAGTGTCATGTCTTAGGCTTCATGGATCTTATGAGGCCCTCAAGGGAGGTACAACATGCGAAGCCATGGAAGATTTCACGGGCGGTGTCAGTGAATGGTATGATCTTAAGGAAGCTCCAGAAAATCTGTTTACCATTCTTCAGAAAGCTGCGGAACGTAGCTCCATGATGGGATGCTCAATTGAAGCTGATCCCAATGTGTTGGAAGCTGAAACACCGCAGGGTTTAATTCGAGGACATGCTTACTCCATTACTAAGGTTTTATTATTAGGCATTAATTGAAAATCTTTTAGACCATTTGTTGACTTCATCTACACAGGTGTGCCTGATTGACATTGTCACGCCGAATCGGCAGGGAAAGATTCCAATGATACGCATGCGAAATCCTTGGGGAAATGAAGCCGAGTGGAATGGACCATGGAGTGACAGTTCACCGGAATGGCGATATATACCTGAAGAACAGAAGCAGGAAATTGGATTAACATTCGATAGAGACGGAGAGTTCTGGATGTCATTCCAAGACTTCTTATCGCATTTCGATCGCGTTGAGATTTGCAATTTGTCACCAGACTCATTCTCCCAGAAGAGCGGCGAGGATTATCAACAAGGTGGCAAACGCAAATGGGAAATGTCCATGTACGAGGGTGAATGGACTCCCGGCGTGACAGCCGGTGGTTGCCGTAACTTCTTGGATACGTTCTGGCATAATCCTCAGTACAATATCACCTTGGTGGATCCTGATGAACAGGACGAGGAGGGACACTGTACAGTTATTGTGGCCTTAATGCAAAAGAATCGCAGATCTAAACGCAATATGGGAATGGAGTGCCTAACAATTGGCTTTGCTATCTATAGCCTAACTGATCGCGACCTGGAGAATCGTCCGCAAGGCATCAATTTCTTTAAATACAAATCTTCGGTTGGACGGTCCCCGCACTTTATTAACACCCGAGAAGTATATATACATTTAAAAGTTATGTGTGCCCCTTGTATATATTCTCATTAATTATTTTTTAAATAGGTTTGCGCTCGTTTCAAGTTGCCTCCAGGTCATTATCTCATTGTGCCCTCGACATTCGATCCCAATGAGGAAGGCGAGTTCATCATTCGAGTCTTCTCCGAAACTAAAAACAATATGGAGTGCGTATACAATGCAAATGAAGCAGAGTTTGTATATTAGATCTAATTCGTCAGCCGATTCAATTTTCAATTATACAATTTATACGAAATATGCAAAAAGGTTGGGTATGTGAATAGTACATAATTGCATGTGTATTAGCTAACTAATAGTATTTACTATACCTGTGGGCAAATAAAGCAGCAGTATTTTAAATCTTAAATGCAGTGCTATCATCTAAAAGAAGTTGTTATTTGTTTAACATATCCATATTATTGCAGTCTTATTCTCTTGACAAATCAATAAGTTTTTTTATATATAATTCCCTCTTAAATGTCAACTGCTCGCTCTAAAGCGTTCCCAAAAGTTGCTCTCTCTTATTTTGTATTTTATGCGTGTGTATGTGTAATTAGCCTAACATGGTAAAGTGACTGTGAGTAGTCTTCGAATAACAGTAAGATGAGTAAGGTGGATATATGCTAGTATGTGTAAACCAATTGTTCGCTCTCTCTCTCTCTCTCTTTGTCGCACACTTGTTATTTATCATACGGCGAACCAATTATTTGTTGTCATTTACTTGGCGGATATTAAGCGCATTCCCTTTGAATTTGTCACTTCATAAATTAATCATCGCTCATCTTAGAGTAATTATTAAATCTTTGACTTCACAATCACAATTGATTACTAATCACAAATAATTGTGTAATTATCAATGCTATTATTTTACCCACAGGTGTAAAATTAGAATTTCTGTTATATTTTATACAGTACATTCCATTTATTAGTCACATATTCTAGACATTTTAAAAATTATCTTTATTTACATGTTGTAGCGAATTAGTTGAATTTAAATGTATATTCTACATTTTTTTTCATTGAAATTATGAACTTGTAAGATAAATTGTGAACAAGATCCTGGTCTGTTTCGGTTATAAATAATAACTTATAATTTATTCTGTACCTCTACCTAATGCATATTCCACTAACCCGTTGTACGTATAATTAAAATTTCCGAATGTATTATACATATATTAAATAGAACTTTAAAGCCAGATTCATGCAGTTTAATAAATCCAAGTATTCATTTAATTTTATCATATCATTTTCCATATCACATTTTCCCTCACTTTTATACAGAGAAAATGATGATCACGTTGGATACGGAGATCATTCCGATAAGGTAAGTTAATATCTAGACTATATTGCTGTCTTGTATTTCACTATTAAATTGTGTAATCTCTTAGGTATTGCCGGTAATACCATCGCCAAGGCCCACAGATCCACAAAAGGACAGCTTGCGTCGATTATTTGATAGCATTGCTGGAAAGGATATGGAAGTAGACTGGATGGAGTTGAAACTAATTTTGGATCACTCTATGAAAGATGGTGAGTACCATACGTATATCTATATATACCTATATTTTATCTCATCCTTCTCTAATTCTAGATTTACCAAAGCCAGTTGAGTTTAGTCGGTTTACGGCGAACAATGCATTTGAAACTCAGGCTGGCATGGGTGAAGATTCTGGTAATGCTTGTGGCTTACTTGCAATGTTATGTGGACCATTCCTGAAAGGTACTCCCTTCGAGGATCAGCTGGGAGCGAATGATCAGTCCAACAAGAGGCTAATTGACGACAATCCATCAGGCAATAGAGGTAATATTTAATTTGAAAGGATTTGTCCTCAAAATATATAATGTTCTTTATATTTTTTACAGCGATAGTTGATGAAACACATGGATTTTCCAAAGATGTTTGCAGATCTATGGTTGCCATGCTGGATGGTGATAAATCTGGCAAACTGGGCTTCGAAGAATTTGAGGCATTGTTATCTGACATCGCCAAATGGAAGGCTATCTTCAAGGTCTATGATACAGAGAATTCCGGACGTATTTCAGGCTTCCAACTCCGTGAAGCACTTCAATCCGCTGGCTACCATTTGAACAATCGTGTGCTCAATGCCTTAGGTCATCGGTATGGATCGAGAGACGGCAAGATTGCATTTGATGACTTCCTCATGTGTGCGGTTAAAATTAAGACATATATTGGTAATGCAAAATTCATTTCAATTAGCTATTACTTTTTCAAATTTATTACTCAATAATTCAATTTACAGAAATATTTAAGGAACGAGATACGGAGAAGAACGAAACTGCCACCTTCACTCTAGAGGAATGGATTGAACGAACAATATATTCCTAATTGCATTCAACAGAAGAACAACTTCTAAACAAACAAATTATTTATGCATTTGTTTAATAGTTGTCTCCATCTATATTATATTCCTTTAGCTAAATGTTGGAAGAGTCGAATCAAGCCTTAACAATCATATTTATAAAGCAAAAGCATGCACTTTCTTCTCTCTCGCAAATAGTTCTATCAGTTGGTTCGTTTTCATACTCATACGTACTTTTTTTATTACAATATTTGTCAATAAAATTATGAAAATTTTAGATATTTATATTTAAAATTGGAAAATTGTTTTGAAAATCACTTTTACTTAGTTCTGTTTGATTTAGAAAATAATTACTTTGTGGTAGCTGCATGTTGATTGAAATTCCAGTTCAGTTTGCCATATTTAATCATAGATCAGCAGTATCATCTATATTCCATATATAGTTCAAATCTTCGACACCTGCCTAGTTAACAAATCAATAAAATGTTGCCTTCCCTATGTTCTGTACTCTGTCAACGAAATGGAAACAAATCATTCGAATCCCATTATGCTAGCTTAGTTTTATCTTTTTTATTCAATGTTATCCATTAGTTAATTTGTTTGTGGGTTACGCACCACAAACTGCACAAGAAATAAGAACAAATACTTAAAACGTTTCTACTAGTAATTGTTTTTTGCTTTTAATTACATAAACATATATGTCTCTTAACGTATTTTGACTACTTGACGATTTATTAATGCATTAACAGCGGCCGGCCGACGTTGAGTTTTCGTCACATTTAATGAACATAAGCAATATAATATTGAATGTGTGCTTAGATGAGTTTTCTTTTGTTTTTTCTTCTTGTTTTTTGTTTGTTTTGTTTTTGGGATGAATTGCGCATTTGTGAGAAAGCACATACATTATGTACATACGTATTTTGGCTTGTTATATACACAGAATGTTAGCATATACTATCTTTTGATTATAGATTTCAAAATCTTTTAATCAAGTAAAAAAAGCATATTTAAAAAAAGATAATAATAATATCAATTTTCGAATTAAGCATGGCTATGAAGGGCGGAAGTGTTGCAGTACATGTGCTCGCCAGAGCTATTTAACGTGTCTTCGATTATCTTTAAGGGCTCATTGTCTGCCGTATCGTGGCTAATATCGATGGCTCTGTGTGCAGAGCTGTTTGCTGTTTGCTGCTGCCTTGTGTTAAAGCTATGCTGCAAATGTTCATTGTCATAAAGGCTTACATCATTGACGTTGCTAGCGAGTTCGTTGATCAGTTCACTCGACATCGGCATGGATGCTGAGACGGCACCAACTTCAGATGCCAATTGACCAGACTGCACTTCACAACTTGATTCTTTTGGTTCGAGCCTGTTTAAGCTTGTCACAGATATCTGTTTATACCTATTCCTTATTGAATCAACCACATCAAAGAGATTCTTTGCATCCATCGCCAAGATATGTGCAGCCGATAGCATACTCCTAAACGATTACATTGTTTATTATTTAATTTATGCAGAATTCAAGAAACTTACTTTCTGTATTCATTATCCAGAGTTGTGTCGTTATATTGATGTGCTAATCGCATGGCTGACACCAGTTCCTGCATATCTTTGGAAAGCACTTTGTGGGCCATCTCCACCTCTCTGAAATTATAAATAGTATAGCTATTTCAAATCATATTCTGGTATGCTAACAACAATGTTAAATTACTTCAAGGCTTGAGCCGGAAACAATATAGATATTTTATCAACGGATTTAAGTAGATTCCTCAATTCCACTCCAACATTTTTAACCAAATGCAAGTATCCATCAATGTGCGACTTTTCCACACCTTGCGAGAGCACCATTATCGATTTTACCACCGCCGTTGTGGCACAATAGACCTCATCATTTGCACGATTTATTGGTCGTATCGAATTTGGAATTTCACTATTTCTATACTTCGAGCCATTACTCTCTTCTGCTGTTGCCAGGGACTCCAAGTGATCCGCAGAAAGGTTATTTATTTTATGTGGAAAGACATTTGAGTTGGGTAAACTTGTTGGGCCAGCAGATGTCAAGTCTGCTTTGAACGTTTGATGTTTAGCCATTACGTCGGTGGCAGCTCCAGGTGGTATTGAGCTGGATCGCTTTCTCTGTAACATTAGAGTTCATTTATTATACGATTTTGACTGTGAATGGTTAGAAACTTACTAGCATTTCCTCTTGATATAACCATTCTCCATCGCTGTTGCTTTCCTTACGTTGTTGCCGCAGCTTTTCGCCAATTGGATTGGGAATCGTCTGCAATTGAATACCACAATTGATAATTAATGATACTGTTAGTAGAAATTTGTTAAATTCTAGCTAGTAAATAACTTAAAAGGTAAACAACAACTAAAAATGATGCTAAATAAAAACCAAACAAAAGGAAAATAGGAAAAGGCATCCGGTTCATGTGCCAGCGTAATTCAGCGTCCAGTCAAACCTGATTTGTAGCATCAGAATTTAGTGAAGTGCAAGCTGCTCCTTCCCCAATAACGCTCTGAAGATCGACCTGATGTGGAAAGAAAGGCACCGTCGTCCATTGCTGATTCCATTCGCATCTAGTTTCATCAACTTCTTGCAATGGAGATTCGGTATATGTACAGATTTCCTGTCTGCCACAGGTCTGTGGACTATTGTAATCTTGTGCTATTTGATTGGAATTTATTGGCGATGCATGCAACGTTGAGATAGCATCACTTTTCTGCTTTACAGACACACAGGTTTTAAGGCCAACTCCGCCAAAATCATAGATTTCTTCGGGGAGAGATTCGCATTCCATGGATGTTTTCATTTGTTGACGATATGTGTGAAAGTGTGTCTTGCGTTCCATACTTCTGGAGCGATCAGACGAATGTACGCCCTGTTTATGATAGATGATATTCTGGGCTGCCATCAACGATTGATGACGTTCTAGGCTGCCGCCCTTTGAGTGCATTGCCTTCTCCATCGGCGGCTGATGCCTTTCCAGACTGCCATAGAGGCTGTAGCCTGAGTTTCGAGGCGTTTGATTGACAGATTTGCCATCCATCTGCAGTTGATTCACATGGAAGTCACTCTCCGTTGGCGGTGCACATATTATAAAGTTATTCTTGAATGGTATATGATCGGTGGAAAAGCCAGATACCTGAGGCTTAATATGCATGGGGTGAGCTGGCATAAGGGATGCATCAAATGTACTAGCTACAGATGACGATGGATTTAGATTTTGAGATGAGATGCTGTTAGTTGGGAGTTTGACTTTAAGCTTTTCGGAATCAGCAACAGGATCGAGTTTTAAGAGCTCCGCTGCTGGGAGTTTAGTGGTTTTAAGCGATTGATTTGAATTACTGGCGTCTATTCCTACGGCTAAAGTATTAAATACCGAGGCAGGTGTGGTGTAGGCAGCAGGATTAATGCCTCGCTTTTGGTTCTCCATCATTAGCCTGGCAAGCACCGCAGGATTCTGTGCAATAATGTATGTCTGAGGTACGACTCTGTTCTCATCGGTGGTATTCATTATGCCTGGAGTATCTAAAAGGCATTTCAAATATTAATAGTTTATACATTATTTTAAATACGAATATTTACCAATATCATTTACAGTTCTGGAGGGTTTCAATGGAGGAGTATCATTGTCTTCGATGCCCAGCCATGAAATTCCCGCTACGCGACGATGCTCCCGTCTCATTGTCTCTGAGGCATTTATGCTGTCTTCCAAAACAATTTCACTGCATTTGAAAACAGAAATTGTTGCATACAGATAATTATATTAATATATATATATATATATAACTGACTATAATGTTTCCTTTATGCGCTTGAAATTGGGCCTCTTCAGCGGCTCATAAGCCCAGCACTGAGACATAAGTGAGTATAGCCGTGGTGGACAATTGGGTGGCAATGGCAACCTCTCTCCGTTCTCCAGCTTTGTTATAACGTCGCTATTCTTCACACCTTGAAACGGTTTCACGCCCAACATAAGAATCTCCCAAATGCACACACCTGTTCGCAAAGATCACATAAATATAAATATACTTATAAATAGTCAGATGAAATTATATTTTTGGTATTATGTTTCACCAACCAAACATCCAAACATCACTAGCAGTCGTAAAACGACGAAAATTAATGGACTCGGGTGACATCCACTTAATGGGAAGCGCAACTGTAAGTTCAATTTGTTTAAATTATATTAAAGAAGGGGCCAGATCTCTTATTTTCGCGTTGCTAACCTGTGGGCGTTGAGTGATAATAGGATTGATCGGATACCCAGCGAGATAAGCCAAAATCTGCCAGCTGAAATATTATTCAAATGTAAGCACAAATATTATAGAATCTTTTGCCAATTCTTTACACACCTTGACACAAGTGGGTGTGCTCACAAGCACGTTGCGAGCAGCAATGTCTCTATGGACAAATTTCTTAGATTCCAAATAGCTGAGCGCAGTCGACAATTGATAGCAGTATTTAAGCAATGTTCCATGGCTCAATCTTGCAAATGAGAACAGTCAATAAATATTATGAAAACTGTAGATAATGATGTATAATTTTCATTTTACCTATCGTTGTTTGCCTTTAAGTAAGCACGCAGCTCACCGAGTTTTGCCAGTTCCATAACAATCCAAATGGGCATAATACTGCAAATTCCAATCAACCGAATAATGTGTGGATGATCGAACTTTTGCATAATATCTGAAATGAGTTGACAAAAATAAACCTCAGATTGTAATTGAGTTATTTGCATTAACTTACATGCTTCGGCAAGAAAGTTTTCTGTCTTTTCTGGATCCTCGTTTGCTTTACATGTCTTTACAGCCACTTGCATGACATCATATTTGGAATCGCTATTACTTAATGAACTATCATTTGCTGTACTCTTCGCCTTTGCTGACACCGGAAACGTATAACTTCCAACATAAACATCTCCGAACTGACCAACGCCTATTTTCGCACTAAGAACTATTTGAGATCGATCCAGCTCATAGTTTCGCACTAAAACAAACAATGATTTAAGAGAATTCATGCAATTGAGACAATTGCTTACCTGTGGGCGTGGAGTAATCTCCCTCCCCTTCTAGCAATCCAATTTCAGCGTAATCATCCGTAAGAGTAGGTTTATTTTTAATCGGAGATGAAGTGTTGGGACCGTCTCGCAATGCATTGGGCGCCTTTGTTAAGGTATCCACATTTGATTCGCGTTCCCAAATTGTAAATTCAAGATCTCTCGTTAGTAGTCTGCAATATCCATCAATAAGATCGGCAATACTTTCCGCGGTCTAAAAATGATTACTTAATTAGCCTGATAATTAAAAAGTATACAATTGTTACATTACATTAACTCCATTGCATGTTATAATTAAGTTTTCTTCAATATTTGATGCTGAAATTTTGATTTGAGTTTTGATTTTCTGACAATTGCAATTCAAGTTTTGCTGCTCGAATTCAGTGGACTTATCCTTGGAGAGTTTTTCTTTTGGAAGAGCACAGGTTTTGATAGCTACGACATCTTTAAACTGCGCCACATTTCTTAAGCTTGCTTGTGGATGCGTCTGATAAGAGATTCCTGTAATGAACATATGTTAATTATTACATATGATGATTAAAAGTAATCAAATAGTTTTCACCTATAAGGGGACCAACGTGCAGAATTCCTGATATATTCCAAGCTGAACTCAACGTTACAGAAAATTGCTCGTAGTCGGTTAAAGAAAGGTTCTTCAGAAGATCAAAAAACCTACAAGATAGACATATTTGTACAAATACTCGACTGTATAATTAAATAAATGAATGCTTACTTCGTCAAGTACTCAATGTCGTTGTAATTGTAGACCTTTTTGTATCCGACCTGTATCATTTTCTTCAGATTCTTTGGCTTTGTTGTGATTATCACAGATTGCGGAATAAAACATTTAAATCCAACTTCCTTTTCAATGTAATCGATGTGCTGCTTTTTATCGGGAGCTTTAAGAGTTATGTTTTTGAAATAATGACGGATGCCCAAACAGCACAGTTGAACCGCCAAATCGGCATCAACTGAAGTTAAATTCGCTTGGATGTAATCTTCCTTAAGCTGGGAAGATAAAGATAATAAATATTTTAATAATTGATACATAATTGTACATTTTAGAACGTATCTCACCTGGTCAAAATAGTAAAAACAAGTGATTTTGTCCTCATCAAAAAGATCTTGTATTTTGTGAGGCACATAACGGACACGCAGCTCCACACGCCACACCCCTTTGGTAATAAATCGTCTGCCCTGATGGGGATCTCGGTTTTCAGTAAGCTCTGCTTTTGTTGGATCATTGTTTGGGCAGTCTACATTCGAGCATCCGGGCGACAGAATCTGAGACAAGACCTTGTCCATTAACGTTGTCCGTGCTAGCCAAAGAACCTGATGGCAACAAATAATTCTAACTTCAAATAAATAAAATAAATAATAATGATAGCTTACCTCTTTTGTGATTACATTCAACATTCGACATGCATACCGCTGTGTGCTCGGCGGGGGCTGACCGTCTTTTCTCAACTCGGCGACAGTTTTCTTGATAATATGATATACCGTTTCATTTTTATTAAAGCTAATCGCCTTATAACTCTTGATTGGCATATGTACATGAAGAACATAATCTTCCGGTTGGGCTAAAATACGATTCATTAGTTATCATATAATTGCGAAAAGATTTCCATTTACTTACACTCATGGCTCATATGCGGCTGATTGCTTTGGTTAACCTCCGCCGTATTCATGTTTCAAATTTATCGCACTGTTGGCGATTTTATGTGCATTCACCACCTATTTATGTATGTATATGTGAGTGTAACCCAGACTAAAAATATGTTTGTGCAATGCACAAACATAATTTGTAAGCACAGGTATCAAAGACAATACACAACTCTTTTCCGTTGTGATAATCGTATGTCTAGGAGCACATACGTCCTTAGTCCTCTACGCACGTGCACTCCAAAACCCACTCACTCTTCAAGTCTGTGTCTAACTCTGCGATCGATTAATCCGAATGTCTAATATTTAAGGAAAACTCGGTGTGTATGTATGTATGTGCATATGAATATTTGTATGTATGTACGTATATACATACATACAACTTTAAGACGAAGTGTTCGGTTTCTCTTAAATATGTGGCCTTTTGTATTAACAGGTCAATTGCATTTTCTGCATCTTTACAGACAAAGCAACTTTATTCTCTTTAAATTGGTTGACCAGTAATATTTAGTTCTCTAATTATTTTAATATTTTAAAACAGCAATTACTTCCCCTTACGGATGCTTCTTCTATTTAAATTTTCTATTCGTAGGGGAGTGCCAATCTGCTGTACATGGTATTATTAGGCATTCACACAAAACAGAATGAGATACTACTTATGACATCACAAAGTTACGAATCTATAAGATATTGCTTCTGGTATTTGAACGTGTTTAAACAATAAGCATATGCTACACTTTTTTCGATAATAAAAAAGATAATCTGTTCTTTTTTTCATGATCATTACAAACAAATCTGCTGTAAAATATTTAGAATTTTAATTAAAAGTTTTATTAAAGGAATACCGCGTTGAATTCCACAGAAACGATGGCAGGAAATATCGCTTGTGTCAAACATCGAGATATGAATGCAATATCGATATAAATAGTAGTAAATCTTTTATTGTGTGAAAATAAGCGTCGATTAAAGTGCAACCCTCTAGAATCAGTGTGCTGGAATTACGAAAATATTAATATTGTACAAATGTTCACTCTTCAAATAGTATAAATATCAACATGTAAGTTAATGACATTGAGCGAGTGTGTAAATACTTCGTAATATTATTATTGTTCGAAAAATACAAAACGCACACTTTTGTACACGTCTGCAGTGCGAAAAATGTCGGACTCCGAAGTCAGCAATATGTCGGATAGTGGTTCCGAAGATGGATCAATATCAAACAAATCGCAGCAGAGTGTTCGATCCAAGTCCGGCTTCCGCTCAAGATCAAGGTCTGTATCCAGATCGAGGTCCAGATCTTCCCGATCTCGTTCCCACTCGGCCCACTCTGGATCAGGGTCAGACTCCCCCCAACCTCAGGGTGGACGTGCACATCGTCGAAAGAGCGAAGACTCTGAGGACGAAGATGCACATGGAGAAGATATAGACTCAGAAGAGTATGAGGAAGAAGAGAATGACGATGATCATCCAAGGAAGAAGAAGAAAAAGGAGCGCTTTGGTGGTTTTATTATTGACGAAGCTGAAGTGGATGACGAGGTAATAAAGTCATACCAATATTATTTGAACTGAACACATGCAGTTAAGGATTTAATACATATGTATGTATATAATGATTGTTTACATCACTAGGTTGACGAAGATGATGAGTGGGAGGAGGGTGCAAACGAGATTGGAATCGTTGGCAATGAAATTGATGAACTGGGTCCCACTGCCAGAGATATTGAAATACGACGCAGAGGAACTAATTTGTGGGAGTAAGTATTTTGATTTACCAAAATGTTTTTTTAATAATTGGAATATTTGTACAGTACTCAAAAAGAGGATGAAATCGAGGAGTATCTAAGGAAGAAGTATGCTGACGAATCGATGGTGAAACGTCACTTCGGCGATGGTGGCGAGGAAATGTCCGATGAAATCACCCAACAAACTCTTTTGCCCGGCATTAAGTAAGTTTATCTTATTGTTTAAGTCTCATTTACCAGAAATTAACATTATATGTTTTCTTAGGGATCCAAATTTATGGATGGTAAAGTGTCGCATTGGAGAAGAGAAAGCGACGGCATTGCTTCTGATGAGGAAGTTCTTAACCTATTTGAATACAGACGATCCATTGCAAATTAAATCCATTATAGCACCCGAAGGTGTAAAGGGATATATCTACCTTGAAGCTTATAAACAAACCCATGTAAAAACCGCCATTGAAAATGTGGGAAATTTGCGTATGGGCAAATGGAAACAGGAAATGGTCCCCATTAAGGAAATGACAGATGTACTTAAGGTAGTCAAGGAACAGGTGGGCCTAAAGGTCAAACAGTGGGTGCGTTTAAAACGGGGCTTATACAAGGATGACATTGCACAAGTGGACTATGTTGATTTGGCACAAAACCAGGTGCATCTCAAACTTCTTCCCCGTATCGATTACACTCGAATGCGTGGTGCTTTAAGAACTACGGCGACGGTATGTCATTCAATATAATAAATAAATGTATTCTTTTAGACTAAACAGTTATTCATTTCAGGAAAATGATGATGGTAAGCGTAAGAAGAAACGCAGACCACCTGCAAAGCCATTTGATCCAGAGGCTGTTAGGTATGAAGTAGATGGAGTATAAAGTCTATTTGCATTTAAATTATAAATTCACATATCCATATCCTTTGTAGGGCCATCGGAGGAGAAGTTCATTCGGATGGCGACTTTTTGCTCTTTGAAGGCAATCGATATTCGAGAAAAGGATTTCTTTACAAAAACTTCACAATGTCAGCAATTTTGTCGGAAGGCGTAAAGCCCACGCTTGCCGAATTGGAGCGATTTGAAGAAACTCCGGAGGGTGAGTCGTTAATACTTCTCTGTTGATAATAAGATATAATTGTAGCAAATATTTATTCCATAGAGGTAAATTTGGAAATTATGGCCAACGTGAAAGATGATCCCACGGCCGCTCATTCATTCTCGATGGGCGATAATGTTGAAGTTTGTGTGGGCGACTTGGAGAACCTGCAAGCCAAGATTGTTGCTATTGATGGAACTATGATAACAGTGATGCCCAAGCATCAGGATTTAAAGGTAACATAATCAAAGAATTCATTGCACAATGCATTCTTCAATATTAAGAACTTTTTCATTCTGCCCATTTCAAGGATCCCCTTATCTTTAAAGCAAGCGAATTGCGTAAATACTTCAAAACTGGAGATCATGCAAGAGTTTTGGCTGGACGATATGAGGGTGAAACTGGTCTTATTATTCGTGTGGAGCCTTTGCGTGTTGTGCTCGTTTCTGATTTGACCAATCATGAACTCGAGGTTCTGCCACGTGACTTGCAGCTATGCTCCGATGTGGCAACTGGTGTTGACTGTCTTGGTCAATTTCAATGGGGTGATCTCGTGCAACTGGAGTGAGTAGTAATCAATTAAAGCATCTCTACAATGTGTGCTTCAACTAAACAAATATCTACTTAATTTAGCTCGCAAAACGTTGGCGTAATTGTTCGCTTGGAACGCGAGAACTTCCATGTCCTGGGCATGAATGGAAAGTGTATTGAATGCAAGCCAACTGCTTTGCATAAGCGCCGTGAGAATCAGAATACAGTTGCTCTGGACGCTGATCAAAATCAAATTCGCCGTCGCGATATTGTCAAAGTTATGGAGGGACCTCATGCTGTAAGTATATATACTTGGTATATCATGTTGGGATTACAAATATTAATCATGTTTTTTATTCTTAAAGGGACGCTCTGGAGAAATTAAGCATTTGTACCGCAGCTTGGCGTTCCTTCACTGCCGCATGTACACAGAAAATGGAGGTATCTTTGTCTGCAAGACACGTCACTTGCAATTGGCAGGTGGCAGTAAGACAAATGTTAGCAATGCCAGTACGCTGGGTGGTCTGGGATTCATGTCACCACGCATTCAGTCGCCAATGCATCCGTCTGGCGGTCGTGGTGCACGTGGTGGATCACGCGGTGGTCGCGGTGGATTCCGTGTAACACGTGACCGCGAACTTTTGGGCAAAACCATTAAGATTTGCGGTGGACCCTACAAAGGTGCTGTTGGAATTGTAAAGGATGCAACTGAGAGCACAGCTCGTGTGGAGTTGCACACATCATGCCAAACGATTTCGGTTGATCGTAACCATATCGTTATTGTTGGCGAGCCTGGTAAGGAGGGCAGTGTGTCCACTTATGGTCGCACACCAGCACGCACACCTGGATACGGAGCGCAAACTCCAAGCTATACCGCAGCCGGCTCGAAGACTCCCTTGGTTGGCAGTCAGACACCCAATTGGGATACAGAGTCTCGCACTCCTTATGGTACAATGACGCCATCACATGATGGCAGCATGACGCCGCGTCATGGCGCTTGGGATCCCACAGCAAACACTACTCCGGCACGGAATACTGACTTTGATTATTCGCTTGAGGAACCAAGTCCCAGCCCAGGATACAATCCAAGTATAATATAATTTAAATAGCATCGTTTCGCATATTTAATTATTGAAATTTTAGGCACTCCCGGATATCAAATGTCATCACAATTTGCTCCACAAACACCTGGAACTCTGTACGGTTCGGATAGAAGCTATAGTCCATTTAATCCGAGTCCCAGTCCTGCACCTTCACCATACCCAGTGGGTTATATGAATACGCCATCGCCATCGACTTATTCACCCAACACTCCTGGAGGTGTGCCGCAATCACCATACAATCCACAAACTCCTGGAGCCAGCCTAGACTCCACTATGGGTGATTGGTGTACCACAGACATTGAAGTTCGCATTCACACACATGACGATACTGATCTAGTTGGCCAAACTGGTATCATCCGTACCGTTTCAAATGGTGTCTGTTCCGTGTTTCTACGCCAGGAAGATCGTAGCGTGTCGATCGTGAGTGAGCACCTGGCTCCTGTTCCACCAAATAGTGGTGATGAATTCAAAGTTATCTACGGCGAAGAAAGAGAATCTGTTGGCAAAGTTTTGTCAAAACAAGAGGGTGACGTTCTTGTCTGTAAGATAAATGACGAAGTCAAAATGATACCTATTAATCATTTATGTAAAATGAAGTCCATTGATTAGTTCGTTTTCCCATGCAACAAAAAATGGCACTAACAATGCAGTTCTACTTTATAATATTTGAACTGTATAATATTTGAGAATGTTATAAATATCAAATGAATATAGCAAAGACCCTCTAATAGGGTAAACAAATCTGTGTGTTTTACTTAAATTTATTGATTGTTTTAAGAACAACACTCCAGTTTATTAAAAGCCATCTGAAAATTGTTTAAACTGTGAAAAGATGTCATAAATTATTGATATTTCCCCAAGAGGCTCTCTCCTAACGTTATTATTACAAAGTTTAATTTTAAAATAAACCGTTTTCTCGCTTTGAGTGAATTAGTATTCATTGGAAATGCTGGAACTTTGGAAAACACCACCAACAAAATAGTTACAATTCCTATTCATAACGTTTTGCAGCACTGTTGTTATTACAGTCTATAGCATTTATTCTTATTATCAGACTTAAACATATGCGCGTTGCACAATAAAAATATCCCCCTTTTGCAAGTTAAAGTTGTTTATTTTCAAAACAAAGCTATGACTTAGCATGGAAATGATCGGATGGATATGATTTAATCGTTATCCTGATAAGAGTCTATATATTTTATTCCCAATTGTAAACGTCTGCTTCTATGCCTTACTACATTTAGTCACAAAAGTTACAATTTACTCTATAAGAATACCCAAAATTTATATTAATTATTAAAAATATTAAAATCATGTACTTCAGATTTAAAAAGACAATGAATATGTACACTATAAAATGCATTTATGACGTACTGCATTATTTCTTGGGATGTGTAACCTTTATTTTTCACCCTACGAGCATATGGTATTTTTTTATAACGCATTTTGGTCACATTGCTTGTATGTTATATTATTCCGGCGAATTGTGCAGCAAACTCAGACAGTATTCGTCGTGTGAAGCGGGCAGAAGTGTGTTTGTGAATACAAGCAGGAAATATTATTTAAGCTAAAAGTCTAAAATTTAATATACAAAAAACAAAATGAGGGAAATTGTACACATCCAAGCTGGTCAGTGCGGCAACCAAATCGGAGCCAAGGTATGTTTTATGTTATTCTACATCTTAGAATTTCCTTAATTGAGTTAAAAATAAGAATGAAGTACAGTTACCAGTCAATATGGCGTCATTTTCAAACTGCCATGTGGCAAATTTATTGAGGCCACCCGGCTTTTGCGCATAGATTTCTATAATACACATACATACATATTTATGGTTATAAATATATGCAAAAATTTGTGTATACATAAATGTATAATGCAATTTTCACCAATTATATGCACATCTGTTCGTACAATTGTAGTTACCAGTATGAGAGTGTGTGTATGTAGCTACACACACTTTGAACTTTATAAGCTCTTTGGGTGTGTCTGTATTTTCCATTTGTATTTGTAGGAAATACATTAATTTTGATGTATTTATCATTTTATAGTAAGTATTTACATACAATTGGGAATGCTTACTTATGCACATATGTAAGTACATACATAGTTACAGATGTATGAGTCATTTGAATCATTTCTTCCAATGAGAAAGTCACTCGTAGATGCATATATACATACACATATTTGTATGAAAATATTTGTGTATATCCGTCAGTAATTGGTGAAAGGTACTTTTCTTGCATCAAATTAATATTTCTTGACTGACTTCATTTCCACACAAACACATACGCACACAATACTTTTTCATGTTTTTTTTTTGTGTCGGCCGGTTTCTGTCGATCTATGCATGCCGCTTTGCCGGAGTTTGCTGAAGAGAGAGAAAATATGACGTCATTTTACCTAAAATGGCTGAACCGGTTGTCGACCGGTTCGCAATGGCACAAAATGTGTACATATATACATATTTTGCACATAAATTCGTATGTATGTGTGGATGTTAGCATGGATGTGTTTTTTTTCGATGTAATGTACATTAAAAAGGCGTTTTATGTAGTACACATTTATATATAAACATTCCATCAGATAAGCGGTGGTGTGGTGTTGGTATTTGCTAAAGACTTATGGGCTTAACATGCACATATGTTTCTACTATTTAGGCAATTATCAATAAGCAATATTTAAAACTCTCCAATTAAATAGAAAGTTAAAGAACATTTTAGAATTTCCTTTTGCACAAATACCTTTATGGTACCGTGTATCTATCTACATGCATACATAATTACATGACACACCCAAAGGCGTTGTTGCCAGTTTTCATGCACATGCGTACGAACGCTTGCCGGCTGCCTCATTGCGAATTGGCTGCGTCATCGGCAAATCAATAGAATCCTTGTTGTCCTCGGCCATATATGAAAAACAACCCTTAAAAGCAGATGCAAGGCTTATATACTTGTATATATGCAGATACAAAGATACATGCATACATTATTGATGTGGGATATACATCAGACTAGTGGCTTGAGCTAGATACATACATTCATATTTAGGGGTAAGTTAAACTATCGTGACAACTACTTTTTCCATTCAGAATTAATTTGTGAAGTGAGTTTTGTTTATGTCAAGTAAACAACCCGTAAAATAAGACCCAAAAGTGACGTAATTTATTGAGAAAACTCACTTCTAACACCATATGGCAGGGCAAACGTTGGCTGCACTATAGCTTGGCTTGGCCTCGGCTGGAATTAACAGCAGCAGCAGCTTGTGTGGGTTGATGTTGCTGGCGATGATGTAAGCGCGTTTGTTGAACATACATTCGTGCATATGTATTACGCCCATGTAGCCTAGGCGGGGGGAAAAAAGAGTGAGGTCGGCAGCTATATCAACTACTATTATGGTGTGTGGTGTGTTGTGCGTGGGGAGCTTCATGGAGACTGTGTTCCAGCCTACATACATATTTGGAAAGCCAAGTCAAGACTGCAGACAGCAAAGGTGGACAGCTGGTATTATAATAGACCCACGCAAGCGCCGTCGCCGCCAATGATGACGATGTTTCCGTTGTCAACCCACCCAAAAATAAACATCTCATGACGAGCTATAAAATACTCACTCCCCGGCTTTGACTATATAAAGCTTGGTTTATTTTCGAGCATACTAATTCCACTGTTCATAACGGTGCATATGTATTTATACTATTGATTTACTAACGTATTTACTACATACATACAATACATGGGTCGCTCCCTTTTCGCGAAAATAATGTACATTTGTTTTTGCCAATTTGGGCGATAACAATGTTTTCAACAAAGTTTATAAATAATTAGCTGACTTAGTCATTAATATTATTGATAGAGCTGGCAAAGCTTTGTTAAATTTTGGTAATATATTTGCACAAATAGTACAGGAATATTTGTTAATATTATTTCATTTCATCATTATCTAATCACACAACAAATGTTTGCTTCTTTTATTTTATTCTTCGCTTTAGTTCTGGGAAATTATCTCCGATGAGCATGGTATCGATGCTACTGGTGCTTATCATGGCGACAGCGACCTGCAATTAGAACGTATCAATGTGTACTACAATGAGGCGTCCGGTGGCAAATATGTGCCCCGTGCTGTCCTTGTTGATCTGGAGCCTGGCACCATGGACTCAGTCCGTTCGGGCCCCTTCGGTCAAATTTTCAGACCCGACAACTTTGTGTTCGGACAGTCTGGCGCTGGCAACAACTGGGCCAAGGGTCATTACACAGAGGGCGCTGAGCTCGTTGATTCAGTGCTTGATGTTGTCCGCAAAGAGGCTGAATCATGCGATTGCCTGCAAGGCTTCCAGCTTACACACTCACTTGGTGGCGGTACCGGATCCGGCATGGGCACCTTGCTCATTTCCAAGATCCGAGAGGAATACCCCGACAGAATCATGAACACATACTCGGTTGTGCCCTCACCAAAGGTGTCTGACACCGTTGTCGAGCCATACAACGCAACACTATCGGTGCATCAGCTCGTTGAAAACACAGATGAAACCTATTGCATTGATAATGAGGCTCTCTATGACATCTGCTTCCGTACACTGAAGTTGACAACCCCAACTTATGGCGACTTGAACCATCTCGTCTCGCTGACAATGTCTGGCGTCACAACTTGCCTCCGCTTCCCTGGCCAACTGAATGCTGATCTCCGCAAACTTGCAGTTAATATGGTTCCCTTCCCTCGTCTGCATTTCTTCATGCCTGGCTTTGCTCCACTTACATCCAGGGGCTCTCAGCAATACAGAGCTCTGACTGTCCCTGAGCTTACACAACAGATGTTCGATGCCAAGAACATGATGGCTGCCTGCGATCCACGTCACGGTCGCTATCTCACCGTTGCTGCTATCTTCCGTGGCCGTATGTCCATGAAGGAGGTCGACGAACAGATGCTGAACATTCAAAACAAGAACAGCTCATACTTCGTTGAATGGATCCCCAACAATGTTAAGACCGCTGTTTGCGATATCCCGCCCCGAGGTCTTAAGATGTCCGCTACGTTCATTGGCAACTCCACCGCCATCCAGGAACTGTTCAAGCGCATCTCTGAGCAATTCACCGCTATGTTCCGTCGCAAGGCTTTCTTGCATTGGTACACTGGCGAGGGCATGGACGAGATGGAGTTCACCGAGGCAGAGAGCAACATGAACGACTTGGTCTCCGAATATCAACAGTACCAAGAAGCAACTGCTGACGAGGATGCCGAATTCGAGGAAGAACAAGAGGCTGAGGTCGATGAGAACTAAATTCTCAAGTTGCGTGAATTGAAATGAGAACAAAAATTAAGTTAAAAATGTTTGTTCTTTAAAGGTCGTAACCAATAAAGTCGAAATTATTTCTTCTGAAATCTATTTATTGCCTTGGTAACTAAGATATCGCATTGTTTTGTTATTAACAGGGGGTGCGAGCGGGGGTTAAATTATCTCTGAAGGAAAGTTAAGCAAGCTTGTTGCAACTTTGTTGAATGAATTAAAAAATATGAATGAATATAAACAATTTTTAACGTTTCGCTGTGAAGAAGGATGATACGTCATTAATGTGTCGATTTATTAATCAAAATGTGATTCAACATATTAATGGATTGATAGTAACGATCCAGCCATGACATGAAATATATTACTCATTCATTCCCTATTGAGTGTTTTAAATCCAAGTTAAAAAAAGATAATGACCGGATCGCTTATCGATAAATGTACATAAAGTACTCGGTATCGAGTACGCAAGCTGGTGATATTTTACAACACTTTCGCAATAAATTGAAATACAAAATATAGAAAATAATAGATTTTTGTTATATTAAACGGATTTATTTCCTACCAATTTCATTTTAAGAACTTAGCTGATAATCAATGACATGTGTCCTTGGTCAATTATATTAGTTTACATCACGATATGGTCCGCATGAACTCTGGAGTGTATTGAAACTAAGCGAATATTCATAATCGAGGGCTACAGAAGTTAAAAGAATATAATACAACAATTTATAGTTCTATTATTCATAAAATGTTAAATTAATAATAAAAACATTTCACTGAATTGCATAAGGAAGCGATATTCCATTTTGAGTAATTGTTACATTAGTCAACACTAATACGGTATATACATACATACATATGTAAGAATTTAAGTGTTGTCACCGACTGATTTTTGGCAAGTAAGACAAAAAATAAATAAAATGGTTAATATTGCTTAAATTTAGCAAATACATTAAGCAAATACATTTTTCAGATGATAGCAATGGATGAGCAGCGCAGTGATAAAATCTATGGCGGTTGTGAGGGGCCAGACGCCATGTACGTCAAATTAATTTCATCCGACGGCCACGAATTTATTGTAAAACGCGAACATGCTCTCACCTCTGGCACAATAAAGGCAATGCTATCTGGTCCAGGACAATTTGCTGAAAACGAGGCTAATGAAGTGCACTTTCGGGAAATTCCGTAAGTATTACTTGCAATCCTGAGCCCCTGCCTGCAGCACATTATTCAAATCAAGAGTGACCTATTGACCGGTTCATGAAGGGTATGCGAAGATTTTCAATGTACATTATATATGCATGTACGTGTATGTGCATACATATATACATATGTACATTTTCAGACATATATGCATATTTGAACTAGCGTAAATATGTGCAAATATATGTAATTAGCACTAAGTGCTATTAATTCTGAGCATTTTGCGGATGTTGTAGTAAAACTATTATTTAAATAATAAATAATACATACTTATTATACTCTGCTTCGTCTTGTTCGTCACAACACTGGAAATTGCACATGCATGCACACATCCATACAGTGGCTCACAGCTTAAATGATCCACAACAAATGTTTATGATGCTACAGATAATTTATTTAGTTTATTTTTTAAGTATGAATATTTTATAATACATTCATTAACCAATCTATATTTTTTCAGATCACATGTTTTACAAAAGGTGTGCATGTATTTTACATATAAAGTTCGTTATACCAACAGTTCAACTGAAATACCAGAATTTCCGATTGCACCAGAGATTGCCTTAGAACTATTAATGGCAGCTAACTTTCTAGATTGCTAAGCTATTGGTTAACTTGATAATGTTAAATAAAATTATACAAAATGAATAAATAAAATATAATGCTCGTGTGCTCATTTCTGTTTTGCTTTAAGCATAATTGTAGATTGCGGAATCCCTGAAAAATATATTAAATGCCCCTAGATGATACTATATTCTTTTTCCGGATATCAGCGCAAGCAATCGGTTCAAATATGTCGAATATTTATTGATAACGAAAACCTGTGTGGGAAAAAGGATACGTTGGGATTATTTGTAAGCCTTCTGCAAGTCGCTTTCTTTTGTATCCCTGTGATTCCTAAAGAAGTTCCGTAGACTTTAACTACATACAGTGGGAGTCTATGCACGCCCTGCAATTTAACTAAGAAAAGCAATAATTCAGTTATGCCAGTAAGTACACTTCCTAACCTAGCCTACATATCCGACTAAAAATACAGTTTTATATCCTCTTTTCGCTACAAAGTTTACGGATTTTACACATTTGTTTTTATAAATGGGAATTTCTTGCTTATTCATGCAAGCCTTGTAGTAGAAAAGGGGTTTTGAAGGATTTCAAGTTGACACTCCAAATAGTAATTCGGAAAACGGAAGGAAAACTTGACTTTTGAGAAAGCTTTTCTACCGTCAACTAAAAGTCTGACATTGAGTGGAGAAACTTTTAATAAATCGATGGATATGTGAAGTCGTTGCCTTAGTAACCAATTGGACATTTGTTGGGCCAAGAGCAATGAAAATTTTTGGCATTGTTATTGTTTAGTTGAACATAATGGGAATGCTAAACAATTTGGCGGAATTGATCAAGGTCAAGAAAGATAAAATGACCATATTAGTGTTGGGCCTAAACAACAGTGGCAAATCGACGATAATAAACCATTTTAAGAAATCAAATGAGCAGTCGGCGATTATGGTGCCAACTGTCGGATTTTTGGTGGAACAATTCTACAGTGAGTATTAAATAAACATGCTCCAGTATAAATGTATTAACAGGTACTTTATTTAAACAGCCATGGGGGTGAGCATTAAAGCGATGGATATGTCTGGTGCTACACGTTACAGAAATCTGTGGGAACATCAGTTTAAAAACTGTCAAGGAATAATCTACGTAATCGATTCAAGTGATAGAATGAGATTTGGTTAGTTCTATAGATAAGTTTTCCCAAAACTACATCTATAAATATTTTCTAATGGTTTGTCCCTTATAGTTGTTGTCAAGGATGAGTTAGATCTGGTGCTACAGCATCCTGATCTTTGTAATCGTTTAGTGCCAATCCTTTTCTATGGCAACAAATCCGATCTTGAGGATTCACTCTCTAATGTTAAAATTGCAGCTGGTAATATACTTATTTTAGTTACTGCGATGCACATGTTCTCACCTACTTCTTTTAATGCAGCACTCGGCCTAGATAACATCAAGGAGAAACCATGGCATATATGTTCCAGCAATGCCATCTCTGGCGAAGGCTTGGATGAGGGCGTGCAATGGCTTGTACAGCAAATACGGTTTGCAGTCTTGAGCAATAGAAAGGGAGGTTGCAAATTTAAGCATAACTCTAAGAATATTAAATAAATTGTGATCAGCATTGAAGAATTGTCATCCATCTATAATCGATCCACATTTAGCGCATTTCTACAAATGATATTCCCTTGCATTGACAAACAAACACATACATTGTTTCATAAATTTTAACCGATGTAGGCTTTATTACAGAATTCATCTTAAAAAACACCCAGTTGAATTGAGCTTATTTCTTGCTATTCAGGATGATACCATCGTATTTCTGTTGGAACCACTTCATGGCATCCTCCTTTGTCAGAAGATGTGGGAAGCCGACGGTGCCGGACTTACGTTTTCTGTGGGCCACGTTGTAACCTGCAAAACAAAAACAACACACGGTTAACAACAATTAATGAGGTTTTAAACTTTTAAGTTAAAGCAAGAACTGTCGAAATTGTACCGTTTGAATCAGCATATAAAGCAAATTCAATTTAAGCACAAATTCATTGATTTGTGCACAGTTACTGAGCATCAATTTCGTAATGGAAAAAGATACCTAATTATATGCACAATTGCCTAGTTTGATTGATGCTTCACAAATGCTCACCTGGGCGTCCCAGAACGACGTAGAAGTCCAAGCCATAGATACCGATTGAGGGATCGTATTTGATACCCAAATCAATGTGTTCCTGGATACCAAATCCAAAGTTTCCGGTGGCTGAGAAGTTGTCGCGTCTCAATTCATATTCACGCACTTTCAGACCACGCTCCAGAATCTCTTCAGCCTTAGCTCCACGAACTGTGCAGTGCACGGCAATCTTCTCATTACGACGAATTCCAAAGGAACGCACTGTGTAGCGGGCCTTGGAGAAAACTGGCTGCTGTCCGGTCAGCTGCTCCAAAACCTAGAAATGAAAAGTCGGCATTTTGCTAAGTTAACTTTGTTGTGCTTATTTATGTTTCAAATGTAGAGCTCACCTTGGCGGCACGGGTTAGCCTATCACCAGATTCACCCACGCAGATGTTAAGACACAATTTCCGGATGTGCAGATCCCGCATAGGGTTCTTCGCGGGGTCGCGCTTGATCTTAGGTTCCTTTTTAGCAACAGCCTGCAAAATGTTTATTTATTTTTAGTTTAACGTCACATTTCTATAAAATATCATTTCAACGATCGCGTATGATGAATAAGCTTGAGATTTACATTCAGAATTCTCAAAAATATATTAAGATTATTGTCGATGAACTATAATTTACATCAGACAAGAATTTCAGAAACCTACCGCCATTATGGTATGTAGGAAAGAAAGGAAAAAGGTGTGTTTCAGTTCAGTGTCAACGAATGCCACCGATTATTATTATCGATATCTATATTATCGATATAATTAAACTTCCACCACCAATAGTCATCAATTTAATAATTTTCACATATCGTCAAGATAGTGTCGACTGTAGCATATTTAAATATATTGCATTGAATATGTTGTTAAACAGATATAATTAATTCCAAATATAGTAATTAATGGGCTTAATCTTTAAAAATCGATTCAAATACAATTTGAAAAGTTCTGTTTGCTTTTAAAATTAACCTTATCAGCTTAACATCCAATCAGAATAAAACTAATTGGTTTCAAATTATATGAACAGTTGTTTGGTTATAAGCACATCATTTGAATTGCATGCTTATAAGTAATAGAGTTTGCATACTTGAGAGATTAATAAATATATTTCGTTTATTGATCTTTTCTTATATGTTATATACTAGTGTACAATTAAGTAATTATTTATTAAAGATCGTTTGCCCCTGCCAAGTAATTTTAAATATGACAGCTGATTTGATATCGATAATTTTAAGATAGTTGCCAGTCTGTTGCACCCAGGATCTCAGTAAAATAACATCCAAACCATTGCATATTATTGTAATTATTTGAAAATCTATTAATATTGATATCTCAATACAAACCTAATCAATCGAATGCATTTTGTAAAATAGCGAGTAGTATTCGCTAAAATCAGTGAAGCGAATACTGGTAAATTTGAATCGATGATTGTGCTAATTTCGTTATAATTTAGTTATTATCGTTATCTAACGAAATACCGATGTATCGATTGTCTTTTATCAACCCTACAATATGGCTGCCTAATATTAATGTGAATTTTTTGGACGACGTATGCTGCTGAATTTCTATTGTGTATGTGGTTGGAAAAGATAATAATTAAAATATTTGAAGTGCAACGACGTTTCTGTGTACTCATTTGTTGCATTTAGCATCCGACAACAAAAAGAACTGACTTAACTTATACAGCGCAATATCAAGTTACTTTGATTGTCCACTTTCGCAGTATTGAAATTATGACAATGTAGTTTGTTAAAGGCAAACAATAATATTTGAGACGAGAAAAGTCATTGTGAGCCAAATATTTCAGTTAAAGTACGTGATTATTTAATAGCATAACTTGAAAACGGTTTTTCATCAAAATCTGATTGAGAATTATTGCTACAGTAGTGAGCGAGTGAGAAAGATACATACATATGTATGTATGTATGCATTTGCATTTCGTTGTGTAGTGTCGTCGACTGCTCGGTAAAAGTCGGTCTTTCTTTTCTACTACCACTTGGCGTTGGAAAATTAAAAAAAAAAATAAAAAAATAAATTAAGTAATAATGTGTTATATGAATGAAATAAGGCATGAGGTAATGGATCGCGTATGACTTTTAAAAAGTAAATGTTGAAATACCGAGATTTTATGACCTAATATTGTTTGTTCAGGAATTTATTTTATTGGTAAGTACTCTGGGATTCGTGTATGGCCATAGCGAGCCAGCAAATCAATACTTTAGGGGGCTGCCATTTCGTTCGCTGTTTCGCTAGTTTTTCTCTTCCATTCGCTGCCGCTGTCTGCCTCCGTTCGCCCCAGCCCCCAACGCCCCCTTTCTTCTCAAATGCCTTGTCAGCCCCCGTGGTCCAAGAAAATAAACTCTGCTTGCTTTGTAATAACGAGTACATTTTCTGGGCATATAAAGCAGAAAAAAAAGAAAAGAAAAAAACCATTAATAATAACATTGACAAAGTTTTGTATATGCAATTGTTAAAATGTGTCTTCGTGTGTGAATATGTATAGGTGGCTGGGTGTGTGTATGTATGCGTGTGCTGTTAGCCGTTAATATACATAATTTGTTATTAGTTTCTGAAGTGTAAGAAACTTACTTGAAAAATATTACCGTGCCTACGTAAATTTATTCAATATTAGTATATATACAAATATAATACATACACAAATATTTATGTATATGCACACACATATGTGAGAGAATTTTATGTACATAATGATAAAATAGATTAATACTAAAAGGGTGTGTGAATTTAGTGTCTGCATACACACGCACATATGTGTATAATTTTTAATGCAGCTGAATTTACGGTTTTCCTCTCAGTTTCTTAATAGTTTCATTCTTCTAAAATTATCGAGTCCCTTTGCGTATGCATAAAATTAAACCTAAAAAAAAGAGAGAAAGAAAGTAAAATTTTCAGTTAAAATTACAATGGAATGTCGTCACAAAGTTCTTATTGAATAGTTTTCTATTATTAAAATTTAATAAATAATTATAATAAAATGTTAAGGAAATAAATTAGTGAAAAATATCTTTATATTCATATAGATAAACTGAAGATAGAATTAAAGCTGCCCAGTTTTTAGAACTTTTGGCTAATAATCACTTAAATTTGTATTGTTTGCATAGGCTTATCGATTGTCCTAAATACTAGAATTGTCCACCAGCTTGTAGATACAAATGTATATAAAGATATATTATATAAAAATAAATATAGAGATGCAGATACATTTAACATAGAACATAAATAAAGTTGAGATTAACTTAAAAAAGATTTCCAGACGCATATTTCGGTAATATATTATCTTTTTAAAATGCTAAAAATGTAAACAAAACATAATTAGTAACCATTCTTTGCCATATAGTTAATATATATTTATAGCATAATTTTGAATGGAATGATATTGTTGAAATGATGTGATATTATGTCGTTGCCCTGCGATAAACGTGAACTTTTGTTAAACGTAGAGCAGATTGTGATTGAACTACTCAGAAATATGGTAACTGATGGAAATATAACCATTAAAGTGCCTTATTACTGTCAAGCAAAGTCGAAACCGATTAGGTTTCGCAAGATTACGTACAATAATCGTCACAGTCGACATCGATTTTGTGTAGTTGTGTATTTGCTGGCGGAGATCCATCGGTTGCATGTATTTGGCGGTAGTTGCACAGTTCGTGGCCTCTATTATCGTGATACCCAAATGATTCGATCGCAATCCTATATTGAATCAGCAAAATTGGATGTCTGTCGCATGTTGAACACAGCGCCTGTTTTTTTGGGTCTACTGTCGGCGTCCAAGGGTCTTATATCAGGTACAAATATTTACATATATATATTTTACAGTAGTGCATTCGAATTAACAATCTTATTTTTGTAGGAGACGTAAAGCTGCTCATGAACAATGGCGATGTGATGGACTGCAACATCTATTGTCGGGCAACCACATTGCCAACGGATTTTGAGAATGTAGAAAAGATCGTGACAAATGCCGAGATGGTTCTAATCGTTGAAAAGGAATCCGTTTTTGAGAGTTTGCTATCGCAGAATGCTTTTACCACTTTCGGCTTGCGCTTCATTTTGGTAACAGGCAAAGGATATCCGGATTGCACAACTCGGCGTATTGTCCATAGACTGTGCGTAGAATGCAATCTTCCTGCTTACATCCTAGTTGATGCTGATCCGTTTGGTATTGAGATTATGCTCATTTATCGCTATGGATCGCAATCAATGAACTTTACCTCAAGTAACCTTGCCACTCCTACGCTACGATGGATTGGACTGCATCCCTCTGAAATCTTTAAGGTTTCCAAGAGTGCAGTTGCCCTTACCAAAAATGATAATAAGAAAATTATTGATATACTTTCTCGCAACAATTTAAGTTATGCTGTCAGGCAGGAGTTATGTACGTTGCAACATTCACAGCTAAAGGCCGAAATCGAAAGTGTCATTGATTTTTTAAGTCCTTACTATATACCCACTAAAATTAATAGAAATTTGTTTTTGTAAAAGTTAATACAAGCTGTTGCTGCCTTACCCGTAGTTATTACCATAAGATTAGTCTTATGGCATTTGTTAGCTATCTAATGAACTCCATAATTGTTAGTCGTTGGTCCAATCCTGAACTCTCTTAGGGTAAGTTTTAGCGTTGCAATGTAATTCAGCTGTTATTAATTCCAATTCTTGCTTTTTAGATGTGAAGTTACATCAATTGATGCTGGACGATTCCAATTCAGATGCAATTCACTTTGAACAATGTCTACATTCAATAATTGGTTTCGCAGGACTTAAGCTACGTTTTTGAGCTTTAAAATCGATTTCGATACCTGCAACTGCTAAGAAACAATGTTGGTTTACTCTGTACTGCAATTTGTAGACGCTGCAGACTCTATTCTTAGTGCAACAGAGATTTCTGTAATTAACTTTACACAGTACACTTTATTTTCATCCTAGTGATGGACTGATTTGCATGCTAGTGATGCGCAAATGTTCTGATATATAAATACATATATATATATATATATATATATATATAGAGAGAGAGAGAGTTGCCAGCCTGCTACAGCGCATTTAAAATAACTGCAAACGATGGCATCTCAACTAACACTTCATAGTTACCAAAATAATAAGGTCAATAAGGTCTTCTTTTATAATATTTGCTGAACGTTTGCTAATTGGAAATGGGAATTCAAAATAAAATATTTGTAAACTGTTAATACAATAAATAATAGAATATTTCAGAGTATTCAAAAAATATAAGTGTATTTTGCTGATTGCTTTCGAATGGAAATATTTATTGGGATACTTTAAACTAAAGCAAATATTTGTGTTATAAAATGATTGAATAAAATATTTGATGATATATTGTATTAACACATATTTCTTTATTACAGGTGTGAATTGGCCGGCAGCAACTGGATGATAGCAACTAACTAAATAGGCAATTGCATAATTTTAAGATAAAAACAAAAAAAAAAATCAACGGCAAGTACTTTTAAAGGACGAAAAGATATAAGGATAAACTCTTGAATCTCATAATCGTTGTGAGACGCTGTTCTTAATGCGTACATAGGAAATTTAGAATATTGCATCAAAAATATTTGGTTAAAATATGTCTACAGCAATGCGAACGACCTTGCAACCAGTTCCTGAAGCCCTGCCCGCAGAAAATGTCTCTAACGGCACTGCGACAACGGCTGCCACGCCATCGTCGACGGCATCAAATGCCGCTACAACGGCCGCTGCAAGCACAACCACTTATACAACAAACACAATCAGCACTTCTGCGCATTCTGTGAAGGATCAGCAGCAGCAACAACAACAACATGACTCAGCCAATGCCAACATTGTCTCACTGCCAGCAACAACAGCAACAACAACAACAACTTCAGCCGCTAATAATGTTGCGACAATGTTGCCGCTAACGTCCTCGAATTCAGCCAGTAGCAATAACTCGACAACCACAACACCAGCACCAGCATCATCAACAACAGCAACAGCAACACCACCAATTGCTGTGGCAGTGACATCCGCGCCCGCGACAAATACAAATCATTCGCATCAGCACAGCCATCAGCATCACCATCATGTGGCCAATAACATGACCACGGATGGTGCTCGACTCTCGAGCAACAATAGTAGCGCAACAACTGGTGCAACATCAGCGATCAATCATCATCATCATCATACGCCCGGCAGCGGTGTGGGAACTGTCGCATCCTCTGTCAATAAAAACGTTCTTAGCACACACTCGGCTCACGCCTCTGCCATCAAACAGCGAACATCATCTGCTAAGGTAAGTGTTTAGTTGATAATCAATGCAATTGTTATTTGTCCAAGATATTAAGATTAATTCGCTTCCATTGTATTCATATATCGTTTATAATAATGATATGTTTCAATTTGTTGTGGGGTCAGTTAAAGTCCACTGTCCAATTCTTTTGTCGAATCTCTGCATTTGTATTTGTTATTTTTCTTGTACATGTGAATTAATTTCTATATCAACATCATACACAAATACGTACCACATCTTCATCTTGTGGACTGCATTGGGAAAACCTAATTATAACTTCGAAAGCATAATGATTAAACAATATTCGTATTGGAATATTGCTAACCTCACTGATTGGATAAAAGAATATCATAATGTATACATAGTGAGAATTTACTAGACGAGTTTAAAGTTTGCTTAAATTGATTTATATAGTTACTTCTTTTAGTAGAATTAAAAGAAGTTAATAAATTTAATTGTAAATTTTAATTTGTAAATATAAATACATTAATTACATAATCATGCATCCTGCTGTAAACTATTTACAATATTCACATTCTTCATACAGGGTATTTTATAAACGATCACTTTTTGGAAAATATAGTTAAGGGGTTTTACGAGTCAGCGATAAACTGAATAATGTTTCAGAGTTCTTACGTGGGTGTGAGTAACTATCATGTCAAATACAAGTGCAAGTGTAATCGGTATAAAATGAGCGTGGAATAGAAGAAGCACTGAGAATGCCAATTTAATGTTATCATTTACTTCTCTTCCATTCTCTCTGGTTCTTTTTTTTTGTTGATTGATAGCTTATGTAGTCCATAGGCTTCGGATCAGATCTTCTGCTTCTTCGTTGAACAGCGCTCAGCACATAAAAAAGTTTCGTTTGCTTATTAAAGCTCGCTCTCGTTCTCTCAGCGGAAAGCTTTCAATTTTTTGAGTATTATTATCTACGTTTGTGTGTGTGAGACAAGTCACATGAAATAAATACATAATGTACATTTATTTATGTACATTACATATGATGTATATAAATACATATACTGTGCATATTGCTATTATTCTTAATGCTGATAATAATGGTGTAAATATTTATAAAATATTTATATCCATATTACTTACGCAAGTATGTACACGCATATAGGTTGCATACATCGCTTGAAACAATTTTATAGGGTGTGTCTTTCTTAACATATTGCGTTCAAGATTAAACTATCGCCGTTCAGCACAAGCCGCAAAATAACAATTTTTCTGAGCGAATCGCTGTAGAACTTATCCAATATGCCGCTCGCCACAGTCAATGGTCGAAAGCTTGTTTTAGTATTAAGTTCCACTTCATTCGTGTGGTCACTGTCGCGTTCGCCGTGTTCGTTGTCGTTGTCGCTGGCGCTGTCGCTGTTATTGTTCGACGTTCGCCAATACGGTACTGTTGTTATCGACAAACAATAGTTGTTAGCAATGATTTTACTCGAATGTTTTAAATTCATTGTCATTGTTGTTTTTGCTGGGCTGTGCGTAATTCTTATGCAGCATCAATAATAGTTTCATTTTTTTCTTTTGTTGCCTTTGTTGTGCTCATTTTTATAGGGAAAAACGATGTGCATGCGAACGCATAACAATAACATAAAATAAATGTAAATGTAGTTGTATATACACGCATACGTATGTATGTTTGTATGTAATTATTTATTTAAATAAATTTTGTGTAAGACAGCGCTTAATTTATACACATGCAAAAATCTTGATGCATACATGTGTAGTTAAGCAATTTGTGTTAAATGTACATACGAGTTCACACACACAAATGTATTTGTTTTGGCTTGATTGCCATTGTAGCTTCAACCAGAAGCTTTGCTACTCAGATCCAACTAAGCCAAACCAATTGCGAATGATAAGTTAATTTAATTATAAGGTACTTACATATGCACATGAGCGTCTACACACATGCAAGATACCTTTATATGTATGTACTGGCATACATATTGTATACATTTAAAATATTGTGTGCTGCAACAAGCAGTAAAACAAAAAGAACGGATAAAAATATAGAAAAATCAACACATTCCAACAGAAACAACAGTGGACAAGCAGCGACAAATGGTTGTGTGAGTGCATTTGTGTGTGTGTGCGTTTGTGTGCGTGAGTGCGAGCAAGTAAAGCTTTAATGCAAACGAGCTAACCAGAAGAATAGCCACAATAACAACAAGAGTGAACACCAATAAATGAGCGAAACAAGACGAGAAAAGAAAACAAAACGCGCCGAGCTTTTTTAAACTTGCTTTCATACACACTATCCTACATACATATGTATGTGGGGCTTCATCATCTCTGCTTCTATTTCTGTTTCCGTCGTCGCCGTTGTCTCATTTATCTCTGCCTCTGTATTCACGTTTACGTTCGGGCGTGCGCGAGCGCGACTATCGTGTTCCAACTTTGTAACTGTGGAATGCATTTACGTGTGGACATTACTATCGTAACGCTCTTAAACTCAAAAGTTCCGAACATGCAAACAATCATAAATACATATGTAAATATGTATGTATTAAAGGTTTAAAAATATACACACATGTGTATATTAAAAGCGCGATACTCGGTATATGATGATAAGACAACGCTGTGTAGTTATTTGATATACTCCGGACTCTCTTTGCATGACTTGGTCATGTAAGCAATAATAATATTGCAAATATTAAAGATGAGTTGACTTGTTCAGAATATAAAGTAAAGCATGTGAACGATGGCGAAGACGCAAATATAATGTGTATATGTATGTAAATTATAACCTGTGATGTGGTGGCTTTATAATCATTTGTTGTGCAGTTAATGCTCTAATAGAATTAAACAAGTTCAGCTGCACTAAAAGCAACAAAGCATCGGCTAAACTGAAATTGTGATTGTGCTGAACACTTTAAAGTACTCTACTTACAATTGTATTCTTATTTGAGTTTATATACATATGTGTGTATGTAACTTGCTGGCATATTTATCCAGGATATATACATATGAGTCAGACCCTACACGCCAAAGTTGAATGATTATAAATAAATCGAAATTGTAAAAGATAGCAATTAAGGAACGACATGGGTCAGACTACGAGTCATCGACAAACCCATTCGACGAACAGTCACAACCACAACAATAACAACAAAGATGAGCAACCTGCCAGTGCTGCCACACATTTTGCAAATCGCCGTACATCAGCACGCAAGTCGACATCATCATCAGCATCAAAGCATTACTCAACACTGGTGCAGCAGCAGCAGCAACCATTACGCAAAGATGAGCTTTCCATATTGCGCGACTCTTTGCTACGCAATGGCAGTATTATGCGCAAAAATATGAACGATCCCCAGCGCCGTCCTGTTACAATGAGCGAGCTTAAGAGTCAGACGCAGGCTGGTATCGGCTCTGTTGAAATCGGAGATGCAGAAGTGAGCAGCACTAGTAATCTGATGAACTTCACCTTGCCTATCGATTGCAGGGCAAAAGTCGAGGATGTGGCTTCGCCATCGGCGCCGAATGAAAATCGAAATGAATTTTACATTGTCGGCGATGGATATCACAAGACCGACTATTGCTATTATCGCAGTCCCAATGGAAATTTTCATAAGTTGCCATCAGATTCGTTTCACAAAATGACCGAGGGCTGCTTCGTACGTATGCCGGACGGTGTCTTCCGGCGGCTTGAGTTGCCCAAGCCTCAGCAAATATCACGTCGTGCCTCAAAACTTGACGATATTTCCGGTAATGAGAATACGGAAAACGGCTCTGGCGCTAACAATATGAAAAGACAACTGTTAAAGTTTCTGAAAAGATCAAAAAGTCATACTCCTGCCACAATAGCCAAGCTGCAGAAGGACAAAGAAGAGGCACGCTTCGCACGCAAGCAACGTTTAGCAAATGCCATGCGACAAGTGGAACTGAAAACATCATCGGCATCAGGTGGCAAGTCTAATAATCCCAATAACAAAATTGTCGTAACCATGATTGAGAATGGTGGACTACCAATCGTAGCCACCAGCAAAGCGGAGCGGCCCAAATGTAAGGACAGCGCTTCTGTTGCAGCTGAAAAGGCGCGTACCTCAAGGGTATGTACTCCAAAAAGGGGGTTGTGAGCGGGAGGGGTTGGGGGTTGTCTTTAAAATTTTTTAGTATTACCTTCCTACTATCCGAAATTCGTTATTTACAATACATATTACCCATCGGGGTCTTTTAATTAGGTCGTATCTTCGGCTTCCTTAGTTGAATTACACCCCCAATCATGCATATTGATACATTGCTATTTATATTTGCTTTACAACAAATTATGTTTTTTATTTATGTGTATTTTTTATGAGTGTTTGAGGAAATGGGTTTGTTTAAATGTTTTTCATATTTATGTTTTACTTTATATCGTATTTGTTGTTGTTTCTTTTCAATTTGTACTTGTCCCATATGATGTTTGTTTCCCTATATCATAGTTCCACAATATCACACACACAAACAGAATTCAAATCGGTTAAATTCAGTCATCGGTTATGGACATTATTTTCGAAAATGTACTTAACCTCTTGATTTTCTTTTGATTATGATTTCTATTTTAATTTCAGATATTCTCTCTTTATGCAAATTCATACCTAACAAACATGCGATTGATATTGATACCCATAAAATTCCTTTAGTTTTGAAGATTTATCTAGAACTCATTAACTATATAAAAAGAATGCAAATTTCATATAGTAGTTGCCGATTGAAAGTCTTTTCCCATTAAGAATTCGTTTGATATCCTTTTTATTATGGTTACATAACGAATGTAATCCGGCATTGCCCGTAATATACACATAGTTTTACACACATGCAAGGGGCTCACTGTTTTCTACTATAGAAACTACGATTAGTTAGTTTTTTTATTGTTAGATCGTTGTGAAAATTGCACAATGCAAAGATGATAAGGCAAAATGTATTTCTATCTAGTAATTGAGGCTTTATTTTTATAAATTCAGCGGTAATTCGACTGTGATTCAACTTTTCCTACACGAAAACTATACTATAAGCACTGGCAATGTATTGAAACGTTCGAAGCCTTCTACATTTATTTATGTACATTTGTTGTACTACTATATATATTATTATTTAAAAACACATTAAAGTATCTAAGTAAACTTAACGGGCATAATATCCATATTGATGGGGTTGACAAGTCACTGGGAAAATTGAAAATATTTTGATAATAAATTTTATTTAGCGCATTATTAGCTAAACTTAAAGCAATTTTCTCCCGCACATGACAATTGAGTTCGCTTGTAGAATTTTAAATTAAACCAATTAATTGTCATAAAAAGTGACGTTTTAATTCATGATTTCTTCGTTTAAAACGAGATTTCATTAAAACACAGTGCGTATCAAAAGTTTTACACGCGCATACTACAAAGTATGCAGATGAGCATATACATAAATGTGTGTGTGAATTCTGGTTCAAGTTTTTTATTTTTACTATTCATTAATAATATGATTGAGTGGTTTCTTCGGTTGAATAAAATGTCGCATACAATTTTATCAAAGCTTTTGAATTTCGCACACTAATTTGTCTGGCACTGTTTCAGTGCCAGGTAAAGTTAACAATTCTTTCTCAGCGTTACGCTCAGGTGATATCAGTTTGTTCATACACACATGCAAACATAAGTATCTGAATGCACATGTGTGCATATATGCCCACCAATCTCACACAATCACACACATGTACATCCATACAAATCTCCATACATAAATGAGAAATCAGCGCTCTAAACGGGCTCTTTGTCAAGAATAGACAGATACAGTTGTGTGTGTGTGTAAAAGTGTTTGAGTGCGAGTGCGACAGTGAATGCCTGTGTGTGCACTCTTTATATGTGTGATATAAGTAGTTGTGTGTGTGAGTGGCCGCGGAATAAACTAATACAAGCGAGAGCACTTTACTAAAATGCGATATTTATGTGTGTGTGTATTGTGCTTGTGTGTATTGTGACTGTGTTTGTGTATTGAGGCCGACTTTTCTGTCTCTACGTGCCTCTTCTCTTCTGGTCTGGTACTGTGCTTGATGTGTGTTTTTGCTGGTAACGATACTGGGAGTACTCGTACTCCAGTTGCTGCTGTTACTGTGGCTAAAGTGGCTGTTAGCTGTTAGCTGCTGAGCTGTCGCTGTCACTGCCTGTTGACTGTAGTTGATTGTTGGCTGACGGCGTTTCGTTTACGTCAGAGTTACAGACTGCGATTATTTAAGGAAGCTATAGGCAAAAGTGTACACTTATACTTATGTACATACTATATACATATCCATACACATGAAATAAATATATAAACCTAATTACAAGTGCCTAGTCCCTTGCCGCTAACCGCGTGTGATTGATAAGATAGCCGAAAAATAATCAAATTCGCGATTTTAAATACATTTTAAATGAATCGAAAGAACTTATTCAATATAGCGAAGACTGGCGAACAAATGTTTGCTTTTTTATAAGTGAAAATGACGAGTTAATTGTCTAAAAGTGGTTCATTTACTACTTATGTTCTTGTGTATTCATGAGTGTGTGTGCGTGAGTGCGTGTGGATGCAGAGTTAAAGCTTTTTGCTCTCTCAAAATTGAGCTGAGCATTAAGCGCACGCATCAGTTACCAGTTACCAGCTAACAGTTAAAAGTAGTATTCAACTTCCAAACTATTACTAGTTTAACTGTTTATATAAAATATTGAAGAAAAAACATATAATGAATCATAAAACAAAGAGAGTTTGAGCGCAACGAAACGTGACGCAAACTCAGAATACAGAGTGAGACATCTCAGCTGAACTTGTGCAACAACCGTCGACTGGGTTGAGTGCGAGCGTGAGCGAGCGTAAGCCGCCGTAGTTGCTAGCAAATACTAAATACATACATACGTACATACCTACTTATAAATAAACTTAAACAAATACAAATACACATGCCTGTACATCGATGGCGATAGCAGTTACTGCTACACAGGTGTTTGTGAGCGCAAACAAGTGTGTATAGGTGTACGTCCGCTCTCACTCTCAGTGCTTTGCTGGCTCTCTCAGTCGCTCTTTTATTATATATTTTTTTCTTTCTCTCTGCCTCCATCGCGCTGCGTAGAAGTGTTTTCCAGTGAGTTTCTTTCAGTGTCACCAAAGTCAGATTAGCTCTTGTCTATGAGTTGGCTTTCGTCGTAAATATTACGTTCGCTTTCGCACTCACCATACTTAGTTGTTGTACATTTGTATAGGAATAGCATGCATACAAAGATACTTACATCTATAAACATTTATGTATGATTGAGTGTGTATGAATAGGTGTGTGTGTGTTTGTGCTTGTGCTTGTACGTGTATTAAATTCGTTTTCGAGGTTTTAATGCGCAGCAACAGCGACTTGTTGAATTAAATATAAGTATGTATGCTCAATGGCAATGGCAAACTAGTAACAGCAACAAACATTCCATTCAATTTGCTGTGGCGAAAGCAAGAAAAGTTTACGCTACAAAACTGAAACACACAAATACAAATACAAACACACACACACACATACACTTATTTATGTCTCTTACAATTGCGGTGAAATATCGAGTTCAACAAGCATTAAAGTGAAAATCAAAGAGTATCACCGTTACAAATCACAGCTGTGTTGAACTGCATGTGCGAGGGCCAGCCGATAAGAACATGTTTAGTTACATATCTTTTGACTTCAAAGATTGTGTTAGGGTTTGAAGGGACATGTTGGCTAGCAACTCATCAACCGACCCTCGTGAATGTATGTATGTATATGCGTGCATATAAAATAATTCTTTTAACGAAACTTACAGTACATGAATAAACACGCACACCCACACGTAAATAAATAAATGAACTAAATAAAACGGAATTCCAAGTGTATAAATTGTGATTTAATCCAAATAAAAAGAAAACAACTGACAAAATGGAGACATCGCCGACCCCGACGACGACACCAACGACGCCGACTACGCCGGACTTAAATCGTGGAGATGCGTCCAGGAAAAGCGTTCGTCTGTATGCAGCACGCAAAGGATTAGCGCCTGCACCGCCTAAGCTTAGTCTTGCCAATACCAACAACAACAACACCGGCAGCAGCAGCAGTAGTAGCAGCAACAATAATACGAGCAGTAAAAATAAGAATATCAATCGCGATAACGATAATGATAACGATAGCGCATCTGCACGTCTTGCCAGTTTAACAGTTCAGAAAACAACAACAACAAAGGCTCTCGATCTCAGCGATGCACAACATGTGGACTATGATGAGCTCGTTGAGCTGCGAAGACCAGGGGATGTTGTTGCGGTGCCCCCGCCAAGGATTGCTGTTTCCGCAATTCCGGCATTGCATTTACAGAGCCAGAACCAAAGGCAGAATGCCGCTCCACGTGTTCAGATGTCCGCCGAGGATGATGTGGGCGTTGCCTTTGCCCTGGGCTCCATTGAGAAACACATTCTCAATGTGGAGCAGAGTTTTAAGCAACAGCAGCTCACCGAAAATCAACAACAACAACAACAGTCTCAGTCTTCCATGGATGTCATGAAAGTGGACGGGATGCGGAAACAGAGCAAGCGTTACGGCGAGACGGAGAATCTATTGCGACCCGGAATCAGTGACATGTCCTCCGAGAATGACTTTCAGTATCTGGGCGGAAGACGCTCCCAACTGGATGACAGCAATGAGCAAATGCTGAACGAGTTTCAACGCGGCAGCGATGGACGCAACTCCATTGGTGCGTACTCCAAGAACTCGGCGACGGCCACAGCGGCCTCAGGTGCACTTAAAGCCAAATTAGCACGCACTGCATCGGATACAAAGAACACGGACACTGTGCTGGCAATGCGTGCAACATTGAAACAGAAGCAGGCACATCATGATGTCAAGCCACAGACTGGAGGCTGGCGTCCATCGTCAACAGCTCCAACGCCGGCAGCACGAACCACAACGAGCAGAGGAAATAGCAGCTCCAATGTTGTGGACGGAGGATCAGCATCAAAGCTGACGGCCACAACGATTTCAGCAGCCAAGCGGAGGGAGGAGAATCTGCGGCAATTTGAAGCACTTCTGGCCCAAAAGTCAACGCATCGTAATGCGACGACTGGTTCGAATGCTGCTGCAAGTGGTGCTAGTGGTGCTGCATCAAAGCGACGCTCGGAACGACCCATTGTGGCTCCCATACCGCCGTACAGCTCCACACGCACTGAGACTGGCCGTTCCACAGTCGAACCGAAGTCCGCCGCTGCCCCAGGGGCTGGACAACATCGGGCTGCTCCCAACGTGGTTGTCACACGTACCAATGCATACAGCAACAGTGTGGCACAGGTAAAGAACTCTTCGCACATTGTCAAAACCCATTCCTGATCATTTTGAGATACAAGAAGGCCATTTGAATTGTTTAGGGTGGGAAGGTTTAGGTCTATTGCTAAACCATATATAAATAGAGTATTTACTTGATTTATATATATATATATATACATATATATAACTGAAGCTGTGACTGTAAATGATTAATTGATTGATTTAACTTTTGCAGGGATCTCCGAATCTACAAATGCGAAGCAGTGCTCCAATGCGATGGCGCGCCACTGAGGAGCATATCGGAAAATATAAACTCATCAAGACCATTGGCAAGGGCAACTTTGCCAAAGTGAAGCTGGCAAAGCATTTGCCCACGGGCAAGGAGGTGGCAATAAAGATAATTGACAAAACCCAACTTAATCCTTTGTCACTTCAGAAGCTCTTCAGAGAGGTGAGTTAGACGCAAGTAAATTGACAATTGCATAAATATTATAAACGATTCTTTCAATTATAGGTTCGAATAATGAAAATGCTTGATCACCCCAATATTGTGAAACTATTTCAAGTTATTGAAACGGAAAAGACGTTGTATCTCATCATGGAATACGCATCGGGTGGCGAAGTCTTTGACTATCTGGTTCTACATGGTCGCATGAAGGAGAAGGAGGCGCGTGTCAAGTTTCGTCAAATTGTATCGGCTGTGCAATACTGTCATCAGAAGAGGATAATACACAGGTGGGAGCAGTTGAATGAGTTGAAGATGTTGAAGGAGTTTAATGAGTAACAAATATATATTATAATTGTTTCCTACTTTTTTTGTTTTGCCAACAGGGACTTAAAAGCTGAAAACCTATTACTGGACAGCGAATTGAATATCAAAATAGCTGATTTTGGTTTTTCAAATGAGTTTACACCTGGCTCCAAGCTGGACACGTTCTGTGGCAGTCCACCGTATGCGGCGCCAGAGCTCTTCCAGGGTAAGAGGTATGATGGACCAGAGGTGGATGTCTGGTCATTGGGTGTCATTTTGTATACATTGGTAAGCGGATCCCTGCCATTCGATGGTTCCACTTTGCGAGAGCTGCGTGAACGTGTACTCAGAGGCAAATATAGGTATGTAAATATGTACATATATAAATGAACAATCTCTTATATATATTGTTTTTGAATCTACACAGAATCCCCTTCTATATGTCAACTGATTGCGAGAATTTGCTGCGCAAGTTTCTAGTACTGAATCCCGCAAAGCGTGCTAGTCTTGAAACAATCATGGGCGATAAGTGGATGAATATGGGGTTTGAAGAGGACGAACTGAAGCCGTATATAGAGCCAAAACAAGATTTAGCCGATCCCAAGAGGATAGGTAAGACGGGTACTGTATACGAAATTCATTACTAATACTATTTACGAATTGTGTGTCGAGTTTTTCTTTTCACTGTTGCCTGTCGGTTTGATTAATTAATTAATTAATTAAATAAATGCAATTCAATTTGTTTATTTATTTTGTATACAACGTCATCGTATATGTATATTATGATTTTGATTGATTCTTCTTCCCTGGTTGTCGTTTACTTACCTTACGTTTGTAAATTCTCATTAAGCAGAGATCGGTGTCAAAGATTCATCCACATCGATACGACGCTGTGCATTTGACATGATGCTAATGTTGATCTTTTTAATCGGCGAATGGAAAGTGCAACCACATCAAAATGTATGCCCATTATGTTCCCCATTTTGTGGGAGAAACGTATTTTTGGAATGACAACCAAACATTTATGATTAATGCATACATTTCGATTATCTTTATCTTTCACTTTCTTTATCTTTATCTTTATCTTCATCTTGATCTTGGTTTACCTTGTGATTCCAATTAAATTGTACAGATCTACCGGAAACAGACTTAAACGAATCGATTGAGAGCGGAATTTCAAATGCTATTATTATGATGTACTCTTATTGTTTAGTCAATGATTATTTTGAGACTATTCTGCTTTTCACATACATATCTTTTTCGATACGATGACAAATATTATTATTCGATTGTATATTTGTTGAATAAATCATTGTGATTGATAAACGCATGTCAATATTGTTAAAGCGAGCACACTTTAGGAATTCTCTCGAAAGAAACTCTTACACATTTCAACTGGCAGTCTTGAGATATTGAAACTGAGAACTGATTATGCCAAGAATATATATGTAATGTAATTGTAATGAATTATGTAATGCATGTAATGTATACAACTACTACTACTACTACTACTACTACTACTACTACTACTTCAACTACTACTAATTAATATTAATCGAAATGAATTAAACATTTAATGTTCAATTCATAAAATACTTTGATACGTTTGATTTGCTAATCTAATAGTGTATTCATTCTTTTTGCCAATATACAGAAGCTCTAGTCGCAATGGGCTATAATCGACAGGAAATTGCTGAGTCCCTGGCCCAGGTGCGTTATGACGATGTCTTTGCCACGTATTTGTTGTTGGGCCGTAAGAGCACTGATGTACGTGAGTCGAGAATGCAAAGATGATGGCCTCCCTCTTGACATAATGCTTATATTTTGTTCTTCTTGTTGTCGTTGTATTTCTTGTTGCTGCTGCTGTTGCTGTTACTCTTGCCGTTGATCCTTTAGCCTGAGAGCGATGGATCGCGATCTGGATCATCGCTTTCACTGCGCAATATACCTGGCAACGAGGCTGGTGCCAATGCTGGCAATGCGGTTGTGCAGAGTCCCACGCATCGTGGCGTACACAGAAGTATATCGGCGTCGAGTACCAAGCCAAGTCGTCGAGCGTCGTCCGGTGCGGAAACGTTACGTAAGTCCCATATGGGGCTACAGTTTATCGTGCAGTTAACACAACAACAACGATGTGTCCTTTCTTATACCTACTTTCAGGTGTTGGACCCGCCAATGCAGCAACCGCTGTTACGGCTGCAGCGACCGGCGTCGGATCTGTGGTCAATCCAAGCAATAATTATAATACTGTGGGAACAGCTGCGGATCGTACCTCAGTGTAAGTGTCAGAAATAGGCGTGGCAGACTCTATAAAGTATCTACATAAATGCCTGATGAGCAACGACACTCGAGTCGATCTAAGAACTTTAAATTTATTATATTTACATGATATATGATCCTTTTTATTCTTATTTATACTTTATTAACTTTCCTCGCTTTCTTGCTCCTCACAGTGGCAGCAATTTCAAGCGTCAGAACACCATCGACTCAGCCACAATTAAGGAGAATACGGTGAGACTTGCCGCACAGAATCAGAGGCCAGCGTCGGCCACCCAAAAGATGCTTACCACAACAGACACATGTAAAGATCAGCGACATAATTCTCTCAATTAATTTGGAAAATGAATAATGTATTGCATTGTTTGTATCGTTTATAGCGCTGAATAGTCCAGCCAAGCCGCGCACAACCACGAAATATGATCCCACTAATGGCAATCGGACAGTGAGCGGCACAAGCGGCATTATACCACGTCGATCAACCACGCTGTATGAAAAGACTTCATCGACGGAGAAAACGAATGTTATTCCTGCAGAGACAAAGTACGTGTGCCTTCTTCAGTCATTGGCCAGAATGAAGAAATGTTTTTGTTTTTTTATATTATTTTTAGTTTTTTTCCTTTCACTTATTGTTATTTAATTTACTTCAGCGTTTTGTCAGTCAGTTAGCCAGTCAGTTAGTCAATCAATCACAGCACACACACAATTTGTTCTCAGTTTTCACATTATTATATGGTTCAGCAGCTCGTTAGCATTGCTCAGATCTCGACTAGAGTTTAGTAACTTTCATGTACATATCTGTAGTTGATCAGTTTAGTATATATATATATTTCAGCGCACAGTTGAGTTTGAAATATTATTTTCTTTGTTGCAAATTAATCAAAAACGAAAGAAAAAAAGAAGCAAATTAATTTAGTTGTGTCGATATCATTTATATATTTTGATATATTTACTTTTTGGATGTGGTTTTCGTTATGTTCATTCAGATACCAATTACAACAACAAAAAAAAATTAAGTAAAACATATACAAAACTACAAATCTAAAACCTATTTACCACAAACTCTACCCACTTTTTGGCCAAAACATAACATGTACATACGTAACCAGCAGTGGATCTGCAGCTAACGCTGGAAAGGGCCATACTAAGAGCGCGTCTGTCTCAAGCCCTAGACCATCCACCGACGGATGCGTCTCAGTATCAATTGACCCCCTTGGAACGAGGTATACACATTGCAAAAACATTACCAATCCAAACAGAATAATCAAAAAGAATTATACTATATGCAAAATTATGTTTTTATTTTGTAATTCGCCCATTAACAAGTTTTACTTACACTTTTGTTTCTTTTACAAGATTGGCTGCCAATTTAATCCATAAGCTCCATTTATTATAGACAATTTAAGTAGATAAAACATGAGATCATAGATTCCCATTCCATTTATAATTGTTTTTGTGACAATTTTTATACTCTTTAAGTTCTGAACTACGATTCTTGTTTAGTGAACTCATCGCAAACATCTTTGTACTCTCTTCCTAGTACCATCTTTGTGTTCTTGAGCTCTAGAGTTCGTAGCTTCAATTCTTCTTACGTGTGACATTGTTGGCATCTATAGACAGTCGCAATTGTAGTTGGTCCATAATACATTCACAAAAATTTTTATAATATTTAGATAAAGTAATGTATATAAACATAATGAATCAAATTGAAGTGCGCTTGAAATATGTTCGAAGCTTCATCTGAAGGCGATGAGAAATAAAAGAAAGATCTAATAGGAAAATAAAATAGAGATATGTAATAAAAAGACAAAGCAATAAGCTATAATAGAAAGATTAAATAGTTACAGAAAATGATAAAATATAGAAAGGAATAGTACAAAAATATGTCAGAAAGATCGCTTAGAAAGATGTGCCTGAATAAACAAGTAATATATATCTAAAGAGAAAGTTTAGCTGGGCAGCAGTTGTAACTGATTGAAGAGTTCTTATTTCTTAAACAAATAATAGCAAAGAGTATGCTAAATGCACTTGAATTATTGTTCAGGTTCGCTTTCTTTTTCCCCAACTTCTTCATAAGGCTAGTGTGTCAATCGCTGGCTCATCTATTGTTAGTAAGCGTGTTTAAATAAGTTCATTGGATTATCGTGTAGTTGCAATTGTAATTTAAGCTTTCCATTTGTGTTTTCATGTATTTTGTGTTTCTAGATGTATTTTTCTGTAATTTGTATTTTGTATTTTGAATATTGAATTACGAATTTGGTATTTGATTTAAATGCTCTAACAATTTGATCAATTGAATAATGTAAATTTCTTATCTTTTCATGTTTTATACAATTTTGCAAATTAATGTCTAATTTTGATAACTACTACTACACTACCACATACATCCATATATTGTGGTACTACAAATAACACCAACCACAACCACCAATCACCACCTACGATAAATCTGCAACAAAATATCCTTCTTCGGTGTTCGCTCAATTCAATTACTCTACTTATTGCTTTTCGAATCGAATTCCTGTAAAAACAAAAACAAATCGATATAAATCAATATATCTATATATATATATATATAAATATATATAAATCCAATTCGATCGAATTCCGTTTTGGATTCGAAACCGAAACGAAACTAAACGAAACGAACAAACAAAACTTTTGGTGAGTGAAACTGCAATTATATATTAAGAGATCTTTTGAGAGGGGCGTGTCAATATACGCAAAAATATGCATTTTAATTAAAGTATTCGAAATATGCTAAATAAATCGAGATATATATGCTTATTTTTGGGTGTAGCTGCCGCAAACCTTAGCATAAATTCAGCTCAGAATTAGTATAATTAGAATATATTACTAAACAATTTTACTGGCATGCGCGGTATCTCAAGTTAATCATAATAATATTTATTGAATTGTTTTCTTTATGTTTTTTCCCTCTTTTTGTGAATTGGGCTTGTTTTGTTGTTACGCTGAAACCTTAATTGATTTTTATTTTAATATAATATATATATTATATTTAATATGCCGAACGTGTCTTTCAATCAATCAATCACTTCTTGAATGCTTCATCATGCATGACAGCGGTAATTGATTAATTCCCAACAATTCCTATTCATTTATCTATATATTTTTAATATATACTCAATGAGAGTTAGCCCCAATTATTTTCCATGTTCTAATGTTCTGTTGTTGTCAAGTCCTACCCTATATAAATGTACTCATTGTTAGTTAATTAATACTTATAATATATATATATATTTATAAATGATCTATATAAGTATTTTTGATGTTGTGACTCGTTCGTACGTTCCTCCGTGTATATTTATCTTCCAAACTCTACGAAATCGCTATCTTGACAAACTCTGAGAAGAAAGACTTAATTGATTTTGATATTCGTCCTTATTTAGTACATGGTATAACAATCAACTAACAAACAGTAAATAATGTTCACATTCTGAGAATTTCCAAGGATAAATGTCTTATCAGAATTATATGATATTATGTATCTAATTGTAATTGATCTTTCATTCCATAAACCTACATCTATTGCTTCTAATGATAATGCGTGTAGGCTCATCAATATTAGCAGACAAGAAGACTTTAGTATATTTATGTTTAAGAAACTATCTATATATTTAAGTGCTTGTTTTATTCAGCGATTTACATGATTTTTTTTTTCAAATCTTTTTCTTTTCATTTTGTTTATGTCTCTACAACATGATTACAATATCAAATCCAAATCGAATCAATATAAACAACCATAATCGTTTGATTACCACCGCCACCATCACATTAACCAATCAATCAATCAATCTGCTTGATTCGCGCTGTCTTGTGCCCCTTTCGCACTGTAAACATTGTCAACAAACAACAATAAACAATAATAAACAACAACGACGCAACAACAACAACCACAACAACAAACTCAATGCATTCGGATTGGATTAAAAATCGTTATCGTTATCGATTGCAACACTGCCTACTCGCGAATTGTATAATCATTATTTAATGTCAATGCGGGATCTCACACACACACACACACACACACACGCACACATCTATCAAACAACGATTGCCTTAATATATATATAAAAAAAAAAACAAAAAAACACAAAAAAAAACAATTTTGTACTGATAAAAACATTCGTTTTCTGAAATATGCAATTCATTACTTGGACTTGAATGTACTCCAAAACGAACTGACAAATGATTCGATATCCATTCCATATACGTAACGTATGTGTGCATATGTATTGTAACTGTACATATATATAGTCTGTTCGATCGACTTAGAATGGCATCGGCTGTTAAATCAAGCAGACACTTTCCAAGGAATGTTCCATCACGTTCAACCTTTCACTCTGGTGAGTTTTCTGTTTACTTATTTTTATTAGTTTTAATAAAATAACTTAATTTTACTCACGCAATTTAACTAAAAATCGAAATCAAAAGCTAAATCAGAAACAAAAACCAAACTTAACCTGAAACCAAAATCAAATGCAAATAAAAATCAATTACCATAGATTTAAATTAATAATTAATAATGTTAATCGAGTTTTGTTAAGTTCCTTATTCCTTCCTTCCTTGTTTATATTTTCTTTTCTCTTCTATCTCTTTCATCATTATTTTCCAGTTTATCTAATAAGGATATTTGCACGAAAAGTAAACAAATATTTTGAAATTTATATTTATTTTCATTTGTATTTTGTTGTTCTTGTTCCTGGTCGATGTGTCATGCACCACGCTCCCCTCTTTTCCATTCCCCTCTCTATATCGCTTTTCATATTTTAAATGTTTTTTGAATGTTCTTGACTCATGCACGATTGTTGTCTGAGTGAAAAAGTGCTCCAATCTCAATTAGAGAGTCCTTTTTTACATATTCTTTATTATTATAATTTTTTTTTTTAAATATTCATTGCATGTCGATCGATGCCTTCTTCATACATCCATACAGACCTCTTCCAAATCAGATTATAAGTAGATATATAACTACAATACTTCACATAGTTGCCTCAAATTGAACTGAAGTTTTATCCAAGCTCTAGCATAGTTGATAAATTCGATTGAAGGCTTTATTGTTTATTTATGATGATTTCTTTGTAAGATCTATTTAGAGTTTAGCATGCACCTATTTTGCATAAATAATATTCTTAGAACTTATTGTGGAACTAAACAAATAGAGAGAATGTGTTTTTAATTAGTTTAATAGGTTTAGTGCTTCCTTTATTGACAAATACTACAACATTCAATCATTGATTGAATCATCAAATTTCCAACTTCCAAATGAGGAAAATTTAAATTGATTAAACACATATTTAACCCTTTTTTGGCAGGGCTGCCAACACAACGTACTGATCAGCTGATCAGCAAGGCGTTGCCAGATCATTCCCAAATAAATTGATATTTGATAAGCAATATCTATTTTTATTGTATAAACTTTGAATTCTTTTTATGAACTTAAACAAATCATAATATAAGTCTATTATTGTATATACTTACAACATTTTATTATGAAGTTAAAACATACTAAATTTATAGAGTTTAAATATTTTTATATAACAATACGGATAAGGCAATATGTACTTTTATATATTCTATGTTTAGCAATGATTTAAAATAGGAAATAGTTATAGATCTTAGCGGATCTTCTATGATATATTGAAATATTTTACTAACAGTTAAGCATTTGGTTTTTATAGGTCAAACCAGGGCACGAAACAATACAGCGCTGGAATACTCTGGTACAAGTGGCACCTCCGGTGATTCACCTCATCCTGGTCGCATGAGCTTTTTTTCAAAACTTTCCTCACGTTTTAGCAAACGGTAAGTTCTTTGGAATGTCATACTACCTTAATATGTATCAATATCTGTTTTCATTTCTTCTGTTAATGAATATTACAAGAAAAGCAAATGCAGTTTTTTTTTTAAATTCTGTTATTACTTGATTTTGATAATTTAATTTGTTTTTTTTTTAAATATTTTTTTGTATCATTTTTTGGTTTCATTTATTATTTATTTCTTTATTGTTTCATGTTACATTTTTGCATATTTACACATACACATATGTACATGTATGTATGTGTTTATGTTTTGTACCAAATCCGTTTTAATGAATGAATGGCAGGGGCATAGAGCATAATTATGATAAGAATCCTAATACGGCTATCCTTGATCAAGGTAAACACAAGTAAAAGTAATCAAGTTACAAGTTGAATTACGAGCTGAAGATGAAATATTTTCAATTTTCAACACTGTTTTTTATTGCATATAAACAATGTTACCTCGAGAGCTTTAATTACCAAATTCTAATTACAATTTTACAATAAACAAAGGCAACTGAGAAACAATTAGTATTTACTGTTTTCCGATCGACGGAAATGTATGGTGATTTTTGTACAAAAGTCGCACTCAATGTCCGTTTAGAGAGAAGCGTTCACATAAACTGGAGCTACCTTCACATCAACTGTCTATTGCCGTTTATAGTATGTGTGCGTTGATGAGCACTGTTTGTCAGTGTGTCCCAGCCATACAAGCTGTTACAGCAGCACTGTTTGCTGCGTTGATTTTCTTTGTGTAAAATAAAGATGCACTTTACGATATTTACAATAACACAAACGGATAGTTAAGTTCTAAATAGAAACAATTACAATTTGACCTTGATATGTAATGCATACATGTATCTATGTACATATATTTGAGGAGCACGCATTAGATCATCTATTATTAGAGCACCAATTGTGAATAAGGCTGCACTGAATACTTAAACTACTTGCTTAACCAACCTTAAGAGAGCTTCTCTTATTGGAACTAGCTCTTAAATAAGTTTGCTGTTAAGGGAGATTCCCTCAACTGACTTTCGGCTTTCCATATTGGAATTAACAATAACAACAAGAATTCAACGATTAAGAGTTTTATGCAGATCTGAGCTGAATTAGTTGGAAAGAAAAATCATTTGATTCCAAATGGAAATTGAGATCATCGAAGGAAGCGAAAATATTCAAGTTTTGTAATTTAAGGACGAGCGAACAATCTCATTGACATTTGGTTGCATGAAAAGAGTCTTGTTGTGAAAATTTATATACTTAATACATATATTATTTTTTGTTTGCTAATTTTTTTCACTAATTTATATAGAAATTGTTATTTGTTAATTGTTATTCTGTTATGTTGTTATTTTTGTTTATTTCATTTCATTTAAACTAACAGTATTTTAAGAGGAAAAAAGTATGTAAATATCATAAACGCACATAATACTCTGACATATGTTAATATATGTACGCAGGATAATTGGTAACAAGTTGAATGATTCTCGTTCTCGTATAAATGTACATATGTATTTGCATACATCAACAACAATAAGTACTTAACTATAAGTACATGTATTTATTATTATGAAGCACGGAAGAGTTCTTTAGATTGCTAATAGATATAGACTGTTTGATCAAGTTAAATCAAATGAAATGAAATCAAATCAAATGAAATCAAATCAAATCAAATCAAATCAATCAAGTAAATTAATTCAATGATTCGGATACAAAACAAATACAAAACTACGCATACATACATACTACTTGCATACGTACATACGTGCATACATACATATGTGAATATGTATATGTAACTATGTAAATACGTGAAATACGTATAGATTTGTGGAACTTCACAGCATCTGATTGGCAATTGTTTGATATTGTCAGGATCTGTTGATTCCTTTATACGCTCTCTCTATCTATCTCTCTCTCTCTCTCTTTCTTTCTATTCCTCGAACTGTCTCTGTTTGTCTCTCTCGCTCTCTCCGTCACTCCTATTTTTATCTCTCTATGTTACTATATACATAAGCAGAATATTATATATACTACTTATCTATATAGTATTACCATCTATGTATATGTACTACTTTTGTGTATACATGATCGATCACACCATAGTTAGGAAGCCTTTCTTGTTCTTGTCTCTCTTATTCTTCATTTAAAAAGCATATGACATCTACTTTTTTTTTGATAATATCAAATGTAATTATTATAATTGAAAGTATTGCTCTCTCTATCTCTCTCTCAATCGTTCACTTTGACAGAATTGTAATGAAATTTGTTAAAATATTGCGTTTACTTTTCTTTTTCAACATCAATCCCAAAACAATCCCAATTCTTATCTGTCTAATTTCTCTAATTTCTAATTTCAACTTTCTTCTTTTTCATTTTCTCGTATTTGTTTTTTTACCCATTATTAATATATTTTTTCCAGCCGTGAATAATTTGTTTAAAATTTTTTCTTTAATTTTAGGCCAAACCAGTAATTAACAATACAAGCATTAACTACTTCTTGTTAATAGTTCTAAAAAACTGAAACAAACGATTCCCCCCGTTAAATAAAACGCGCGTGACGGAGAGATATGATACAGTTATGATATGATACAGAATCGAACAGATATATAGATCTGATCGGATCGGATCGGATCGTTTCAGTTCGGTTTGATTTCTTCCGATTCCGTATGACCCCCTCTCCAAAACCAAGAACATCGACAACGTTGAGTTCCGTTACGTTAACAGAAATTCACAATGCGTCTATGTTTTCCTACGATTATTAACTAATTATACTTACACAATTATATAAAAATTAAAATACATATATACAATATATTTAAAACAAAGATTAAGAGGAAGACAAAGAAACAGAAGCAGAAGAAGGTGATGAAGAAGAAGATAAACAAAAACAAATAAAAACAAAAACAAAAAACAATCGACAACAAACAGAAACCAATAATTTAACTTGTTTTCTTTGTTTGTAAATTAATTTAGAGAACGATAAACAATCAACAATAAAAAACAGAAAAACAATTATAGCAATATTGCTATCACTGTCATATTTTCTTCTTTTTTCTCCCTTTTATTATTATTTTCAATTTGTTTTTGTTTATTGCTGCAATTAATGCTAACTAAAGAAAATAAAAGAAAAGAAAAGAAGAAAACTACATTAATATCAACTGAGAAGCGCTAATAAATTAGTTAATATCTGAAAAAGTATGTGTATGTTTATATTTATCATAAATGCGAAAAGAGAAACGAGAAAACACCAAACGCAGCTGCGAGTTACATATATAACTATGAATTTAAATTTATTTACCATAATTTCTCTGTATGTATATATATATATATATATATATATATGTATATATATATATATATGTGAATATGTATATGTATGTGTATTTGTATTTGTATTTGTATTCGAACTATTCCCAATCAAGCAAGAATCATATATTAGTATACAATCAGAATACATAATTATAATAATAATAATAATAATAATAAAAAGATGCAAGATTGATTAAATAAACACTGATATGATGATCATTATGAAGTTAAAGTCGAAGCGCATCAAATGAAAGCGTATTTAGCATATTTAAGAACAAAAATAAAATAAAAAAAAAAAACAGAAAACAAAAAACAATACTTAGATACAGTAAACAAATTTAACTTTAATCAAGGATTAAATGTATTAAACAATTGTGCATGTGACCATTTTATTTGTACAGATGATTATCTATAAATCAAAAAGAAATTGTGTTATCGGGCACCTTCAGTGATCTGATTAGTTATGTATATTAAGTTTCAAAGAAATAACACATAATTAAATAAATTGATTATTTAATTAATTAGTAATAAATTATCTGGAAGATTTGTTAAACAAAGCAAATATCAACCCTTACAAACAATGTCATTCTGCCTTTTCATTTCATCTAGACTAATAGACTCAACCATAGATCATTTTTCAATAGCTCTGATCTTTTGATAAATATTAAACTAATCTATTGTAAATAAGGACAATTTTCATTTGTTCTCAAAGGGGGAAGTGGGGTTCTAGTTAGTTTATTTAGTCTATTTAGTTAATCGATCTTGAACGAAAGGCTTTCATTTGATAGGAACTGATAGCTCATTATTGTGCTTTTGTGACAAAAAAGAAAGGTAAATGGGTATTACAATCAAGTAATCCTATAAAATTTAGGATATATTGTAAATTAATTGTAGATTTTAATTATTGTTTCATTCATAAATTGTAACTTTTCATTTTGCTTAGTTTATTATCATTTTTGCTTTGACAAGAAGAATAACTATGATATGCTTGTAGTGTATTCTCTAGTGGGGAGTGCTGGACTGGAAGTCACCCTATAGCAGTTGAATTCATTCAGTATAGAAAGATAAATTATACATGAGATAGAGTTGGAACACTGTCGAGTAGAGCATTCTAACTTGTTGGACTGGGCGCTGATGTTTTCATAATCACATCTAATATTTCTAGTACATCCACAACGGAAGAGGCAGCCAAGCCGAGGGTACTACGCTTTACATGGTCCATGAAAACAACATCCCCCCTGATGCCCGATCAAATAATGCAAAAGATACGCGAAGTGCTCGATCAAAACAACTGCGATTATGAGCAGCGGGAACGGTGAGTATAATTAAATACCTTGTTATTGATATTTCTTAATTGCTATCGATGCTCGTTTGTTATCTTTAGATTCGTGCTGTGGTGTGTGCATGGCGATCCCAATACAGATTCGTTGGTTCAATGGGAGATCGAGGTATGCAAGTTACCTCGTCTATCTCTAAACGGAGTTCGCTTCAAACGCATTTCTGGTAAGTTTATGCTTCTAATTTCTTGCAAGGATCAATGATTTTAAAGAGTTTTATTTAAATTTTTGCAGGTACTAGCATTGGATTCAAGAACATTGCATCTCGCATTGCTTTTGACCTTCGTCTGTGACTTAACAAAACAACCAATGAGGGCATCACAACCGCCAGCACCACCAACACCACCGACAGCGATATTAAAACCACCTCCACTGCCAAATATCAAATGGCCAGCGGCAGTGCAAAGCTGTCTGAGCAATCGATTCCAACTTGGTCCCTAAATCGCTATCAAAGAACGAATCGAGCTAAGCAGAAAAAGAAGACCAGCGTGCTAAGATCAGCTTTTCAAATTTACTTGCCCTTCAGATCGAGGGAGAATATACAAACGCATCAAAACTATCGCTCAGTCGACAATGAGGATCAGGACGAAGAACAGGCGATAAATCAGATATTGGAGGAGGATGACGACTCGACTGATCTTGCTACAACTATTCAAGAGCTCAAAAAAACAACTGGGGGTGGAGATGATGCAGAGGGAGATGGAGATGGAGATGAAGGTGGTGTAGGCAATGTGAAGACAAGGAGTGACAGCGTTCGTGGAGGAAATCGATTTAAAAGGAACATCAAGAATACTAGAAGTCTAATTATGCGCAAGTTTACAAGCTCCAGGCGCTATGGAGGCACAGATAAAAAGGACTCGGAGGACATCAAGGAAAAGAGGGAAAAGGGGGATAAGGGGGGAAATGACAAGGAGACGGCAGCATGTGTCAATGTTATATATAAGGAAAAACCAAACACCAAACAACAACAGAATGTAGTAATGTTACGCACCACAACTCTCTAAATACATACAAGATATATTAATTAGATGGGAGGGCGTGGCACTTGCAACATGACGAAGTCATCCAACTTTGTTTATACTTGGCTTCAATCATAGCGTCACACACTCACATATACACACCCACAACACACAGATACACGCACACAGAATACACATGCATACACAGCACTTTAGCATAGAATCTCAAGTAAAAATTAAATGTTTTACATTTATTCATTGATCTATCGCGTATTGAATATAACTTATAATAACAGCAGCAGCAACAGCAACAACAACAACAAAAACAAATCAAACAGACAAAAATTATGCAATTTAAGTACATAAGCACCACGATCACATAGATACGAATCTATTGTCATATGAACACTTAAATCTATATAATCGTTAAATGCTAGACAGTGTAGGCGAGAGGCACACCGTTTTAATTCGATAAATACATAATAAATAAACAATAATTATGGAATCAGCGCTATAAATCCGCATTTTTCTACCCCTTGCCATAGGGATACGATATAAAGCTTAGATAAACACATAAATATACGAAACCCCATCAAACGTTGTTCGTTAACCACATTTAATGTTGACCTAAAGCTCAAGTCTAAAGATATCAACCAATAAGAATGATAAATGTGTTGTTCGGGCAGTTAATTGAATAAAACAATGCAAATTCTGACAATTTATAGTACTTTTCTATTACTTGAGATCATACACGTAGAGCTTACCACATGCGACTATATCATATACGAATATTAGGATGTTTCTTTTTTTTATATTTCTTTTAATGTGTTATATTTTAAATTATAACAAGAAAATGTATATTATATTTATTAAATTATATTTATTTAACCAGATATTGCAGTTAGCATTTCTACATTCGCCAAATCGAGGAAAGGCTTTCGAGAATACTTTGTGGCCGTCTAATTGATAGAAATAAAAATAAATGATGATCCGAGAAAATTTATAATTTTAATGAGAGAATACTTTTCTAATTTTACTAGCTTGGCCAATATATGTATGCATATATATATATAACTCTTTGTCCTGACTGCTGATCAGCTAACAGCTTAAACGGTAAGAGATAGACCGCTTAATAAAATATTGAATGAAGAATTTAGAGGATTTCCACTGCAATATTGGATCAGATTTGACAAAGTTGTACAAGTTGAAAGTCTAGTAAAGCAGCAAAGCAACTTTAGTCAGCTTCTTTATTTTATAATGATTTCATAGAAGTTCGCTCTCGAAATATCAAAATGCCCATGGAGATGTACTTAAACGCATGACATAGTAATCGTCTTATGCCCACGGCAGTCACTTAAGGTACACTTGCACCAAAACTGGTACATTGTACCTTTTCTTTTTATATAAAATGCATATTTTCTAAATAAACAACATTTTGGTTTAGTTTTGACACAATTAAAAGTTGTACTTAAGGCAGGAATTAGCATTCGAGAACTGTGTTGTCTAAACAGTATTGTACAGATTTGATTAAATGGATTTATTATTTGTAGTGTCTGACAAGCTGCAAGTAAGAATATGGAAATAAAAATCGTGTTGTCTCTATGTAGTGATTTATCACGACTAGCTTATTAGTAGATTCCAAATTATTCAAATGATCACAATAATTTTTTGTTATATTCGCATATGCACACGCATATGTTCATATAAATTCACAAATCAAAATTGAATATGTGTTAAATGGTGTGTGAGGCGGAATTATAAAAATAAGATACTGTTCAAATGCCATTTAAAGTTCATCATCCAGATTAAAGTCTTCGGGAGGGAAATCGCCCACTTCGACGGATAATGGCGAGACGAATCCTCCATAATTTGGAGGGCATACAAAGTAGGCTTTACCATTTACACTGAAACATAATATCAATTTAATAATAATCAGTCATAATCTTAAATCAGTCTTAATTTTGTTCGTGTGTACCTTCCATTATTCTTGCCCAACGGTTCATCATACTGTACTCCAATAAATATGGTACTTTTACCCTCAAGCTCTCCATTGTACATTATTGTGCCACGACGAGTTGGATTCCCTGGCACTGTTACCTACATACATAATTGACGTGTGTTATATATAAACATTATTCTGATTGTAGTATTAGTATTAACTACCTGACATCGGCTTCCTACAATGCAAAGATTAGCTTTCTTCTGTATTTCTTCAGCTTGCTCGCGACGTTTTTCCTCCATCTGCCGCATTTCTTCCTCATTGTACTTTCCAAGCCGATTTTGCTTTAAGAAATTGCGCACAGAATTGCTTTTTTGTTCATATTGATCCTTTGTTAGTTCGAATTTTTCTACTTTTTCATTATCGAATCCAAAGCTAACAAAAGAATCAATGACATGGAGACGCAAGCCATCGCAGTTTACATAAAAGCCAAGCTTCGCATCGTTGTTGCTCAATGACGTCACATAGTTATCTCCTTTGTACAACTCAACTTGCATGGTACTAGCACTTCCTCCAGTTAATATTTCCAATTTACTCTGCAAAAGGGCAAAATTTAAACATCTGTTAGTATTAGTCATTTCCATTGGTTACAAAATATTTACATATGTATGTAGTAAGTACCTTTAGTTGAGAAATCGTGATATCTTTAGCAAACTTCATCTCAAATGCAACAACGTCATTATGCGAATTAGTTACATTAGCAGTGATAAAGCTGCAATCTGAGTTGTCCAACTTTATTATTTCCGACATATTTTAGCTTTAGCTTTTGCTTAACTTGACAATTGAACACCTTTTATAAATCGATAGCTCTAAACAGAAAACGATAACTTCCAATAGGTTGTATCGCACTAATCAGGCGATAATATAAACAGTATGTTTTCCTCTTCCATTAGATTAATGTAATTACTGAATTATACATATAGTTTAGTTTCAGACTTATTGTTTAATTATTTGTAATCTAGATGCTGTAAAAAATCAATTTTGAAATAATGTACATTGCATCCTTAATTACACCAAATAAAAGAGAATTGATGGTAACATTTTTTGGTATTAATGTCTATTCTAAGAGCAGCCACACCATGTATATTTGTTGTGTATTTGTTTAAAATTAAAAAGCACGGATTTGGAATTGCTCTCGGCTTCTTAGTTTATTTTAATATCCGTTTTGGGTATCGAAAGTTGATATATATGAATTGTCAATCTATTGTATAGCGGGCCGATGAATCAAATGGATACAAGTTAACTATATTAATGGATACATACAGATACACAACAACAAGTCATGCATTTAGCAAACAGTTTAATACATAATGTAAGACAAAGTAAAGTAAGGATGAGCAAGTGCAAAAGCTTATTGGGTATTGAGCCACGAAATATAAGTATGTTACATCCAAAAGAACAAATATTAAACTGTTTGACATACATGCTTCTAGCAATTGTCGCATTATGTGCTATATTGCTGCTTTGTGACATCTCTAGTCATCGCGATAGATTCTTCTATTCAAAAAGAGACTCAGTGGCACTGGATTTATCCTTATCCCATACTCAAGAGGTATTGCTGCGCTCAGATCCGGAGTACCGCGGTCGAAACGTTAACTGTACGTTTTGGGATTGCCTAAACATATATAAATGCGAGCATGACACCCTCAAAGTATATATTTATCCCTTGCAAGAGTTTTTGGATGAGAAGAGCGATAAGGTGGCTACCACATTGTCCAGTGAGTACTTTCAAATATTGGAGGCAGTACTTAACAGTCGGTACTACACCTCCAACCCAAATGAGGCTTGCCTCTTTCTGCCAAGCTTGGATCTATTGAATCAAGATGTGTTTGACGAACATTTGGCTGGACCAGCTTTGGCTTCGCTAAACTCCTGGGATCGTGGAGAGAATCACTTGATATTTAACATGCTGCCAGGCAGTGCGCCTACATATAACACAATTCTGGACGTCAACATTGATAACGCCATTGTTTTGGGCGGTGGATTTGATAGTTGGACATATCGTCCGGGATTTGACGTATCTATACCAGTATGGAGTCCACTGTTGCAGCAAGCAAATACATCTCCGGCTCATTCCGGAGGCCATCGCAAATATTTATTAGTGGTTGCGCAATTGAATCTTTTGCCGCAACATTTGCGCAAATTCCGTGAACTGTCTGTAAGTGCCAACAATGCTGAGCAGATTCTTTTGCTTGGAGCCTGTGATGACAATGAGTTGACGGCTCGTTGCAGCGCAATGCATCATCAGAAGCGGTGGGAGTATCCACGCGTTCTTGCACGTGGAAAGTTCTGCTTTGTTGGTCGCAGTCTACGTGTTGGACAGCCTGATCTTTTGGAGATAATGTCTCAGAACTGTATTCCAGTGGTGGCCATTGACAACTTTGTGCTGCCTTTTGAAGATGTTATTGATTGGTCCCAGGCCGTTGTGCGTGTACGCGAATCGGAGATGCATTCTGTTATTCGTAAATTGGAATCCATTTCCAATGTTAAGGTCGTCGAGATGCAGAAGCAAGTTCAGTGGCTATACAGCAATTATTTGAAGGATTTGAAGAGCATAACAATTACGGCCCTTGAGATACTTGAAAGTCGTATATTTCCCCTGCAAGCCCGCAGCAGTAGAAAATGGAATACTATTAGCAAAAATAGCCATTCAACGTTTAATCCACTATTTCTTACTTCTTTGGCACCTAAATCTCAAGGATTTACTGCTGTTATTTTGACATACGATCGTGTCGAAAGTCTTTTCCTTTTGATCCAGAAACTGGCAGTCGTGCCATCTCTTCAAAGTATTTTGGTTATTTGGAACAACCAAAGGAAAACTCCACCACACTGTAAATATTCTCTAATATGTCAACTTATAATTGCAATTCAGTGACATCTATATCTCCCCTTTTTACATAGTATCTACATTCCCAACAATTTCCAAACCACTGAAGATTATTCAAACTCGGGAGAATAAGCTATCGAATAGATTCTACCCTTATCCGGAAATCGAAACTGAAGCTATATTAACAATAGACGATGACATCATTATGCTAACCAGCGATGAGCTCGATTTTGGGTAAGGCATTTTATAAATTCCAATATATTTTATTTAAATATATACTTATTGTTTTTAGGTATGAAGTGTGGCGGGAGTTTCCGGATCATATTGTTGGATTTCCAAGTCGCATTCACGTCTGGGATAATGCAACAATGCGCTGGCACTACGAATCCGAGTGGACCAATCAAATATCTATGGTTCTTACTGGCGCCGCATTTCATCACAAATATTGGAGCCATATGTATACATATGCAATGCCAGGGGACATCAAGCACTGGGTCGATGATCACATGAATTGCGAGGACATTGCCATGAATTTTCTGGTTGCAAACATAACAAACAATCCGCCTATCAAAGTGACGCCACGAAAGAAGTTCAAGTGTCCCGAGTGCACCAATACCGAAATGTTGTCAGCGGATTTGAATCATATGCGGGAACGTTCTGCCTGCATTGATCGATTCTCGAAGATCTATGGACGAATGCCTCTACGCACTGTTGAATTCAGAGCAGACCCCGTTCTATTTAGAGACAACTTCCCGGATAAGTTAAAGCGTTACAACGACATTGGCAGCTTGTAAGCTTCTGCGGCCGTAACAATAGTTAAATAGTTGCAATTACCAAAGACCTAAGGCCAAGTTATGGATACTCACTAGATGACTAGATTTATAGAAATATATGCTTGTAGGTCTTCAAGGGTTAACATTGGAGATGCTGTACGGTTCGGCCACATTTGGAAAGCGTTAAAAGAAAACCATGACAATGTTCATCTCATAGTGAGTTTATGCTTTGACTTTATTAAATATGTGATGAACGGGCATGTATAAAAACGTGGATAATAAACCTTAATTGCATTTATCTGGTTGCTCAAAGCGAGTTAAATTAAAAGTGTTTATGTATTGTGGACTGATTTAATATCAATATATCCTTTATTGAGTGCGTATAACTCTAGGCCGTATTTAAGCTAGCCAAATACTCTTTGTAGCGCTGCTCCTGCTGTTGCTGCAGTTTTTGAAGTTTCTTGAGTTGTCCTTTGCTAATCTCTTTGCCTTCTTTGTCGTGAGTGGGCAGTCCCTGAAATCGATATCGAAGATTGTCTTTAATGAAAACAACACGCTCTTCTGTTTTGGAATATACTCACATCTTCGCCAAATGCCGAGTACTTTTCAGTTTCACTGATAAACATATCCTTAGGATTGATTCGACGTTGGGCCTCCTTGGCCGCAGCAGCCTCCTCCAAAGCTTGTTTTTTACGTGCCTTTTCCGCAGCACGTTCCGCCTCAGCAGCTTGCTTTACCTCGCGCTCTTTTAAAAGCATCTCACGATCTACCAATTTGACGGCAAATTTACCATTATCTTTGTCCTCCAGACGAACTCCCAAATTGGGCAGCACATCGTCACGCAGATCGTCGCAGAGTTTCAGGATGTCAAATGCTTTCAGTACCTTCGCTTGTTCTCGGACCAAGTTCCGGAATTCAGCCACTGATTGAACGTATGGCATTACAAGAGACTCCTGATCAATGCTGGCTGTATTATTAGAATCTCCACCGCCCAGCGGAAACCCAATGCCGCCACGTGGCCCACTGATAGCTCCAAATGTATGCAGCAAGTTTGTAATATATGTAGCAATCTTACGGAGCAGCAAGTGGTTTAATCTGCTTTTGTTGTCACGTATGTAGATATTAGTATTTGATACCAGCTCACGGATGGAATCAAGCGCACTGCGCGTATCAATGTTATCTGCAGACGGAACAGATATAGTGAATGTAAGGATGAAGTGAATACAAATACATACCGCAAAGAGCTGCATGAATTTGCGCTTGCGCTTCTCCAAACTTCGTCTGTAAAGTTGACTCCAATTCCGTCCACTCACTAAACTGTTCCATAGCTTTTCCAGTTAACACAAGGCGGGTCAAATCTTTGACATTCAAGAAAAACTCCTGCATTAAAAATGAAGAAGATATGTTTATCTTGAAATGGTAAGAAATATTAATTAATTAATGCTCACGTTGAGGAATTTTTCATACTGGGTGGCCATTTCCATAGTGTTCTCTGAGTAGTCTAGCGTATCTTTCCAGGAATGCAAAAGGAATGCCAAACGTAATTGCGTAGCTGAGTGCTTTTTTAAGGCCTCTTGTATCGTTACGAAATTCTTGAGCGACTTGGACATCTTGCAACCAGCAATTGTAAGATGACCAGTGTGCAGGAAATACTTTACCCATTCCGATTCATTGTATGCCGCCTCTGATTGCGCTAGCTCATTGTCATGATGTGGGAACTTTAAGTCAACACCGCCTGTATGTATATCAAATGTAGCCCCAAATATATCAGAGGCCATTGCTGAGCACTCGATATGCCAGCCAGGCCGACCACGTCCCCAAGGACTATCCCACCAAGGCTCTCCAGCCTTGCTTGCCTTCCACAGAGCGAAATCATTGGGTGAGCGCTTCTCAGAGAGTCGATCCTCAGTCACTGACAAATCCCCTTCGCCCTCTTGAAGAGAGATTGTGTCGCCATAGGCCTCGGGAACCAGCTTTGCGTAATGATGCTTCTCACGTTTGTCAAAGCCATTCACATCGAAGTAAACTGAACCGTTTGCATCGTAAGCTAGTCCATTGTCAATGATACGCTGTATAAATGCAACAATCTGTGGTACATATTCCGATACTCTGGTCAAAACATCAGGTGGTAATATCTAAGGAAATAGTTAGTTAGTTAAGATAAATGCATCTAAGAAAATAAAGAGTAGTTCGTTGAAGGCAACAGATATGAAGATGACTCACATTAAGATATTTCATATCATTGTGAAATTGATCTTCCCAATAACGCGGCAGTGACTCAAACACAGAATTATCATTTACTTCGGCACCATACTTTCCATCTAACCACTCTGCAATCGGATCCTTTGCCTCAGTCAGATAATGATCTCTCGTTTTAGCAATTTTCTCTTCATCTCCGACGCTGACAGCCTTGGCGAGTGCATCCATAGCATCTGTCATACGTTGCAACATCTTTTCCAGCATAACTTTTTTGTCGACATCAGTATTCTTCTCACATTTTGCTTGCAATTGCATCAGCACCTCTTTCTGCTCATTTAACAGTCTCTCCAATGGCAACTGTGCAGCTTCATTTGCATATTTCTCATAAAGATGGTATTGTCGGGCTCGCTTTATAATTTTGTCGTCGATGTCAGTAATGTTCATGACATAGTGAACGTTGTAGCCGAAGTAGTCAGTCAATACGCGCCGCAGAATATCAAAAGAAATGTAAGACCTATTGCAAGGCAATACAGATTAGATAGTATAAAAACATCGCATGCTGATGTGGCTCTACCTTGCGTGTCCCATGTGTGATGCATCGTAGACAGTGGGGCCGCAGCTATACCATTTAACATTGTTACCCTCTAGGGGCACAAACTCTTCCTTTTGCCTGGTTAGACTGTTGTACAAACGCAGTTGCGGCCGTGTAGCCGGTTTTGGTGCTTGCCACGCCGGTTGTACGCGCTTCGACATCTTAGAATTAATTGTAAATTAGCGCACTTCAAGTTGCAACGCGTTCGTTGTTCAAGGGAATACCGCAGCTGTCAGCTGTTGTAATATTTGACAGCACGGTTGAAGCTAAGATATCGAAATGCTATCGATAACTTACTTTCCAAGTTTTTTTATTATTCAAATTTCTGCAAATTTGAATAAGTACGCATAAACACCTACATTAATGGACTCTGCCATATTAAATACATTAAATAAAAATGACGGCCGAATATATGCATTTATTTATATTATACATACATTTATCTGTGTATGTATTTTGACAAAATCTTAGTTATTAATTTGCTTAGACTTACAGGCAATCATATACACTGGAAAAAGGCCTTTGGGAAAGTTTTGTTGTCGCACTTTTCTAACGATTCTAAATCCAGCTTCTTTCAAAAATCGTTCATACAATTGTAGAGGACGTGTAACCGATGAATCTTCATCATCTTTAACCACTGATTTTGAGGCACATACATTCTCTTTCATACAAAAATATGCTCCTGGCTGCAAGCCGTGCTGTATACGCCGAAAGAAAGCCACCAGATCTGTGTCTGTTAGGTGCCCTAAAACCCACTGGCTCCAGATGAGGTCGTATTTATGTGAAGGAGAGAATTCTTGTAAGCCAAGATTATATATTTCCCCTATGCTGTTCCGACGTACTTCCTCTGCTGTGCATAATTCCCGCGCTTTCTCAGCAAAAGCGGCATCTTGCTCAACAAGATCAACAGTTTGAAACAATGGTATTAAAAGATTGCGCGAAACTCTTCCAATTCCAGCACCACAATCTAATGCTAATTTTTTACCTGGTACCTTTATTTCACGGAGAAAATTCTTCGAGCCTTGTATGTCAATTGCGTTGATGTACCCAAGGCCACCGAGCATTCCATTTACTGTCGCTGGTACTTCGGACCAATATTTTTGTGCCTTGTTATAAAACTCTGGCACGATCTTTTTATTTTCAGTTTTGATGGCATCTTGTGTAGGCACTTCGTCTTGTCTGTTTTGCGTTTCTGGTCCCTTGTAATTCACACAGTCCATGTTTGTCAATACGTTGAGTCTAATTTATTAGACAAGAATTTATATATTTTGACTCCTAAAATTTGAAGTTCAATGCAATGTACTATAATTCTCTCCATTGATACTTACCTCATACTAAGCTTCTGCTCGAAATAAATGTGAATAGGGATGGCGACTCATATATTAAAAACAGACAGTTAGATCTAGTTCATATTGATGGGATGATTCAATGAACATATCTTTGTCAGCTCAATAGTTGAAATATTTCTTTGATTGACTTAATTAATATCAAAATTAATAAAACATTTTTATTATATTATAAATATCTATGTTAATGCTTACACTTTCGATTATATATAAACGTTTAGATGCAATGAAACTATTTACTAGTTCACATAAAAGAAAATATCGATATTATCAACGTTATACGATAACGATAAAGTACTTTGTTATTATAAACAATACATAATATTTCCTGATAAATATAAATACGATTTACATATTTAATAATAAATATGACACTTGACGTGGATGCACAAAAGAAAGATGAAAAGTTACTACTTGCGACAATACAGCAGGAGTACAAAATCCTGGCTGAATAGTAAGGGTTTGAAATAAAACTGAATATTTGCAAATATAAAACTATTCATCCTTATATACTTTCAGCAAAATGATTGAGTCTGAAAAGCTGTCAGGCATTTATGTTATACCAAGCTATGCGAATTCATTGCGTTAGTCCATATTATAGAAAATAATGTATGAATGACTAATATATCTTCCTATCTTAAACTATTTTTAGAGTGGTTCGGAGTCTTCTTTGGACGACAGGGATTTTATGAAAATGGTGTGTTTCGCTTTTCCATATTGCTGCCTGATCGTTTTCCAGACGATAAAAATATTCCAGTAAGTGTCAAAATATTATTTAATTAACAAGGTACTTATGATTTACAATATTCTGTATTAGGCCATAATTTTTCAACACAACGTTGTACATCCGCTCGTTTGCCCATACACATACAGTCTAGACATCAGCCACGCATTCCAGGAATGGCGATGTGGCGAAGATCACCTTTGGCAGATATTAAAGTATATGCAGGCGATATTCGCGGATCCCTTGGAGAGTATACGCAACGTGGGGACTAATGAATTGAGCAACGTTGAGGCTGCCAAGCTTCTCAATAATAGTCGGGATGCATACGCGTCTCTTGTCCAAGAGTGTATAATAGAGAGTAAATCTCATATTTATGACACTCCACCAACAGAGGATCCGCATTATATAATATTTGAGAAGTTTCAAGCAGATCTACACGGGCCTGTTTTAGATCAAATACGCACAACTAGGAGCACAGTTTCACCTACTGAAAGTGGTGGCGGTGGTACTGCCACTGGACTATCGTGGGTTAAAGTTAAAGAAGGCGAATTCAAGCCTCTGAGTATTGAATAGTTATATTAATCAATATATTTACATACTTATAAATAATGCAATGTTAAAATTACTATTATATTCTTTCACTATTTGATGATTATTTGTCCTGAAGTTGACAATCATTTATCCAATCGTGTTCTAGCTTAATTTGTACTCCACGCCAATGAAAATGTGTTGGAGATTCATTGCCTTCAGTAAACACAAAGCTCTGGCTAAGCTCAATAGCTAATTTGGAACGAACAAGTCCAATACCACCTACTTTTGGCCACGCTGGGTGATACACTCTGCCGCTTTTGGGGTGCATATAAAGTTTCTGTGGCTGAAACACCACCGACAGACCTGGACCTCCATGGGCATAAGTCAATGCGTCTTCATCTTTAGAATCAATCTTTTTAATATGATCTGTAAAAACAATGGGTGTATCATCGCAACGAACGTAATTACGTTCTCGACCGCAAGGCGACATAAACGGGAACATTTGATAGCGCTGAGTTTCATTTTGGCGCAGGCGACCGAAGAAGAATTGAAGAAATTTCTTCTCCTTAAAGCAGGATGTAAAGTTCTTCATTTTGGCATCGTCCAAGAAGAGCTGCAACATGAAACATTGTTGGTGACAAATACATAATATTTCTTATATAAGATGTACAAACCATGCCCTCATGATCGATATAGTAAAAGTATTCACGTATCCTAGGCTCAGGAGATTGACCTTGTGTGTATAATGCCACATTACGCCGTGAGGTCAATTTAAATCGCCAGTTAAGAATATTTAGCAATCGTTTCGAGCGGAAAGCCGACATTTGAACAGAACCTTGACCGAAGAAAATAATATCAGCTGATTTGATGCAATTGTATGAGTACTTGCAGATCGTACACATGCAATTCATGCACATGTATACGTTTTCATTGGGTAAACAATAATACATTGTATGCAATAAGTTATACATTTTATAATTACTCATTGTTATGCAAGGGGAGTTTAACTAACAATTTTAAAATAAGCTTATTAGGTTATATATCTAATCTCTTTTCTTTTTCTTTTTCTATTTTTTCTTTTTCGCTCCAGCCCCAGCTGTATTTTTTTGCATGCGACCCACTTGCATGTCCTTCAGTTTTTCATTCAGCTTCTTTTTAGCATTTTTGAGGTCTTCTTCATGTCGTATGGTCTTTATTGGTTTGGGATTCAGAAATTCTTTTCGCGCCTCTCGTTTTTTTTCCACGCCACAACCATGCACCTCGGGGAGTCCGTGCTTAAAACAGAAACGTTTCTTACAGAGCTCGCAATCTTGTCCCATTAAGCTAGTTTTGGTTTTGCAGCGTGGGTAATCGCAAAGGTTATCCACAGTTTTCACGGCAGTGAGAACTTCGTCCAGTTTCAGATCGACTATTTGACTGGGAATACGCTCCAAAAGCTCCAATGTATTATTGGTGCCATAATCGGCAGGTTTGCCAGGCTTGGTTGGTGGAAAAAGCGGTGTGTTATCTACATTGCTAGTAGTTGACGGATTGCCACTGGGAGATTCAGTTGACTTCGATTTGTCTGAGTTGTATACCATTTAATGAACATATTCTTTATGATTTTAAAAGTATTTACCTGCCATTACAATATTAGGCACCCCAAATATTGAGATCGACGTTTTGCAGCACTGGAAAACAAGCGCAGACCACCTTTACTATAAAAATACATTGCGCTTTTGGCATTTTTTAGGATTTTTTGTACAATACAAATATTGGAGTACTGTTTAAAATTAATAAAATAAGAAATGTCTCTTTAAAGTGAGAATAAAAGCACAGTTTTCTCTGTCAAAATATTCTGTGTTTGGGTAATAAAATATATATTGTCATCGTTTGAGTTTGCTCATACTTATCATGTTTTCACACCTTTTTGGGAATAAGAATAGTTGATCAAATGTTTCAATTCTGCAAGGATATTTCTGCTGTGATTAATTAGCCTTGTAATCCCCTTGATAATGCTGCAGGATAAATTTTTTCTTAAAAAAACAGGTGTTTTAGGGTGTAAATCCATTTATTGCACTAAGTATTTCATGTGTAGACGATAACAACTTGCTGTAAATGCTTTTCTTGCGTATGCATGTTGATATTTATAATACAATCGGATACAATTAGTTAATAATTTCTAAAAAAATGCACCTTATACTTATAACACTAATGCATGCATTTTTGCTTAATGGGTAAGCATAGGATCATATTGATCTACATTTTATACGTTTTTAACTGTAATTATTGCTTCTCCGATGATTACAATTTATTTTCAATTGTAGCTGGAGTTCCGGTCACAGCTGCATTGATTGCCTTGGCAACATAGTCAATGTTGTTTGTATTAAGGCCACACATGTTAATTCGGCCAGTTCTGAGCAAATAAATATGGAATTCCTTGATCAGAACGGCAACTTGATTTTCATTGAGACCCGTATATGAAAACATGCCTATCTGATTTACAATGTGATCCCAATTTCCAGGGGTTCCCAACGCCACGAGTTTGTCGCGCAATTGCTTACGCATTTCACGAATGCGGCTCGACATGCTTTGAATGCATTGCATCCACTCTTGACGCAGTTCAGGAGTATTTAATACCTTGGATACAATGCGAGCGCCGTAAGCCGGTGGATTTGAATAGTTTCCGCGAATGATCAACGTTAATTGCGAGTGAATCATGTCCCTGGTAGCACCACTCTTCTGCACCACTGTCAAGTTGCCAGCACGCTCGCAGTACAAGCCAAAGTTCTTAGCAAAAGACTGACATACGAACAGCTCAAAGCCTCGATCCACAAAATAACGTATCGCCCAAGCATCCTGATCAGGATTGCCACTAGCAAAGCCTTGATAGGCCGAATCGAACAGTGTAAACAGCTTCTTTCGTTCCATAAGATCGGCAATTTGCTTCCACTGGTCATGGGTGGGATCCATACCGGTGGGATTGTGCGCACACGCATGCAATATAATCACGGATCCTTCAGGGGCCTGTTCCAAATCGGTTATCATGCCTTCGAAATCCAGTTGGCGTTTATTTTGATCCCAATAGCGATACGAATGCAGCTTGGTAAAGCCGCAATCAGCGAAAATCTTATGATGATTCTCCCAGGTCGGATTCGAATAGTAGACTGTGTTGCGTTTCAATTGTTGGAATAGAAAGTCAGCGGCTACGCGGAGTGCTCCTGTTCCAGAAATTGTTTGTACACCAAATGCCTGAAACAGAAATACTTGTAGATAAAATAATATATATATATGTATATTTATATTAGGAAGGAAATGGAGGATGCCAACATCCGTCTTCTTTATATATAAATATTACCCATCCCCTGTCCAAGAACTTACACGCTTCTCCTTAAGTGCCACCGAATCCGCACCCAATACCAGTTCCGTTGCAGCTTTTGTGAATGTATCAAGACCTTAAACAATTTATAAATTAGTTTCAATTTTGCTGATATTGTTTAACGATCCACTTACCCGTCACAGGCAAATACTCATGGTTAATTGTCTTATCGCCAGCAATTGCAATTTCCGTTTTGCGCACCACTGGCAATACCCACGGCTCTCCATCATCTCCCCTGTAAGCTGTAAGTAGAAAATGTCGTAATATAGTAAAAAGCAGTCATGATCCTTGTCTTTTCTACACCTCTGTGGCAGTCTTAGGGTTAGTTATAATCACGGTTGCCACTTCTTTCAAATATTTGCAAACATATCTTAGAAAAAAGTACATATTTATTCTAAGCATAATTCAGTATAAATATATTAAAAATGCGTTTTTGGAAGCCGTAAAAAAGTAAAAAAAAAGTATTTAAACATTGTGCTTAAACTAAAGTTAAATATAACTGAATAAACTTTCCATAACGATAGTTTTCAACAATAAAAGTACAATTTTAATGAAATAGTGACCAAGGTACTAAAGTACCAAGTGTGGCAACCTTGCTTGTAATTCCATCTTTCATAATTAATACTATATTGTTTATTTAAATAACAAAAAAATTCTTTAAAGTTTCTCACTTTATTGATTCGGCAAGATTATTCAAGATAATACCCACGCATATAAATCAAAGGTAAAATATATGTTTTTGTTTGCTTGAATTACAGTCTAATTGTTTAATTGTTGCATAATAAAGTATATCAGTTTATTTCATAAATTGAAAACAGCTGATGATCGATAAGATAAGCCATTATTTTGACGGATCAAAGTTCCCTTCGCAACAACTGATAAAGGCATACATCTGTATGCATAAACAATTTAATTAGGCAAACGTTTCGAATCCCAAAACTAAAAAACAAGCCGGGGCTTATGGGCATAATCTACATCTGTTTGCGCTATGTACATGTATATAATTTAATGAGATAGAAAGTATGTACAAACGCAAATGCAGGCTGTGGGCCTGGTTAGAAATATTATACGCATCATGTTTTGACATCCAAACGACCTCTGCGCTCATACGTACATGTGAAGAGTTTATTTCGTTACATACAAACGTTTGCACAAAAGTATCAACTGGAGAGGCGTTATGACCAATATATACGTGTGTATGGATGTGCAAGTATTTATATCTAAATAAATCCATACATACAGCGTAAATATGCATGTGTAGAATGAATTTAGAGCATATATGAGCTACAGTTACTTTATTACATACCACCCACAGACAAATTAACTTTTTTGTTGTTCGAGTCTTCTTTAAAAGCTTGAGTTAAGGCAAAAACTTCAATTGCCGGCCCTTTAGGCACATTCGCAAAAATTGACGTAGACATTGTACACCGCAAGCCACAGCGAAACGACAATAACAACTAAAGATTGGACCCGCGAAACTAGGGCTACATCACAGACTGTATATTATATCGATACATTTCTTGCCATGTAATAAAGTATCGATGTATTTAAAAGCCATTCAAATAAGTAATGCTTCTTAAGACTATCGAATATTGTATTTATTCTCTCAATTCAAAAATAAATAAAATTGGTGCCAACTTATGTAAACTCGTGTTAGCTGTATTGTCGACATTGTATTGCTGCTGTAATATTTCTCATAGTAAATAGTTTCTCGGCATTTTCAAACTATTTGTTGAATTTAGGTTAATTATATCTCTGATTGCAAAATTTAAATTATTAAGAAAAGGCTCAATTTATGCAGAATTTCGATGCCCACCTGCTTAATAAATAGATAAATAAAGAGCATTTATTTTTAAATTTTGTTAGATTTGGCTTTGCTGATAAGTATAATCAGATAAATCAGGTATTAGGTTATCATATTCTACTGAATTTGCAGCTGTACTTTAATTAAAACAAGATAAAATAAAGTCATTGAGCATTTAATCAAAATGCTAGAAAAAAGGCTTTTTGCGAAAAGCTCAACATTGAATCCTCTGTCTATTAACCTAGATCTCTGTGCATTAACTTAATCGATTCACTGCACGTAACTCTCACTGCAACATTGGCGAGTCACACTGTGCGAGAGTGAGGCTTTTATAAATATTTTGGTTTTCGGCTCGATAACCTGTTCCAGGCCAGCTCAATGGCCTTAGTGGCCTTGTGGGGGGTTTTTGCCTTCCGTCCCTGATGAGAGGTATGTCATGTGTAATACTGCCCACTTTCACAATCATAATCGCGAACCTTATTATCAAATGTATGTGTATTTGTATTTATTGAATACAGATAAATTCCTGCAAATTCTTGTGAACTTCAACATCTCATGTTTTTCATGAATAGGATTTTAGTTTTAATAATAATAATGAACACTGTAAGATACATAATAGATCAATAATATAGATAATAATTACTCTGCTGACTACACATTACAATCTAACGCATATTGGGGCCTCGTTGCTCGGGGCAACAATACTTTGTTAGCGGGAAAGGTTTTGATAGAACTAGGATTTATTTGATTGGATAAAATGTCGAAAGCAACAACAATAAAGGAAGCATTAAAACGCTGGGAAGATCGGGAACAGCAGAATTCGATTAATGCCAAGGACATTGATCTGCAGTTCCAATGGCCACCGATAGAAAAAATGGATAATACCCTGGGAACGCTTGTAAATTGCGAGTAAATACCATTAGCTACATTTATTATACACAGCACTCAATCAATATTCCTTTGGAATATATGTATGTACATTTCAGAAGAATCAGCATGTCCACGAATATGATTGAAAAGATATTCGGTTTGTCAGGCATGAAATGTTTGAAAGTTCTCTCCTTATCACGAAATTATATCAAGCAAATATCAGGGCTGGTAAGATTGGTCATTCACATGTATATAATAGATGTCTTTATAGATAACAACTTGAGTTTTAGGAAGCTGTCGCCGACACACTGGAAGAACTCTGGCTGAGCTACAACCTGATTGAGAAACTTAAAGGTATGGCTGGTCTTAAGTGCCTAAAAGTGCTCTACATAAGCAACAACTTAATCAAGGATTGGTCCGAGTTTAATCGTCTGGCGGAAATTGAATCCCTTGAAGATTTAGTGGTAGTCGGTAATCCTTTGTCAGAGGGCCTAGATGAACCTACTTGGAGAGCCGAGTGTATCAAGCGGTTGCCGACCATACGAAAACTGGACGGTGAGCCTGTTGTCCTGAAAGAGGAACCAATATTGTAAAATTAACTAAAATGATTAAACAATTGAAGAGCTTAATATGTCTTGGTCTTTTTGCTCAAATAACATATATAATAAATAGCAGAGAATGTTTAATATGCAAAATATATTTATCAAACTACTCTTCTTCTTTGAGTTTTTTTTTTGTAAAAACGGTGAACTTCTGATTTCAAAGAAGATTGGGGTAGGAACCGTTGCGTTCAATCAAATCCAATTGAAAAGCTGTAAAGTGGAGGCACTTAGAACCATAGAGGCCGAAAGTATGCCAGCAAATAGATAAGTTAAGGTATAAATTAGATAAGAAAGTAAGTAAATTAAAACCAAACATTATCTTATTATAAATAACAAATGCAAGTCTGGTGGAAGCGTCGCGACGCGTCGGCACGTGCTGTACAATTGCGACCTCTACTGATAAACTGCTGCTGCTTAAATATGAGTAAGCAAATGTTGTCAGGGGTTAACGCCAGTGGAGTTGCCTTACAACTTTGTTATTGTTTTCATTTTATTTTGATGCAAATAAAGTTGAAAAATTAAACATCTGTATTTGTAAACATGACCAAGTTTGTATGCTATATTTATCACTAGATCGTTTTATTAAAGCTTCGTAGCGCAGTCTGAAATCGATTCTGCCGGGCAGAAATGCGCAAACGTCTTTGCCAGCATTTTGTGGAGTTAGCCAGTCTCGCTTATGGGGGATTGTTGTTGAACATGGCATGTCTGGCCACTAAATAAAATCGTATGACATTTAGTCATCGGTAATGTTTCCGAACCAGATTCGTGAAATGCCAGCCGACTGATTCTATTATCTCTATCAATGGGACTTTCGACTGGGTTTGAAATCTACGTCTAACACTTAAACACACACACACAGATACTTGGGAGATGTATTGAAATTTTTAATTTAATTTATTATTACCAGACGCCTCACCTTATCTCACAAACCATATAATGATTACTTGTAAATATGAGCGTATATGTATGATATACACGTCTTGAAAAGGGGTTTTGATTTAATTACCTGAAGAATCCCCGACTATCAATAGTCGTTGTGTAATCGATTAGTTCTACTAAAATGGAAATTATTAAAAAGCCATACACATCGTCCATTTTAGCTGTGAGTTACTGTATGTACAAGTTATATACGGAAACATTAATACAAAAATCTTTATTTACATGCATATATACATACATACGTACATTTGGCGTGCTTTGTAAATTACTTTCCATATTAACTACCATACATATTAGCACGCATGCCTATGGGAATATTTGCATGTGTGCGTGTGAATGCATGTTTGTGTGTGTAGGTAAATCTGTTTAGGTACCATTCTATTGGGGGGCTTGTGAACAGCTGTTGCTCTCCCTTACAACCTTACTTAAGGTTATGTTAACGCACTCTTAGCCGGCCGCCTTTATTCTCAATTCTCTCGCTCTTTCTCGAGCGCAATTCCCGACAGACATGACACAAATTTCGTCTTTAGGACAAAGTGCAGGTTTTGTTGTTATTGTTGTCATTTGCCGCCGGTTCGCCGCACGCACACACATCGAAATTACGAGAGCCGCCTGAACAATCCACAGAAAACAGAATAAAAAGCAGAGAGGGGAAAAGAGAAAGACTGAGAGCTAGTCAGAGCTGAGAGACTGCTAACAGCCACTGCCAGTGCTACCGCCAATACTGGCAAAAGTTTCAAGTTTTTTAGACGTCGTCCGTCAGTTGGATGTTCAGCTTTGGTGCTTGCGGTACGCAGAGTTCGAGCTCCCGGGGCAGAAGTAGAATCCGAAACAGAAACAGTTGTAAAGTGAAGTGAAGTCAACGTAATCGTACCGAGGTGTTCTACCTTCCAAAACTGAACCTCAACGCCCATACATATACAATCATACACAGCTACTATTTGTACGTATATAGTAATAGTTGCTAATTATAGGCAGTAATTTTTTAATTGTATGAGTTTTCGTAAAAGTTCCATTAAAATCACGCTAATTTACTTAACATTTGGCTGTAAATACGCACACACACACACGCACACACTGGCATACAGTCTCTCAATTATCTCGCAATATTTCAACTGTTTTGTATGCGGTAGATTCCAATTGGAAGTGTGCTCTTCTGATTCACAAGGATAACAGCAAGGAGCAGCTGGATAGTTTGAAATTCAACAGAGTGTGCAATCACATACATACGTACTGTGTGTCTAAATAAAAAAGTGCCTATATACACTGACAAATGTATGTGTGTATGTGTGTATGTGCGTATATATACATCCATTTATATATGAGTGTGTATGTAAATTGTACTTTGCTTATTCACGTGAGATAAGAGAAGCGCCGTTAGCTAGACAAATATGTTCAAGCATATGTAAAATACACATGTACACAATAATAGTGTTGTTTTTGGGTCCATTTTATTGTGTCCTATATTTGTGACCTTCTTATGGTTTCTCTGTCAACCAAAACGTGCTTGACAAAATTAAGGCATGTGCCAATACATATGTACATAATTATACATATGTATGTTAGTCTGAACATATAAAACGAAATCAAAAAAGAAAAAAAAAAAGATTTAAATGAATATGAAAGTGTTCGCACTATGAATTTTTATAGTTTCAAAGTCACAGCGTGAATAGAGAATCAAAGTTTAATTATTTGATTTGGCAGTTTTGATTGCCATAACAGTCTAGATGCTTCCCGTGCCATTCAATCAGTAACCATTTACATATTTATACATAGACTTATGCATGATTGTAACTACAATGTGGAGCATTACTCCCTATTGGTTCATACTTTAAATACAATCTCAGACACGCAACATGTGATTGCATATTCTATATTTTATCGCTTTATCATATTTGTGGATTATCAACGTGTGTCCAGAGAAGTCGTGGCACAGATCTAGACGCCTGGTATGTCTTTGACCTTAACAACGTGTGCTCAAGATCGTATATAAGTATATATGCATGTCTGTATGTATGTACGAGCACACGCACCAATACAAACATGTGTGTTCACCGTACACTGTGCAGTAAAAGTGAGCGGCACTCAATAAAGCAGCGTAATCGCCAAATCATTCGACCGAGGTGCTGTGTACATTCTAAAGCGCTCCTCGTCTTATTATTGCAATAATGTGGTCGTATTATCATTACATAATCGGTCATTGCGGCAGGCACACAAATATACACATTCATACAAAATGTATGTACATTTGGGCATGCTATTGACATGGTCAACAACATGCACATTGATGAATGTGTTGTAAACAAAGGAGAAAGCTCTTCATATAATTGCGGGCCATTGGGCTTCAAGGCTAAAATAGGACCACAATAGCGACGGGGTGTGTCCAAATCCCATGATGGTATGATAGTCTTGTAATTGACATGTACTTCCATAGTCGACAGTGGTTGACAAGGAAATTTCTCCCACCCTTCAATACCGTAATAGATGGGTAGATAAATTAAATAACATGAGAACGAGAGACAACTCATTGTTATATCTTGACTTGCAATGCACAAGTAAAGGTCAGTTACAACTATTTGCGAATCAGAGTTTAAACTAAAGTGATAGAAGATTACGTTACATAGATCGTCCTGCTCGATAAGCTCTGATTTTGCCTGCAAGTTATGCCTGCGGTTGTACATGTAAATAGACCTTACAGAGTATTCCGATAGTTGGATAATTGTTCTTTTTGAAGATAAAGCATTGATTTATGGTGGATATACAATTAGTTGATTGAAAATATATTGCAACGAAATACAAACACGCACTAATGAATCTGAATGTATACTAAATGTATAAATATGCCAGTCAATTAATTGGCAATGATATTAAAATGTAAAAATCCGGCTTTTAATGTACTTAACCTGTATCCATAATAATATTGTCCAAATTTATAAGTATTGTCAAATTGTTGATTTAATTAATTTCAATATCGAACTCGTTATTTTGAAACTACACGATCGCTTCATTATTCCGCCAATATCGAAATAATGAACCAGTCCTTCAATTGAACTTCAACTAAACTCGAATTTAATTCGTTATCTTGATATCGATTGACCGTTGCTTGTCTAGTGTAGTATTGCAAGTGAATTATTGTTAAAGGATAATATTAAAGGATAATAAGCACGCAGTCAAAGAAATAAGCACGCAAACATCTCGATTCCTAAACAAAAAGAGTATCAATAATAATAATAAAATAGTAACAACTTATTCACATTTAAATTTGTTAATTCATATGTGTATTTATATTGAGTTAACACAATTCTTGGACTTTCTCACAATCTGCATGTATGTGTGAAAAACAGGTACCTGTTATTTACAGTTTGTCTACGTTAGACAAATGACTGATAGTAGATACCTTAAAATTCGTCATAATATCAAAGTTAAAATGTATATTTTGTAATGTTTTGTATGACTGTGATTTAGAGGTGAATAGGTTTCTTCTCATAAAGTACACTTTTTAATAATACACGATTAGTTATCTTTTAACGACTTATTCGTACACATATTTGTGAGCGGTTAATACACTTGACAATGTGTTTTTGGATGTTATGCGTTGCTAATAGGTAAAAGTAAATAAGATTCGGGCAACGAACATTCGATAATTGCAGCCTATTGATATGGGCACGATTAAGAGAAGTAATATATAAAATACATATACATCTAATAATCTTGAATGAGTGTTAACACATGTATTATTGCGTTATATGTTAATAAATCCGTGTGTATATATGCACATCAACTGACAGATAGGAAGATAATAATAGATAATGGAAAGATAAACTAGTTTGTTAACACCCCACGGTTAAATAGATGTTCCAAATGTTGACATAAGTAAGTCGACATGTATCACTTTTATTTGTATTCATTAGACGTTAAATAATGGCAAGGAATTTAAAGATAAGCTCAAAAATATGAGATTAATATAAATGTCTGGAATATTTACTGGCATTTTTTTGATTTCAATGCGAAATGTCAATTTGATTATAGATTGACCTCTAAATGCTTCTGTATTTAATATTTGTTAATTTATTAATTATTTTCATATTTTAAAAAATGTTAACTCTTATAACTTTGGTAAAACTTAACGGCCTTCAATACGTACTGGCATTATGGTCATGTTTTTTCCCTCTAAATTCGTTGTGTTACGTTTTTTAATTTGGAATTAGTTTTTATTAGTAGTTATAACATTTACTTTACACGTGAATATACAATTCGTACCATATTTCCGAAATAAATGTACCATTTATTTAAAAAGTGTGCCTTTTTATATACAACTAGTGTACCATTTTGAATACATCTAATAAGAGGGTATTATATATAAATTCTTCACACATTGAAGGCTTCCGACCCCATTAAGTACATATATACATATGTATATAAATAAATTCATCTCACACGTGACAAGCATTAAGCAGCAATTCCGTTGATTCTTTATATAAAAGAATTTTTATCTAATTTTCATTTTTATTGTGGAATCATTATGAATTTTGAAGAGCGCCCTGCCTACTCATAGACTAATAGATGTACGTCAGCAATCAAGATGTTATCTCATTCAATTATATATATATATATATATATAAATATATATATATATATTAAATTAATTTCATCTCGTTTACAGCGGCAACTAAAATGTTCCTGCCGGAGTCCCAAGCCGCCTTCAGGACCTTGCGCAAGGCGATTCCACGCGTGAGGCTCTATTTCATCAACAAGAATGCCTACTCCACGCAGGTAATATTGCTTCGAGGGTTTCATTCATTGTGATAACGACATCTCCATATATTTACAGGTGGAATACAAACCCATTAGATCTGTGCTGGTGGCCAACCGAGGCGAGATTGCCATACGTGTATTCCGGGCATGTACTGAGCTGGGTATCAAGTCGGTGGCCGTCTACTCCGAGCAGGACAAAATGCACATGCATCGCCAGAAAGCCGATGAGTCTTATTTGGTAGGCAAGGGTCTTCCGCCTGTGGAAGCGTATCTAAACATTCCAGAGATCATTCGCGTGTGCAAAGAAAACGACATTGATGCAGTGCATCCCGGCTATGGATTCTTGTCGGAACGCAGTGACTTCGCGCAGGCTGTCATCGATGCCGGACTTCGATTCATTGGTCCATCGCCAAATGTGGTGCAGAGCATGGGTGACAAAGTGGCTGCTCGTATTGCGGCGATTGAGGCTGGAGTGCCAATTGTTCCGGGCACAGATGGACCAGTCACATCCAAAGAAGAAGCTTTATCATTCTGTCAAAAACACGGCCTTCCAGTGATATTCAAGGCAGCGTACGGAGGTGGAGGCCGCGGTATGCGTGTCGTCCGGAAAATGGAGGATGTTGAAGAGAGTTTCCAACGTGCTAGCTCCGAGGCTAAGGCAGCCTTCGGAAATGGTGCCATGTTTATTGAGAAGTTCATAGAACGTCCGCGCCACATCGAAGTTCAACTGCTCGGTGATAAGGCTGGAAATGTTGTACATCTATTCGAACGTGATTGCTCCGTGCAGCGTCGACATCAAAAGGTTGTTGAGATTGCACCAGCTCCACGACTTCCCATCGAAATAAGAGATAAGATGACTGAGGCGGCTGTACGTCTGGCTAAGCATGTGGGATACGAGAATGCAGGTACTGTAGAATTCCTATGCGATGAATCCGGAAACTTCTACTTCATCGAAGTGAACGCCAGACTGCAGGTGGAGCACACCGTCACAGAGGAAATTACGGGCATTGATCTGGTTCAATCTCAAATACGTATTGCCGAAGGAATGACCCTTAAAGAGCTAGGGCTCACTCAGGAGAAAATACTTCCTCGTGGCTTTGCCATTCAGTGTCGCGTTACGACCGAAGATCCTGCCAACGACTTCCAGCCAAACACTGGCCGCCTTGAAGTATTCCGTTCTGGAGAGGGAATGGGTATCCGTCTGGACAGTGCCTCCACGTACGCTGGTGCCATCATATCGCCCTACTACGATTCCCTGTTGGTCAAGGTTATTTCACACGCAAGTGATCTGCAAAGTTCAGCAGCGAAAATGAATCGAGCTCTGCGTGAGTTCCGCATCCGTGGTGTGAAGACAAATATTCCATTTCTACTGAATGTGCTGGAAAACCAAAAGTTCCTGCATGGTGTACTGGACACGTACTTCATAGATGAGCATCCGCAGCTCTTTAAATTCACAACTACACAGAACCGTGCTCAGAAACTCCTGAATTATTTGGGTGAAGTATTGGTCAACGGACCACAAACGCCACTGGCGACCACATTGAAGCCTGCCGAGGTGAATCCTCATGTACCCACAGTACCTCTGGGTAAGTAGGCCTCTTTTAAACCATGGTCTAAGGCATGTGCTTATCGGATCTACGCTTGTATTTGTTGCTACCAACTGGCTGTTGCTTTACTTAATTGTTTCAGCGTTGGCCTTAACTTGGGCAACACACACTTTACAACACTATTAACGTCTTTTTCTAAAAGCTTGGTCCTATTTATGGAATACTCTTTTTGTCTCCAACAAATCGAAGCACTCAGATTTTATTTTAAAGTCACAATTGAAAGTTTGTTTAAATTTTGAAAAAAAATTCACAATGTTTGCGTAATGATTTTTAATATTTGTTAACAACAAATGTCGGAATTTACATTTATAATTATAATGTCGCGGTAGTCTGAAACAAGGCTTCTCGATGCCTAACTGTCCAAAAGATTATCTATACTTTTGCAGAAGGTTGTATTATTATATAGTTATTATATTAACGATAACCCGGAAGAGAAAATGTCTGTTTGTCTGATATCTTAATCAAGTTTCTTCAAGTTAAGATTATCACAATTTGTTTCTTTATCTACTACTTAAATAGGTTTATATCTGCAAGTGTATTTACTTTTCGGCTTGCCGAGTGAAGCTGTTCTTCTTTGTTTAAAATTCACACTTTATGTTTTACTTTTCTATTTACTTTATTGTTTCTAACATTTGCTATTGAATCAAATACCAAATGCAATCGTCTCAAAACCAACAACTGCAACACACATACACACCCAACAAAATACAAAAACACTCCATGTTCATAAACGAAATGTTGTCATGATTCTCATACAAATGAAGACCTGTCTCCGGAAGCGTTAGAACGTGAAAAAAGCGGAGAGGCGAAAGGTACGTTTGAGTTGTAGTACTCTTAATTTGTCATATGAGAATATAAATACTGTCATTCACATGTATATACAAATACATTTATAAGATACGCTATTTGAAACTGGGTTCAATTAAACATAAGTAATCTCAGGTTTGTTCCGTTTCTTAGTATTATTCACTATCATTGTCTAACCAACTAATTACATAATTATTATCATTATAAAAATACTGTTTTAGTATGTGGCAATTATATTTTGTCAATTAATAAAACTAGTTTAGGACATTTGGAGTAATCTTATTTTGTGAAGTAAGTGAACACTGACAAATTAATTTTACCTGTATATTTTAGGGTCAAAGCAAATTTTGAATATTACCCAAGTATTTTTATACTATAAAAACCAAATTATCACTACTTTGATCAAAAATAATACCAAATCCTGTAATACTATACCTTAAACTATAGTGTATGGGAACACTATCCTGCATCACGAACAACAGTTGTAATTCAATACTAAAATTCAAATCATGGTTGTGGTTCGCTGTTTATTGCTATAATGAATATATGGAATTCGTATGTGTTTAGTAAGAATACACATAGGACACATATAAACGTATTGTTGCGATATTTACTTAATTTTTTGTAAAACAATTATTTGTTGTGGTGGCTGGGAATATGGATGTTTACTTCATTAACTAACTGAATGTCGTTTGTTTGTAAATAACTTCTGCCTTAATTTACTTTTTGCATTTAACAATAATTTAAAATAAGAGTATCCGTATTTAATATAGTGACGGAGCCGCCACAAGGTCTGCGCGACATAATTGTGCGAGAAGGGCCCGAAGCTTTTGCAAAGGAAGTGCGCTCCCGGAAGAACCTGATGCTGATGGACACCACATTCCGCGACGCCCATCAGTCACTGCTGGCGACGCGTGTGCGCACCCACGATTTGCTGAAAATATCACCCTATGTGGCGCACAAGTTTAATAATCTCTACTCCCTAGAGAATTGGGGCGGTGCTACATTTGATGTGGCGCTCCGATTCCTGCACGAGTGCCCATGGGAACGTTTAGAGGAGATGCGCAAGCGCATTCCGAACATACCATTCCAAATGTTACTGCGCGGTGCCAATGCCGTTGGCTACACCAGCTACCCCGACAATGTGGTCTACAAATTCTGCGAACTTGCGGTACGTACAAAAGATGTCAAATAAAAGGAGGATGTGCACTGAAGATTACTTTTTCTCCATCAGGTGCAAACGGGCATGGATATTTTCAGAGTCTTTGACTCACTTAACTACTTGCCGAATTTGATCATTGGCATGGAAGCGGCAGGCAAGGCCGGTGGCGTTGTGGAGGCTGCCATCTCCTACACAGGAGATGTGAGTGATCCTAAGCGAACGAAGTATGATCTGAAATACTATACAAACTTGGCTGATGAGCTTGTGAAGGCCGGAACACACGTTCTGTGCATCAAGGATATGGCTGGCTTATTGAAACCCGAATCGGCGAGGTATGAACTTATTCCTTTTGATAGAAACAGTAGTAATCATGGTTTTTTACAACTTAAGGTTGCTGATCACCGCCATCCGAGACAAGCATCCTGACTTGCCAATTCATGTTCATACGCATGACACTTCGGGAGCAGGTGTTGCGTCTATGCTCTCTTGTGCGCAAGCCGGAGCAGATGTTGTCGACGTTGCTGTGGACTCCATGTCTGGCATGACATCACAGCCAAGTATGGGAGCCATAGTCGCGTCGTTGCAGGGAACACCTTTGGACACACAGCTGGACTTGCGTGATGTTTCCGAGTACTCGGCCTATTGGGAGCAGACCCGCACACTTTACGGGCCTTTTGAATGCACAACTACGATGCGATCGGGCAATGCTGATGTTTACTTAAACGAAATTCCCGGCGGCCAGTATACGAATCTGCAGTTCCAGGCGTTCTCACTGGGTCTGGGCGACTTCTTTGAGGATGTGAAGAAAGCATACCGAGAAGCCAATTTGCTCTTGGGAGACATTATTAAAGTCACTCCATCATCCAAGGTTGTCGGTGACTTAGCACAGTTCATGGTACAGAACCATCTGACAAGTGAGCAGGTGCTGGAGAGGGCTGAGGAGCTGTCGTTCCCCAAGTCTGTGCTTGAGTACCTACAAGGTTACATCGGAATACCCTACGGCGGCTTTCCAGAACCATTGCGGTCTCGCGTTCTGAAGGACATGCCACGCATTGAAGGACGTCCAGGCGCTGAGATGGAACCCTTGGACTTCGATAAGCTGAAGGCTGAACTCAGCGAATCTCATGCCAACATCACAGAGCGAGATGTCGTTTCGGCCGCTCTTTATCCACAAGTAACCAACGAATATTTGCATTACCGTGAGAAATATGGCCCTGTCGACAAGCTAGATACACGCATATTCCTTACTGGTCCAAAGGTGGGCGAAGAATTTGAGGTGACTTTGGAGCGTGGCAAGACATTAAGCATGAAGGCTTTGGCCATGGCTGCCGATCTCAAAGCGAATGGTAATCGCGAGGTCTTCTTTGAATTGAACGGCCAACTTCGTTCCGTCCACATTCCTGATAAGGAAGCAATGAAGGTATTTAAACATGGTTTGTCTAACTGTGTTGTACTTCACTTAACCTGCGTATATTATTCTCTATAGGAAATTCGTGTGCATCCCAAGGCCAACAAGACTTTAAAGAGTGAAGTGGGTGCTCCGATGCCAGGCGATGTCATCGATATTCGCGTCAACGTAGGCGACAAAGTCGAGAAGGGTCATGCTCTGGTTGTGCTTTCAGCAATGAAGATGGAAATGGTTGTACAGTCGCCAATATCCGGAGTTGTCAAGAAGTTGGAAATCACAAAGGGCATGAAATTGGAGGGCGATGATCTGATCATGATCATTGAATAGATGCGCACACCTCATCCACGAAGATAGTCAATATGTGTATAATACCCAAATGCCTGTACCCTATAAATGTTGAGCGTGTTTTCATCGTATCAACGAACATTTCGTTCTATTACCTTAAGTTAAACGATGAATGATAAATCTTGTTTCTTTTATGTATGTATGTATTTGTGTGTACATAAGTACATATGTTTATACGTATGTATATATACGTGTATTTGTGGTACTTTTTGAAAAAGTTTACAATATTTCTAGATATAACAATTGCGCACAAACAATTATTGTTTGATATCAATTATAAATTGTGTAATTAAAAGCCATTGCCAAATTTTTGATCAATGATTTTACATATTTAAAAACTGTGAAATAAAAGTTAACTGTTCTAAATAAATGTTAAATCTATATAAAAGGAAAATAAATCCTATTGGTATAAATATTTTAAAATTGTTTTGATAATAAACACTAACACAAAGATAAATATTTAAAGGATAAATGTAAGATGTACAAGGTTGTTCAACTTGGACATTTCGTCAATTCAAATGTAATTACATCACGAAATTTAAACCTGCGTACTCGCTTGCAAAACTATCGCAATGCAACCATGAGTTTGCTGTTTCTTACAGTATCTGTTATATTTTGACGTTCGTACGTTATATTCTAAATATAATATTATTACATTCATAAATTGTTGTTTCTTTTTACATTTTTAATTAAATTCTGAATTTTATTTATTAAACTTTGTTATTTTTTTGCATAAGGTAATATAAACGACAAGAAATAGATAAGCTATCTATTGCATTGTAATTTCGTATATTGTATATTTTATTACAAGCAAATGCTTTAACTTAAACTAATATTTTCTGCAGCGCTTAATTACAATGTGTCTCTCAGATTCTCAACATGCACTCAAAAATTTCCGGAAAGCTCTATTCCGTTTGCGTGTTTTCATTGTTTGGAAACACAATTTCTCCAGTCAGGTAAATGTGCCGACTCCTTGGGGATTGAAAGCTGTTATGATAATCAAAATATGGTCTCTATAGGTTGAGCATAAAGCAATACGATCGGTGCTGGTGGCAAACCGTGGCGAGATAGCCATAAGGGTATTTCGTGCTTGCTCTGAAATGGGCATTAGGTCGATAGCTGTGTACTCGGAGCAGGACAAAATGCTGATGCATCGCCTGATAGCCAATGAGTCGTATATGATCGGGAAGGGACTTTCACCAGTAGAAGCATACCTAAGTGTTCCAGAGATAATTCGGGTATGCAAGGAGAACGATATAGATGCAGTACATCCAGGCTACGGATTCTTGTCTGAGCGCAGTGATTTTGCAGAAGCTGTCATCGATGCCGGAATTAAATTTATCGGGCCTAGTCCAGAAGTGGTCAAGACTATGGGTAACAAGATAGCTGCGCGTATAGCCGCCATTGAGGCTGATGTGCCTATTCTACCGGGAACAGATGGTCCAGTTGAATCCAAAGAAGAAGCTTTGGCATTCTGCGAAAAACATGGCCTTCCAGTGATATTCAAGGCAGCGTACGGAGGTGGAGGCCGTGGAATGCGTGAGGTTTGGAAAATGGAGGAGGTTGAGGAGAGTTTCGAACGTGCCAGCTCCGAGGCTAAGGCAGCCTTTGGTAACGGAGACTTATTTATGGAACAATTCGTAGAACGACCTCGCCACATTGAAGTCCAAGTTCTGGGTGATAAGGCTGGAAACGTTGTGCATTTATTTGAACGCGATTGCTCGGTGCAGCGTCGACACCAAAAGGTTGTTGAGATTGCACCTGCTCCGCGACTCTCTGACGAGGTTAGAAATAAAATGACTGAAGCAGCTGTCCGTCTAGCCAAGCACGTGAAATACGAGAACGCAGGCACCGTGGAGTTCCTATGTGATGAATGTGACAACTTCTACTTCATCGAAGTGAACGCCAGATTGCAGGTCGAGCACACAGTTACAGAGGAAATTACGGGTATAGATCTGGTTCAATCTCAAATACGTATAGCCGAAGGAATGACACTGGAAGACCTCGGAATCACTCAGGAGAAAGTAAATCCCCGTGGAGTTGCTATTCAATGTCGCGTGACCGCTGAAGATCCCGCTAATGACTTCCAGCCTAGTACGGGTCGCATTGAAGTGTTTCGTTCTGGAGAGGGAATGGGCATTCGATTAGACAGTGCCTCTACATTCGCTGGTGCCATCATATCCCCCTACTACGACTCGCTGTTGGTCAAGGTTATTTCGCATGGAAATGATATGTCAAGCACGGCTGCAAAAGCAAGACGATCGTTGCGAGAGTTTCGCATCCGTGGGGTCAAAACAAATATTCCATTTCTTTTAAACGTGCTTGAGAACGATAGGTTCATAAACGGTGTACTCGACACTCGTTTCATAGATGAGCATCCGGAACTTTTCAAATTCAAACGAACGCTGAATCGTGGTCAGCAGTTACTAAACTTTATAGGTGAAGTATTGGTTAATGGACCGCAAACACCGCTGGGAACCTCGCTAAAGCCAGCTGAGGTTAATCCATATGTACCCACAGTTCCACTGAGTAAGTTTGTCAAGAATAGTTGTAGTTCCCTCTTTTAAACACAAAAGCGTTGGCATTTTATCAAATTAAGATAAGTTGTAGACAATAACTAGGAGTCACCCTGTGCATTTGTCTACAGCAAGCAGTGCTTTGCGTTTAACAGATTTACTCTGCTTTTCCTGCCCACACTACTGATAATGCATTTGAAATTAAATTCATTAAATTCAAACTAATGGCTCTATTGGTCTTCACACAGTTTCAGAGGTGCCACAGGGCCTGCGCGACATAATTGTGTGTTTAGGTCCCGAAGCTTTTGCAAAGGAAGTACGCTCCCGGAAGAACCTGATGCTGATGGACACCACATTCCGCGACGCCCATCAGTCACTGCTGGCGACGCGTGTGCGCACCCACGATTTGCTGAAAATATCACCCTATGTGGCGCACAAGTTTAATAATCTCTACTCCCTAGAGAATTGGGGCGGTGCTACATTTGATGTGGCGCTCCGATTCCTGCACGAGTGCCCATGGGAACGTTTAGAGGAGATGCGTAAGCGCATTCCGAACATACCATTCCAAATGTTACTGCGCGGTGCCAATGCCGTTGGCTACACCAGCTACCCCGACAATGTGGTCTACAAATTCTGCGAACTCGCGGTACGTACAAAAGATTTCAAATAAAAGGAGGATGTGCACTGAAGATTACTTTTTCTCCATCAGGTGCAAACGGGCATGGATATTTTCAGAGTCTTTGACTCACTTAACTACTTGCCGAATTTGATCATTGGCATGGAAGCGGCAGGCAAGGCCGGTGGCGTTGTAGAAGCAGCAATTTCCTATACGGGAGATGTGAGTAATCCTGAGCGCACCAAGTATGATCTGAAGTACTATACAGACTTAGTTGATGAGCTTGTGAAGGTCGGAACACACGTTTTGTGCATCAAAGACATGGCGGGCTTACTTAAGCCCGAAGCAGCGAGGTATGTAAGTGGCAACTACGAAGTACAATCAGTTAAGTTTATATTTGTGGCACACAGGTTGCTGATCACGGCCATCCGCGACAAGCATCCGGATGTGCCAATTCATGTACACACTCATGACACGTCGGGCGCTGGTGTGGCAAGCATGCTGGCTGCTGCCCAAGCCGGAGCAGATATTGTCGACGTTGCTGTGGACTCCATGTCGGGCATGACTTCGCAACCCAGTATGGGAGCTGTGGTTGCGTCGTTGCAAGGCACACCTTTGGATACACAATTGAAATTAAGTGACGTTTCCGCTTACTCAGCTTATTGGGAGCAAACCCGGACATTGTATGGGCCCTTCGAATGCACCACCACGATGCGTTCGGGCAATGCGGATGTCTACTTGAATGAAATACCCGGTGGCCAGTATACGAATCTGCAATTTCAGTCGTTCTCGCTGGGGCTAGGTGACTTGTTTGAGGAAGTGAAGAAGTCCTACCAAGAAGCCAACTTCATATTGGGAGACATTATTAAGGTGACGCCATCGTCAAAGGTGGTCGGTGACTTGGCACAGTTTATGGTACAGAATAAGCTCAGCGGCGAACAGGTTGTAGCAAAGGCTGCAGAGTTATCGTTCCCCAAATCGGTTGTCGAGTATTTCCAGGGTTATATTGGTATACCGTATGGGGGATTTCCAGAACCTTTGAGGTCAAATGTTTTAAAGGACTTGCCGCGAATCGAAGAACGACCGGGTGCTAAGTTGGAGCCCTTGGACTTCGATAAGTTGAAAACAGAACTGAGCAAGTCTCATGCCCACATCACTGAGCGCGATGTGGTATCGGCAGCTCTTTATCCAAAAGTAACGGACGATTTTCTCTTTTTCCGTGAGAAATATGGCCCTGTCGACAAGCTGGACACACGCATATTCCTCACCGGGCCAAAGGTGGGCGAAGAATTCGATGTGACTCTGGAACGCGGCAAGACTTTAAGCATTGTGGCATTGGCCAAGGCTGTCGATCTTAAACCGAATGGACATCGTGAGGTCTTCTTTGAATTGAATGGTCAGCTTAACTCAGTCTATATTCCAGATAAGGAAGCAATGAAGGTAATTACTTGTGAATTAACAATGAGGGCAACTGGATTCACGTTATTTACATTGTTTTCTATAGGAGATTCATGTGCATCCGAAAGCCAACAAGGCAGTGCCAGGAGAAGTGGGTGCTCCAATGCCCGGCGATGTCATCGACATTCGCGTTAAGGAAGGCGACAATGTAGTTAAGGGACAGCCCCTTGTCGTGCTTTCAGCAATGAAAATGGAAATGCTGGTTCAGTCGCCGGTATCCGGAATTGTCAAGAAGGTGGATATCACGAAGGGTATGAAGTTAGATGGCGGTGATCTAATCATGATCATTGAATAAATTGTTCTTGTTATATTTACAAATGAGATTGCTTTGTTATTATTCAATATTTCTCTCAGATCTAACTTTGGAACACTCAGTGCAGAGGCAAGGTGTCCCAAGAGGACAAATTTCAAAGAGATTACAATTTTCAGTCTTTTCAGGTAACTTTGCTCCACTTGGGCGTTCTTCACAAACAGGTAATTGAATCTGAGATATGCTAGAGATACTTTCTGTTTATTACGAGATATACTACGATATTTAAAGACAATATTTAGTTTATTCATATCATAATCATTTTAAATAATATAAAACAAGTTTTTAAAGTTGTTTATTCACCTGTTACATGCACTTTACGATAAACTCCATAAAGGCCAGGTCCTTATTCAACTCCGAGACCCGCTTGAAGTGTCGCTGCACATAAGGAGTTAACACCTCGACAAGATTGCCGCTGTTATAGAACTTTTGTGGATTGTTGAGCAACGCATCTTCCAGCAGATGCTGCAATACCAGATTGGCAATCTGTGAGTGGCGGGAGTTGGTGCTCCATGCCTTAACGTGCTTAAGCAATGCAATTCGCTGATCTATATTCAATTGATCGACAAGTTGTCGCACCGCGGAGGCATCTCGCTTCCGCACAAAATGGCAAATAATGTCATAGGAGGCTTTGGGCTTGTCTAGAGTGAGGGCAAGGATAAACGCCTTTTCAAGCTTTTGCTGTGCATGAAGCAGAGAATGTAGTGTCTGTTCTTGTTGCAGTGTCTCCTGATGTTGATCCAGTACTTCATTACGCACTGTTTCGGTTACATCGCCAAAGCGAATTAACTTGGAATCCGCACCACCAGTGTAGAAGAAACGATTGCTACCTGCTGACACAGCCAAAGACCAGACGCGATCTGTGTGCTCATCTATTGACTGAACACAAATGTTGGTCTTGATGTTCCATAGTTTTAACAGGCCATCTGAAGCAGCAGATAATATGAATTTGCCATGATCCAGAAACTCAGCACGCAGTATGGTGCACTCTTGTTCCAGACGCTTTAGACAACTGAAGTTCGCTATGGACCAAATACGCAGACTGCAGTCCGATGAGGAGGTAAGCACGATTTGATCGACGGGCGAGAAACGCACACACCACACACCACGCGTATGACCCCGCAACACCCCCAGCAGGGTGTTTGTGTCTGTTGCCCATACCTTTGCCGTCTTGTCCTGCGATGCGGTGGCCAGTATTTTGTTGTTAAGTGCGTACGTTACGCAGTTCACCTCTTTATCGTGGGCCAATGCTGCATAGCGTATTGCAAAGGAATAGGAATTCTCTTCACGCTTATCACGCAATAGCTGCCACACCTTCATGCTGCCATCTTGGCAGGCAGATGCAAAGCCTGTGGCTCCATTATGTGTAAAGGCCACGGATCCAATTGTGGACGTGTGACAGTTACTTTGATGGGTCAGCGGTTGCAGGTGGCATGTGTCCTTGTGCGATAGCTTCCACAGATGTATGCTACAATCCTTGCCGACAGAGATGAGCAAACTGTGCGACGCAGCCAACGACATAACAGTGTCCGTGTGTCCGGCAATCAGCTTGCAGTTCATGTTCTGTTCCGTGTCATAGAGCTTAAAGTGTTTACTGTTTGTGGCCACTGCCAAGTAGCGGTCGTTGTCACCCAAGAAGCACATATCCAAAATCTCATCATTGTTTCCCACCAGCTGCTTAGCAAGATCCACCTGTGTCTCTGTAGAGTCCGTGGTCACATCATATAAAAGAATATTTTGCTCTGTTGTAACAAGTCCCAGTTGCTGCTTCATGCAACAGTAAAGTAGTCGACTTATCTCGAAATCTGTATTAATTAACAGATCTCTTATCTTCCATGCTTTTGTTTCAATCTGTAGTAGTTTCCCAGTTCTACAGGCAACCAATAGCTGTGTTCCATCCGCTAAGTGGGTTACTCCTTCCAATTCTTCATACAATGGTATAACCTTTAGCTGATTCCATTTACTTGGCTGAGATAGCTCCCAAACAATAAGCACCTTATCCCGACTTACTGTTACCAATTGGCTGCAATCCTTTGCTGTGCTCTGGAAACTTAGACCTGTTACTTGGGAAATGTGACCACGCATTTTATGCAGCAGTGCCTTGGTGTCATAGTTCCAACAGTAGATCGCATTATCGGCGCCAACTGCATAGACTTCACTCTTTAGAGGACTAGGATGAAAGCGCAACAAAAGTGCCGGGCCAGGAAAATCTTTCAAAGCACATAAACAACTGTTCTTAGCGAAATCCCAAATTCTAAGTGTTGCGTCAGCACCGCCACTGGTGCAGATTAGTTTGCCGCATGTGCTGAATTCAATTTGGACAACAGGTCCTTTGTGTTGCGCCTTCCAAAGTTTAACCAACTTTTGGGTGCTTAGCTCCCACAAACGGAGTAGTCCACTGCCGTGAGCGGTAACCAAATGTTCGCGGGAAATTGCAAAACAGTAAATGTTATCCTCCTCCACCTCCACGTCGTCAAGTCCAATAGAGCCTTTTGATTTTCGTTTACTCGCAGATTCATTATTATTGCTTACGCTTAAACCAAAGCTGCACACAATTTGAGATGTTTGAACTTCCACCTGATTCACAACATCCCCGTTAAGGCAGTATAAATGCTCTCCATTTTCGCTCCATGCTATGTCGTTTCCCGCGTAAAAGTTTGTATAGCGAGCTTCAGCCGCGTAACTAAAAAAAAATAATAATTCTCCATGAATAACCTTAATAATTAGAGTAGATTGCAATTAACTTACCTTTTTTCTGCTACTTTTGCCAACATATTTCTTTTTGTTTACAAATTTAATAGAACTACCGCGTGCGCAGCGGAACAAAAATTTATTTTTGAAATAGAACTAGTTCATGTTCAACCACTCGGAAGAGCGGTATTCCATTGTGTTTAAAGATAAGAAATGCATTTTAAGCAAATTGCGAAACCTATTTATCCTATATATTACGAATATTCGATGAGCTTATATGTTGTTTAAATAATAAATGGAGATTATTTATTTAGAGTACTATAGTATTTACATCAGCCAAATTTATAAGAAATATGCCATAAATACTCGATAGCGAGTACAAAGTTGGTGATATTTTACAACACACTTAGGAACTTGTCGGACAGACTGTATTGTCGATATGAATCAGCTAATATTTTGAATGAGAGTAAATAAGAATGTTTGCTTTGAAACAATTGCCTGTCTAAATTAAGTAAAATTTTGTGTTTCCTCATCAATATTTAATTTTTGAAATTGGGGAACTGGATCACATTTATGTTTTTCAATAACCCAACACTGAATTTGATTACAAAATCTGGCAGCGCTGCTCATGAATTGCAGATGTCAAATCAAAAGCCGTCAAATCATCGTCCGTAGTAGCAGACTAACTTGATATCTTCAGTTCTCTTTTAATAACAAGGCTTATTCAAATAAAACAATGAGTACAATTGGCACAGGTGTAAGTTTAATCAGAATATGTTATAATATACGGTCAACTAATCAATGAATATTTTCAGTACGATTTGTCCGCTTCGCAATTCTCGCCGGACGGCCGCGTCTTTCAGATTGACTACGCCTCCAAAGCTGTTGAGAAGAGCGGAACAGTAATTGGAATTAGAGGCAAAGACTGTGTTGTCTTAGCTGTAGAGAAAATTATAACCGACCAACTTTATGAGCCGGACGCAGCCAGTCGTATTTTCACAATTGAGAAAAATATTGGCATGGCCATAGCTGGACTTATGGCCGATGGTAACTTTGTAGCCGATATTGCCCGGCAAGAAGCAGCCAATTTTCGTCAACAGTTCGAGCGCACTATTCCTTTAAAGCATTTGTGCAGTCGCGTTGCCGGCTACATCCACGCCTACACACTATACAGCGCTGTAAGGCCGTTTGGACTTTCTGTCATATTTGCTTCGTGGGATGAATCCGATGGTCCACAGCTGTATAAAATCGAGCCCTCCGGCACGTCGTTTGGCTATTATGCTTGCGCTAGTGGAAAAGCCAAGCAACAAGCTAAGACAGAAATGGAAAAGTTCAAGTTTGCCGACATGAACACGGATGAATTGGTTCGCAGTGGAGGAAAAATGTATGAAATAACCGACATAAGCCCGCTTAATATTTTATTTATCCTGAGTTTGCTTTTACTTCGTTTTCAGCATTTATCAGGTGCACGATGAACTAAAGGACAAGGATTTCCGATACGAAATGGGAATAGTTGGCAAAGAAACAAACGGCATTCATCTCATTAACCCCCAATCTTGGACTCAATTAGCCGTTGAAGCTGGAGAAGCCGCTAAAAATGCTGATGACAGCGAAAACGAGATATAAGTTTATAATTCAAACTGTACACCTGATTCTAAATCGGCTAAGTATATAAAGAAATAATACAGATAAAATAGGTCAGGCCGAATATTATTTACACTTGAAATTGAAATAAATACACTTAACGTATATAACCATCAATAATCAGTAAGTGGCAGTATTATATACTAAATCTGCTGCATAGCTGGATTACTGCATTACTGCTTTAGTCGAGGGCGCACTCTTAAAAGTATATTACATATGTACACATATTCCGACAGAATGCTGCTGTGAGTTGATAAGCAATAATAATCTAAGCTTCAATTTCTCAAAAAGGACAGACTGAAATATATATATATATATATACTTCGATTAAAATTATAACTCTATTTTATGTAAATGTATTTTAGAATACTGCAATGTTATAGTGGCACCTTTTTAAGTCTCAGCAAGGTATGGCAACTCTGTTTGCCGTGCACATCTGTTTCATTCGCGCCAAAAGAAGTAAACAAAACTGTTGTAAAATGACTACTTTGATCGCACAATTAATTTCGAAAATGGGTCTACATGATGAGCCGAACGTCTTGGAGTAAATCAAGTAATAATCAATTGCATTTCTACATATTTTAAATCAAAGTTACTTTATGCTAGGAAAACAACAGAGCTGATAAGGTTGCTGGAGCTTCGTTCTACGAATGTTCCATTGCAAATAAATGAATATGGAAAAATAGTTTTGTGCGCGGATCTTGCATCATCACTCTTGGGTATTGGCTTTGACAAGGAACAAGCACTTAAACTATCCGCATTACGCAAAAGCCATTATGTCAATAACAAGCGAATGTTCGAAAAATTGCTTGATCTCAACAAGCTGCCAAGTGTGAACGAAATTTGCGTACAGCTCAGTCTAAACGAGGTAGCGCGAAAGGCTGAAGAACTGCTAACATTATTTAAAGCTGTCGTCGGTGAGAATCCTGATGCAGATCATCCACAATACGCCGCCATGGCTGTATGGCATGCAAGTCGTTTGCTGAAAAAAAGTATCCAAAACAAAGATTATGCCTTTTAGTAATTTACGTCCCACGCAATGGCAACAGCTCGAGCATCAGTGGGAGCGCATGATTGAAAAACACCATAAGGAAATTAACGTTGCATCTAAAGTAAATGATCAAAATGAGCTTAAAGATAAAAACGTTAGCGAAGTAAAACAAAAATGCCAAAAACCGGAAATTGAAGACTATGAAAAGTGGAAATCTCGTATGATTTTGTTGGCCGAGGCTAAACTAAAACAATTGGAAAATGAAGAAGGCAATACGAGTTATTAAGATAGTCAACAAAGCGTTCAAATCTCACGTATGTGTAATTAAAATTATATCAAGTCTCATATTTCGAAATTCAAGTACAATATCCTTAATTCATTTAAGTTAATTAAAACGATTCTTTTTGTCAAATCGTGATTGAACATGTGCGAGAAGTGTCTCGCCGACGTCTATACTTTCTCCATTTAATTTGCGTGCTAAAAAAGAAATATAATTATATATTGAAAAATTATTATCAATTTACACACAATTGTAGACAATCAGCTCCACTTCATTTTCAGTTTCCGGCCAGCTGTTCAGCAATTGCTTTAAGTGCTTATAAAACTTAAGCCATATTTCGCGTTTCATTGCATGCATTTGCCATGAAGTCGATGGTTGAAAACTCATAGCGTCAAAGAATGACAGCAGTGGTGTGGCGCCTTCCATCGCAAAGTAGTAGGTTTTATCATTTATTTGTTGCTTTAGCCTATATACGGCATGCTTAAACGGACGATTTACACCAGCCCGATTTATATATTTTGTCTCCAAAGGCTAAAAGTAAAAAGTTTTAACAGACTGAAAAATAGTTTCTCGCAATAATTCACCTCAGCTTTTTCTAGCAAGTCACTCTCAATGATACCTTTAACGAACAAATTATCTGGAATCAGTATGACCAATCGATCTATTCCAAAACTTATATTATGAGTGTCCTCATATATTTGCATTCTTTTCTTTAATCCATCATTATTACGTTCCGGCAGAGCAAGTTTTAAATATCCGTGGAAATAATTAGATGCCATTCCAGTTGCATAATCTAAGCCATGTTGATCGCGTATCCAATAAGCATACCCTAATGGACTATAGCTCAGCTGAGCATAATTGAAGATCCAATACAGCGGCATGCAGGCGAAGTAGATATGGGTTGGCACCAGGTTCTTTAAATTGCCGGTGCATCCATATCGCGCAAATCCATATAACAACAATACTATTGCCAAATATATTGTTTTGATATGAGGTGTGCAAGCACGTTTAATAATTGTGTTTAGGCGATCCTCAGGTAAATAGTACTTTTCGTTGAGGACACATTCGACTGATACCAAAAACAAACGCTGTATAAAATTAGCGCAAAAAACTACCACGGATATGCGAAAACAAAGGTCTGCATGTGCATAAAAGAAATGTACAAATATATTTAATGGTTTGTTATTGTAATTGAAGTAAGTAATTACCACAGTATTGGCCGAGCATTTTTAAAAAACTATCTTTGTTATCAAGCCTGCGATCAACAACAGATGTTTCAAGTGATATTGCCATTTTGTGGAAATCGCGAATCTTTATAAGACTGCCATACTTAAGTTAGAATTTTTGCACATCTGTAAAGTCGACTGTAATTAGACAATAATGGGTTATTTGTATCTAAATAAGATCACTTTATAATATATTATAATTTTCTATCCTAATATCGATAGTACAAAAATAAGTGAAGAACAGCACTTCGACAAATTAAGAATCGATAAGACTTGTTCAATAAATTGTTTTAGCAGTTGAGTTTTTGTAAATTCAATAATTTCGTGTAACAAATTTAATGGTATGTAGAATATGGTTTGTAAATTATAAACATTATCAATATATTTAATAAATGAAAATATTAATGAGATTAAAGCAGCAAATATATAACTCTGAAAAATATCGATAGTATGTTGTGAGGGTGTTATATTTTAAACCATCATATCATAATATATATTATAAAGTCTCAAATAAAATTTGAAGACTTTTTAAATAATTTGCTATATGATAACTATATAATTTGATAACGTTTATATTACAAAAAAATCTACGGTGTCGTTCATAAATAACTAAACAAGTTCAGTAGTTCATTTTAAATATCCGCTCAACTGAACTTGTTCTGACTCAACTCTTAACTAAAGTGCAAGTGCATTTTACAATAAATACAAAGATCTTTGTCTCTGAGTATTGCTAATTAGCTAAAAAAAAGTTTGTAATAACACCCAACGTTATATGCAATGGTATTCTAAAAAATATTTAGCTAATTATGAACTCATTTATTAATTCGAGACCGCTTTGTTGCAATCGCTAAAAATTGGATAAAAAGTATAGATAATAAATACATAGATACATAATACATTGAACGATCCATTGATTTGGGTAAGTCACACTATTGCCGTACAATCGCATGAATGAATTACATTGTAAACGTAATTAACAATCAGTTCTTTAATTTGCCAGGGAACCCAACAAACGTTGTCATACGTTGTTGTTGTTGCTGTGCTGATAAAACACAAGACCAAAGAAACAAATCTAAAGTCGAGTTAGTCACCACGCCTTTGCGGCTGCAAAAACTTGAGCTTGCATACATCGACACCCACATAATGCCAATATTATACAGTGTTATATCGCGCGGCACAACTGTGCTGGCTAAGTTCGCCGAGTGTGTTGGTAATTTTGCAGAAGTGACTGAGCAAATTATGGGCAGAATTGGCGTTCATAACCACAAGATGTCCTACACACACGGCGACTATTTGATACATTATACGTGCGAGAATAATTTGATTTACATGTGCATAACCGACAATGTAAGAAGAGAAGTTATTAACCCAAGGCCTTAACCAAATACCGCTCTGTTTTACGCATTGTAGGAATTTGAACGTTCTCGCGCATTTCTTTTTCTGGCAGACATTAAGCAGAAATTTATACAGACCTATGGCCTACAAGTGGCCACAGCAATTGCCTACGCAATGAACACAGAATTCTCGAACATATTGTCCCAACAAATGGTATACTTCAGTCAGTCACGGGAAGTCGATACAATATCCCGAGTACATGGTCAAATCGATGAACTTAAAGACATTATGATTAAGAATATTGGTAAGAATATATATTCCAGTCATATTTATTTTTTTATCCAACAATTTTCAATTACAGACAGTTTTCGCAATCGGGGCGAAAAATTGGAGCTGTTAGTCAATAGAACAGAGAACTTGAGTAATAATGTAAGTATTCATAGCTGGGTTTATGAATAAACATAAAATTGTATAAACTCTCTATATTCTTTACAGTCGGTAGCATTCCGCAAGGCTTCGCGAAATTTGGCACGTGAAATGTTTTGGAAAAACATTCGAGTTTACATTGTCGTTGGCCTAGTAATTATATTTATTATTTATGTAATTGTGAGCATGGCCTGTGGTGGCCTAGCCTGGCAATCATGCACTTAATAAGTCGAAAATTTGAAAGTTTATTGTTATAGCTCATACCCATGTTTATTTACATACATATTAAACTTTCGTACTATCATAATCTCTGTTATATGTAATAAAGATGAACGTATACAATTATATTTCTATATAAATCCGTCGATTCGTTTCAATTTATTTGTCTTCAACATAAATAACATCGTTAGCCTTGACATTTCCCGTTCGTCGAATACCCAAGTGTATTCCCAGCGCCGGCGATGGGTAGTCAAACAAACGATAGCTGAAGAGAATAAGAGTATAAGGCTCCTTGTTATCAATAGATCTGATTATCATTTACCTGCGAAGTGTTTTTAACGGCTCTCCGTCAATGTTGCGTTCTGCGGTGCTGACGTTTATGTTTGGTAAAATACAACGAGTACAAGGAGCCACAATGCGAAACACAGCATCTTCACCGATTCGCACCCACTGCCAGTGATCTTCGGCGTAAGGCTCGTTGACGTCCATTTTCAGGTGAAAGTTTCCACGAAATTGCAGCGGGTCAACCGGTTGTTTCAGTCGTGTATTCAGATCAGCAACAGATGATAAATTCATGAGCATATAACTCGTTGCATCGTTAAATGTTCCCTGAAAGAAGCATTATATAGAAAATTCAGATCGCATTTAAATTGTGCTCAATATAACCGACCATTTATCTACAAATCGAATGTCCTACAAGTTTAGCCATAACTTACTTGTGTTTGCTGATCGTAAAAAAGCTATTTGATTATATCTGTTTATATTTAAACATATGCATGTACTTACATTATCACTTATAAACTTGAAACGTCACTTCACTTGTTGAGTTCTTAAAGCAAATGAGTGCTGTAATGAGCAGGTGATAAGAAAATCAGCGATTGCGAATTTATATATTCAAACATACATACTCCCAATTACGCCAATTATACCTGCAAGAGAAACACATAAATGTCATTTTGCACAATTTAAAGTGAGCTATTCTTATTTTACGTTATTATTTTAAACTTTTGCAAATTACTTTCAGCTTACTATCAAATTCAGCTTTATCGTCGATCATCAATGGTTTAAATGTAAAATTCTAAAATTGGGAGTCCCATTAATGTTTCCATCGACAAACGATAATATATCGAAATATTAATTTAAATATATAATCATTAGTAAATTCCAAATACGAAGAATAACGAGCGGCTTGGCTGAAACGGACGACAGCAAGCTGCCGGAGTAGTTACTCCTAGTTACCTAATTAGGTATGGGAAATGAGCGTATCAATAGTGTATCTATAATGTGCTCTGTATACGACGGATTGCAGTCACGGAATATACGCCGAAAGAGTTGTATCAAAACATAGCTTCGTTCATAAATGCACTGTTAAACAATGACCAAAGATGTCGTGTTTGATATTAATTTATTTCGCTTCAACATAAATAACATCGTTAGCTTTGACATTTCCCGGTCGTCGAAGACCCAGGTGTATTCCCAGCGCCGGCGATGCGTAGTTAAACAAACGATAGCTGAAATGGACAAGAGTAGAAGGTTCCTCGTTCTCAATAGATGTCCGTTCACTACATGATAATCACTTACCTGCGTAATGTTTTTAATGGCTCTCCATCAACGTTGCGTTCTGCGGTGTTGACGTTTATGTTTGGAAATATACAACGAGTACAAGGAGCCACAACGCGAAACACAGCATCTTCACCGATTCGCACCCACTGCCACTGATCTTCGGCGTAAGGCTCGTTGACGTCCATTTTCAGGTGAAAGTTTCCGCGGAATTGCAACGGATCAACGGGTTGTTTCAGTCGTGTATTCAGATCAGCAACAGATGATAAATTCATGAGCATATAACTCGTTGCATCGTTAAATGTTCCCTGAAAATAGGATTATTATTGTAATTTTGTTCGAATCAAAATTTAACTCATCTTATAACCGACTAAGATAAATTATTTATCCTTTGTCCAAAAAGTAGATTTCGAACTCATGACCATTTTTTATTCACCTGTTTGGACTTAGGCGGTTGCATTTTGCAGACAATCTTTCTCTAATATAAGATTACTTATTTTTCAGCTAAGGGGTTGGATTTTGAAACTCAACTTACCGAATCGGCTTGCCTTATATAAGGCATATCCTTAAGTCGGGGATTTATTGCACGTACTGGAACTGGGTAAGGATAATATACAAGCTTCAAGCCCGACTCCTTTTTCAGTATGAACTCTGAGAACCATTTGTCAAAGTGGCCGCCACACAACATGGCATCCAAGCTGACTCCCCAAACTGCGGTACGCACGTCTTTTCCAGGCGAATTCAAATGCTTAAAATCTAACTGCAAATCAGGCATGCCAGGTGCGCTAAACAACAGGCCATATGGCATTTGTTTTGGCTGAATCAAAACCATATGTGGATAGCCCCTGGCCGTAATCATTTCATTGTTATCGTTTATCAGCATAAATTTACGATCGCGCACAATTCCCATGCCTATTCCTAAAACATCACAATCATACTCCTCCTGATTGGTAATTGTGAGTGGAGCACAAGACTTGACTGGAAATATATTGATCTGTTGTAAGGTGCCAACGCGTCGCCATTTTAGAGGCATCAAGTCGCGGTGCATGTAACGGTAAACTAAGTAGCCTGCTCCTCCCACGGCCACCAAGCTGACCCCCACTCCGATCCACATTTTATTGGGTATTCCGAAAGAGGTGCTTAAGCTGCTGTCCATATTTGTGTTTGCTGATCGTAGAAAAGCCATTTTATTACATATGTTTATATTTAAATATATGCATGTACTCACATGGTCACTTATCAAATTGAGATGTCGCTTCAGTTGTCGATTTGAGAGCTGTGGTGAGCAGGTGAAAAGAAAATCACCGATTGCGATAGTTACATATGCATACACCCATATAATTTATTTGAGTATGACTGAAAGCGAAACATCTAAATGCCATTTTGTACAATTTAAAGTGGTTTATTCTTAATTTACGTTATTATTTTAAGCTTTTGCTAATTAATTTGAACTTACTATCAAATTCAGCTTTATCGTCGATCATGAATGGCTTAAATGTACTATTTCTTAAATTGGGAGTGTCATTAATGTTACCACCGACAAACGATAATATATCGGTATATTCATTTAAATATATGATCATTAGTAAAACCTAAATACGAAGAATAACATTAGCTTGGTCGGACTTGGTCGAAACGGACGACAACGACCTGCCGGAGTAACTAGATATGGGATTTGAGTGTTTCAATTTATAGTGTGCTCTGTATACCACGGACTGCAAAGTTAGGGCAAATACGGCAAGGATGCTAAATCAAATCAAAGCTTCGTTCTTAAATTCGCTGTTAAACAAAGGATCAATGATGTCGTGTAAGGTATTAATTTATTTATCTTCAACATAAATAACATCGTTTGCTTTGATATTCCCCGCTCGTCGAAGACCCAGGTGTATTCCCAGCGCCGGCGATGCGTAGTCAAACAAACGATAGCTGAAATGGACAAGAGTAGAAGGTTGCTCGTTATCAATAGATGTCCGTTCACTTCATGATAATCATTTACCTGCGTAATGTTTTTAGCGGCTCTCCATCAACGTTCCGTTTCGCCGTGTTGACATTTATGTTTGGTAAAATACAACGAGTACAAGGAGCCACAATGCGAAACACAGCATCTTCACCGATTCGCACCCACTGCCACTGATCTTCGGCGTAAGGCTCGTTGACGTCCATTTTCAGGTGAAAGTTTCCACGAAATTGCAGCGGATCAACGGGATGTTTCAGTCGTGTATTCAAATCAGCAACAGATGATAAATTCATGAGCATATAACTTGTTGCATCGTTAAATGTTCCCTTAAAATATGATTATTATTGTAATTTTGTTTGTATCAAAATTTAGCTAATTTTATAACCGACTAAGAAGAAAAGTCTGCAATTAAATATGTATTACTTTTAAATATTGTATACGAGAAAATAATTTAATAAAACCGACAAGCAAAGACCACAGTCTGGACTTTTTGATGTTGATAAATCATTTATGTTTATATCAGCTGCTTTAAGCCTAGACTTATATTCTGTGAGCATCGGACCTCAACTGAACATTTCCTCCACTATTACAAACTCTCCACTAAGCGGATTTTTGCGAAACTCTACTTACCGAATCATCTCGTTGTATGTACGGCATATGTTTAAGATCAGGATTAGTTGCACGAACTGGAACTGGATAGGGATAATATACAAGCTTCAAGCCCGACTCCTTTTTCAGTATGAACTCTGAGAACCATTTGTCAAAGTGGCCGCCACACAACATGGCATCCAAGCTGACTCCCCAAACTGCGGTACGCACATCTTTTCCAGGCGAATCCAAATGTTTAAAATCTAACTGCAAATCAGGCATGCCAGGTGCGCTAAACAACAGGCCACGTGGCATTTGTTTTGGCTGAATCAGAAGCATATGTGGATAACCTCTGGCCGTAATCATTTCATTGTTATCGTTAATCAGCATGAATTTACGATCGCGCACAATTCCCATGCCTATTCCTAAAACATCACAATCATACTCCTCCTGATTGGTAATTGTGAGTGGAGCACAAGACTTTACTGGAAATATATTGATCTGTTGCAAGGTGCCTACGCGACGCCATTTTAGAGGCATCAAGTCGCGGTGCATGTAACGGTAAACTAAGTAGCCTGTTCCTCCCACGGCCACCAAGCTAACTCCCACTCCGATAGCCAATTTAAAGGATACTCCAAAAGTACCACTTAAGCTTTTTTCCATTGTGGTATATACTGAACTAATATAAACAGTCTATAAATTTGTATATGCCTAAATATATGTACATATATACTCACATGTTTATTTATTAATTTTAGATGTCGGTTCACTTATTGGTTTCGTTAACTAACAACATTTGAAAGCTTTATGAGAAGGTGAGAAAGGAAACGGCGATTGTGATAGGATTTTATTATATTTAAATATATGTATGTATGTATGGATGTATAAGCACATATATTGTGTGATACACATTTTGTAAACAGTGGTTGAGAATATTATACGACCTACGTTAGTGTATAACAAGTTCTTTTATACAGCATATGAATGTGTGTGTACGTTAACTTATATATACATATTTATTATAAATTTTTGCAAATTTATTTAATTTTTATTAAATTTTCATATTATAATCATATAAACACAGCTTTATCGTCGATCATCAAAAGTTCAAATGTAATATTTCAAAAATGGGGAATGCCACAAATATTTTCATTAAATAAACGATAATATATCGATATATTAATTTGAAAATATGATCACAAAGGTAAAAGCTAAATATGAATGATAACATAAGCGATTCGGCTAAAAAGGATGACACCAATACGACGGAGGAACTAGATGTGGGAAATGAGCGCTTCAATCCATTGCGTGCTCTATATACCGCAGACTACAAAGTTACGGAAAAGACGCCAAAAGTACTGTATCAAAATATAGCTGCGTTTGAAAGTGCTCTTATTAAGGTTGGTGTTTGGCAACTAAACAAAAGACAAAAGCCTAAAGATGTCGCAGCTGAGTCGTCAAAGAGCAAGACACTATCCACTACGACGGCAGTTGATCAACTTGCGACTACAAGGCGATTCGAGCCGCATCAGATGTCAATTGCAGGCACCTCGAAATTGAAACACCAGCGCAATCTTTACACACACATGGCCAGTACGGAAGGTCCTTTGGCGTTGTTGCAGAAATATTTGCCAGCAACAGAGCAGGTTCACCAAAGGCGTATACGGGTTTACTTAAGGAAAGAGCATGGCATTAGCGGCAGCATTGAGGGGGAGCTTGTGGCCTATGATAAGCAATGGAATCTGTTACTGAAAAACGCCGTTGAGATATGGCAGCGTCGGAAGTATAAATATGGTGAACAAAAGATTCATGGCGTCCCCGCATCAGAAGAATGCCATGCACGGCTTCGCCAGTTGGGTATTACTCTGCCCGTTGTGCAAGTAAAGAGTCTGAACCGCAAGAACGTGCAGTTGCGACGTGAACTTCTCCAGGTGATGGTCCGCGGAGAAAATGTTGTCTTAATAAGTTGTATTACCAATTCAAAAGACTAAAAACTGTATTTTTTTGTTAATTTAGTAAATTATTTAATACATCAAGTCGTATACACCATGGGAACGCATTCCTCGGCTGCTACATGAGATGGTGAATCGTCCTCCATTAAATGTTGTAGGCTTTCGTTTGGATAGCTGCGAATCAATAAGAAATGCGTTAATCTCCGATTTATGTTCATCACTGAACAGCTTACAGTTTAGAGGGACTCTCATCGCTGAGCATCGTAGCTGGAACGGTTGCGGAGGTACACTCTGGACTCATTAGCTCTATGGGTGTAGGACGTCGCTCTTGTAATTGCCGCGTTATTTCCGCTGTACTTAGAGAACTAGATGAATCTTTAGCATTAAGCTGATGTTGTTGCAGCAATGAAGGTGACACCGTTGCTGTTGCCATTATCTGTTTCTTTCCTGCCTGATGTTGAACAAGGCCGCCAGGCAGAACTTTACGTTTCCGCCCACGCGTGGCCCCGCCTACGGATAGAGGATGCGTTGCAGTTACAACCATCTTTGCATCCCCCTTTTCCTTGTGTTTTTTACGCAGAGCAGCAGCCTCCTTCGATGAATCTAGTGCATTTGGTGCTTGTATACCCGAAGACGTCGTGGGTTCCGCGTCGGAATTAGAGCTATCGGTGGCATCGCTGTCACTAGAGTCTTTGGCTGGCTTCTCATATAATAGCAGACGATCAATTAAAAATGATCGATCGCGGGAAACTTTTAGCAAGCGACGTTGGTTTGTATGCAACAAATCCTGAAAATACTCGTTTTCCTACAAGCACACGAATACATATAACATAATTTAAATAATTATTAAATGATAAGTTCAATATTACTTACATAGATGAGAAATTTAAGTTTTCGCTTTAAATTCCTGTACCGTTCTTTGTAGTCTACGTTGACATTTGCTGTGCCAGTGGATGCAGAGCTAGATGCAGCTGGTACTGTTCCAGAAACTGCAACTGATGGCTTGGTTTGTAATTCATCATCACTTTCTAGATGCTCTCGTTCTGTGTTACCAGTTGTTGTCTTTTGGTTGGCCAATGACCGACAGTACCATCCCTCCAGCATATTGAATTAGTTGAATTAGTTTTGTTAGGAGTTAGAGTTGTATTTGGTATTCTATTATAACCTTTAAGTCGTTACTGTAGATTATCTTTTAACGTTTGCACCTTTTCATTTCCTTATTAATTATAATGACTGCAAATATAACATTCTTTTGAGTGCCTGAGTCAGGGATGCAGGAAACACTTATCGATTAATTAAAGCAATGTTTTGCGAAAATATTATAACTATCGATATGTTATCAGCACCAGAATTGCGGTTTATGAGCCACACGTGTTGCATTTGTTTATAAATTCGTCTTAAAGAAGATGAGCAGAAAAGTGGTTATTAATAAACGTTTAAAGGGCCAGTCACGTGAGGCGCTAGAGCAACTGAGTAAAACCGACTTAATTGATAAAATTGTGCAGCTTGAGGCGTACAATTTTCAGCTGAAAAATCTTCTGCAAAAAAAACTATCTGAGAACGACAAAAAGAATGCTGAGTACAAAACCTTGATGTGTGAGGACGATGGCGAGCGGTTGCCAACGTCGGATGCTGTACAAACGGAAGATAAACCTTCTAGCAAACGAGATAAACAACGTAAGTTTGATTGGTCCAGGTAAGCAGTTATATTTAGTCAATTTGTAATACTTAATATTATAAAATTTCAACCTTAGTGCCCATAGGCGTCATGTGCTACTTAAGATTGTTTACTTTGGCTGGGACTATCAGGGGTTTGCATGTCAGGAGGATTCAAATGACACAATTGGTAAGTGGTAAACAAAATGTTCTATAGGTCGTCAATTATTATTATTGGACAAATCTTTGAATTATACAGAATCCTTTTTGTTTCGCGCTCTATTACGGACTTGCTTGATTGAATCCCGTGCTACATCCAATTACCATCGTTGTGGTCGTACTGATAAGGAAGTTAGCGCCTTCTGTCAAGTCATATCAATTGATTTGCGTAGCAAGTATGCACTTAACGCTCAAATGGAACCCGAGTCGTTGGTTTCGGAAATTGACTACTGCAGTTTGCTGAATCGTGTCCTGCCCAAGAATATACAATGTGTATCTTGGATGCCGTTGCGTAGTCCAGTATATAGCGCACGTTTCGACTGCATTTCACGCACTTATCGCTACTATTTTCCCAAGGGAAATTTAGACATTGAAGCTATGCAACATGCTTGTCAATTACTCATCAGCCACGGAGATTTTCGTAATTTCTGTAAAATGGATGTACACAATGGTGTTACAAACTATATGCGTAATCTGCAGGTTGCCCGGATAAAGCCCTGTGATGATACAGAATTGCAAAGGGATTCAGATTCTGGTGAGTGAATGGACCGCAATTAGAGTAACTGCTTTATACTGAATGACACCTTCTCCATAATGTCAAAGGTTACCAAATGTATTACTTGGAAATACAAGCAAACGCCTTTCTATGGCATCAGATTCGCTGTATCATGGCTGTGCTGTTACTCGTTGGACAGAGGCATGAGCAGCCTAGCATTATTAGTGAATTGCTAGATGTTGCAAAGAATCCTTGCAAGCCACAGTATACACCTGCCATTGGCTTACCCTTAAATCTATTCCATTGTGAGTTCCGTCCACAAACCACGCGTCACATAAATCCCATACTATTAGATAATGCTTCTGAAGTTAATGATGAAGATGTGTCTTTATCCACGATGGAAGCTGAAAATGTGGTGTCAGCTGCCACTGAGCCCGATCTAACCGATTGGGTTTACAGCGAGGAGAATCTGCAAAAGCTCATCGAGAATGTGCAGTGTGAATGGACACAATTCAGTGTCAAGTGCAGCATGATACGTAATGTCCTGATGCAGCTAGAGGACATGCTTGCGCGCCAGTTCAAGCCACAACAGACGCTGGCTCAGGTCTTTATGCTGCAAGATGCGGTCAAACCTCGTCAGTATCAGCCGCTTTTACAGCGCAAGCGATGCGGTAAGTTAAGGTTAACTAAGCGTGAACTAAGTACATGTAACTACATGAAACTATATTCCAGAGAGTCTAGAGAATCGAATTGATCATTTCGTGAAGAAGCAAAGACTGATAGAAAAAGACAACGTTGCAGGATCGGTGATGCCAAAACAGATTGATGAAAATGTTACGTGAAACTTCAAAGATGCTTTACTTATTTAACAGAATAAATCTGAATGTATTTATTGTTATTATTTGGACATTTTTATGTATTCAGCGTTAGGAAGCTTAGGTCAAATGTTTCCCTTTTTGTTTTGAAAGATTAAGTTCATTTTATTCTTAAAATCCTAAGCTTATGGATTAAAATTGAGTTCTAATTTCCATGCTCCTCTTCTCCTATGAATAATGTACAACAACATTTTATAACTATGAAAGTACGGACAATGCCGGGAAATACCAGCTACTGATATGTACTAATTACATAAATATGTATGCTAAGTGCATATTTCATGAGGGATTTGTACGTTTACAAAAAGTTAACTTAAAACTAAATCATAGATTACAATGTACAGTCGTAATATAAGTCGGTTAAACAAGTTGCCATATTAACAACAGATATTAAATATGGTTCAAAATATATTGGTTTATTAACTTTAACTAGATCTGCAGATCTGCGGTACTGCGGCAGTGCGGCTCTATGTGCCCATTGATTTAGCCTTTTGAAGTCTGAAATAAAGAAATTAAAAATCAGATGAAGAATTATTATATTATGTTGCAATTTGTTTACAGATAGTACTTACTTTCTTCTCAAGATCCTCAGCACAATTGTGCCCTCGCGAACATTCTTGAAGAGTCCAATAGTCTCGGCATGGCTCATGCCCTGCACGGAGTGTCCATTGATTTCGATAATCTCGTCGCCTGCAGCGACCCATTGAATGTTATATATGTTGGGGCCAAAACGAAAACATGAACTTACCCGCTTGCAGTGTACCGTCGTCCGCAGCTTGGCCGGAGGGAAAGACTGTCTTCACAAAGATTCCCATATTGCCCTTGGGCGAATCCCGTCCACCCACAATGCTGAAGCCCAACGACTTCATGCCGGGTCCTTTGAAAAAGGTTACTGTCTTGGGCGTGCAGCGTCCGTTTCCTAGAGGAGGAATGAGAGATGAGGGAAGGTTTATAGATTAGCGATTCCCATGGATTCTATGCAGGAATAGGTTATTGTATTAGGCTCACCCTCGCACATTGAGGCGCGTATGACCTCGGCCATCTCTTCGTCACGGATTGTTAGCTTGGCCACCGGCAGCGATGGACGATGATGCATTAACGAAGCGGCGGGTGGTGCCAATGAGGTGCTTGATGCTATTGAGGATGATGCAGTGGAGCAGGAATTAAGATATGGATTAGGCGCAAACAATGAAACACTTTTCTGCGTGTGCTTGATGTATAATGAATGGTGTTGCTGTTGTTGTGGCTGTGATTGTTGTTGTTGCTGATTCTGGGGCGGCATATTATTAGTGAGATCAGTTGTTTGGGTGTCAGTAGATGATGTATTGCCCTCGGCTGATGCTGGACTTGCTCCTGCTGTTGGCGTCTGCATGAACAAACTGAGCCTCGAGGAACTGAGACGCGAATGGGCGAATCTCAGGGAGCGATAATGTGAATTAGTTAGATTAATGGAATTGCGGGCATAGTGAGTGCGTTGACCAAACTGTTGGCCAACAGCTGCATCCGTTGAGAGTGCCGACCCCTCGGAGCAGCGTTTGCGGGCCAGCAGCTGCCATTTCTCGTCATCCGCCAGAGAGGAGGCCACACAGATGCTGGCCGCCCGGTTCGCGTACACAGGTGTGTAGGATTCGTTATTGGTGTTAGCAGAGGTGTCATTGTTTGTTGGTGCTTGCTGGTTAAAGAGCGGTGTCGGCGTTAAAGCCAAGCTGCGCTGACCTGAAGAGCTCCGTGATCTGCGCCGTAATAGCTCGTGCTCCGATGCACTAACGTCCAAAGAGGGACGTGGCGTGGAGCTCCGACGATGCTGCATTAGTGGCATAGGCGTGGGCAGTGTGCTAACGCTGGCCAGCGAACGGGCATCGCATTGATCCTCGCCCATTTCCAGTTCGCCATCAATCCTCTCCGCGCGATGTTGCGCCTGCTCCTTCTCCTGCTCATGTTCCTGTTCCACCTGCAGGCTCTGCAAACTGTTGAGGCTGTCCGTGCGTTGGGCATAGCTAAGCCTTTGCCGTTGCGTGGTCATTCCATCGATGCGAATTTTGGTATAGAAGTCGGTCACAGTGGCAATCTCGTCGTGCGCTATGACCAGATCAATGCAGTTCTCCACAAAGGTGCTGAGCAGACGTTGCACCTCGGCGAATGATTGAATGCCACGCAAATGCTTGCCATTCACATTCACGATCTCATCTCCCAGCCGCAGACGACCATCCCTGCGGAGATGTAGATGGATTAAGAGATGAGATGATGCTAGATAAGATACGATATATAAGATACTTACTTTTGGGCCATGCCATATGGCTCCAGCTCGACTATGAGATATCGATACTGCTGCTCATTGTTGTTAGTGACAACCATTTTGGGCGACAAGACCAACCCGATGCAGTCCTCCTGGCATTTGCGCTCCAGCTTCAGCTGTCGGAAACGGCGCCGGATCGTCTCCGTTTCATAGTCATAGTTGTAGCCTCCAAGGGAAACGGGTGCACTGCAAATGCTATTCCGCACAGAGGAGGAGCCCATGCCCAGGCCTAAGCCCATACCGACACCTTCAGAGGAGCTGAGCGAGATAAGCGAATTGCGCTTGAGTGTGCCCGAGGCAATAGATTCTGTATCTCCGCCAGAGATGCTAAGATTATTGCCCAGACGGGCACTGCCAACGCCGCCAACGACGCCGCCACCGCCACCATCGCTGTCGTAGCCCGACTCATTTGAACTCAGACAACTACTTAATCTTTGGTAAAGTGGTTCCCAGTCCTTGGACGAGATGCTGTCATTGCGCGACACATTCGCCAGCTGCTGTTCCGGCGACCGACGTTGCGGCAACGGCGATTGTGTTTGCGATGTGGCTGTTGCTGCTGCCACTGCTGCTGCGGCAGCTGCCTCCCGCTGCAGTTGCTCGCGCTTGTGCAACACAGACCCACCGTTCTCTTCGGGCAGCACTGAGAGGCGGGAGCGCAAGAAGGCATAGGGAAAGGCACCTCGACGGGCAGCATCCTGTTGTCCGCCATTACCAACTGCATTACCAACTCCAGTTAATCCTGCTCCTCCTCCTCCTCCGCTGGGCGGTGATCCCACATTGCTGCCGGTTGTGCTGCCACTGTTACTACTGCTGACAGTGAGGCAACTGCTCACCTTGGCAATATCATCGCAACTACTGGACTTGAGACTGGAGATGCGAGGCAAATGTTGCTGCTGCTGCTGCTGGAGATGATGTCGCTGCTGTCGCTGCTGTTGGCTGTGCAGATTCAATCCTTCGGTGGGATCATCGCATTTGATGTAGGAGCAGCTCGACAATTGACTTGTGGAGCTGCTGCGGTACAAAGTTTGACTTGTTGGCGTTGCCTGCTGCGCTGCCTCGGATGCCTTGAGAAGATTATGCGAGCGATGATTCAGCATGCCAGTGGAGCCTATGCGATGAAAGAAATTCTTTAGCGCCTTCTGCGGGCGTGCCACCGGCTGGTATTGATGCGTAGGCGTTGATTGTGCACTCTGGCTGCCTCTGATTGCCACATCCTGTGCCTGTAGAGCTTGGTGCTGTTGTTGTTGCTGCTTCTGTTGTTGTTGCTGCTGCTGTTGCTGTTGTGGCTGTTGCTGCTGTTGTTGACGTTGCTTGATCGTCTCAATGGGTCCCGACTTGCACTTTTTGAGAGTGCTGCTCTGATAGGCTCCAGTAGGCGTTAGAGATGCTGATGCCGTTGCCGATGGCTTTGCATTGTTGCTGTTGGACTTGTGGTGCGTTGGCGAATGGAAAAGACTGCGCAAATCCGTGTGTGATTTGTGTGTGCTGGAGGGGGATTCGCTGCGTTTCAACAAATCCAGTTTGCGACTCATGCGTTTGCCCCAAGTGAACACTGCATTCGAGAGAGGGAAAGAATGTTGAGAGGAACTCAATCAGAAAGTGATTTCTAACTTAATTATAATGCTTCAATAAATCTTAACACCTCACAGGCAGCAAATGCCGCATTGACAGCGCCGCAGCCACATGAATGAATGCATAAAATATCGAATTATTGGCCTTTCAGCATAAATCTGGACGTTGACGACCTGTTGACCATCGGTATCCCTTCTGGAGGAACGAGACTGCCACGTGTCCCTGGCATTGGATTACAAGCATTGAGGCGAAGCGACCACAACAAAGCTCGGCCTGCCAACATTGTATGTGTGTGTGCATATGTGTGTAGACCGCAGTTTGAATAGCTTATTTGACAGGCTGAACTTTGCGGCAAGTAACTTGGTACTTTCACCTACATATATATATATATATATACATTCACATTTACAGCATTATTCTAATTATTTTAGGTATAAACTCATGCATTCTTCCCAACAATGTTAAATCATTTAAAATATTTTCAACAATCTTCAAATTTAAATTCAGCATACGGCACAAGTGCGCTCTTCCACTATAAAAGTATCGCTTACAATATATATATCGATATATCGTTTCAATCGATACAACTTTCTTTAGTATTTTCAGTGAGTATTTCTTCGCCTACAGTATACAGTCACACAGCATACATAAACAACAATTGATTTTTCGCCAGCGAAAATGTCTCTGGCTGCTAAGAAAATTGCCGAGGCAGAGGAACTTGTCCGAACCGCTGAGAAGAGCCTGAAAACGTCCCTATTAAAGTGGGCGCCTGACTACGACAGTGCAGCTGATGAATACTCGAAGGCCGCAACTGCGTATCGGATAGCAAAATCGTTCGATAAAAGCAAGGAGTGCTTTCTAAAGGCAATTGACTGCTACAAGAACAACAAAGCATGGTTCCATGCTGCAAAGTGCTATGAACAGATCTTATTACTGGCAAAGGAAACTGATAAATTGGCGGAAGTGGAAGAATATACGAACAAGGCATGTAGCTTGTACCAGCAGCATGGATCGCCGGAGGCAGCAGCAGCAGCATTGGACAAAGCAGCCAAATTAACGGAGCAAAAGCATCCAGAAATGGCATTACGATTCTATCAGCATGCAGTAGAGGTGATTCTCATTGAAGACTCGACCCGACAAGCTGCCGAATTTTGCTCAAAGGTATCCCGATTGTTAGTCAAGTTGCAGCGTTATGATGAGGCGACAAATGCGCTTAAAAAAGAAATTGGTTTGAATCAGCAAACAGAATCGTATGGTGTCATCGGTCGTTTGGTTGTGGCGCTTGTACTCGTCCAGTTAGCCCGTGGCGACTCAGTGGAAGCGGAGAAGTCGTTCAAGGAATGGGGCACCTGCTGTGAACCCGAGGAAGTGTCAACATTACAAACACTATTGCAAGCTTTTGATGATGAGGACCCAGAGTTGGCTGCCAGAATGCTACATTCCCCATTCATTCGACATATGGATGTTGAATATGCGATTCTATCAAAGAAGATTCCATTGCCAAAAGGTCTAGAATTAGAAAAGAAACCTGGCGACACAAATGCAAGCAATCCTACCAGAGAGCAGGAGGAGGATGGCGAGGGCTTGTGTTGAGGTACCGTCTTTTATTGTTATTCAACTACTAATCACCTAATTAATCAATTAATGCAATTTACAATACAATTGTTAACATAATATACTTAATAAAATGCTGTTTAAAGTCTTTATCTTATGTGCAAATGAATACCTTTAGTTTTCACTTATAGTTACATTAGGAGTTACGCAGTATTTCTGTTCTTATGTAAATTACCCTCTCACTTCCAATGACGACTCTTTTTTATTCCTATTGCACTTTTTATTTATTTATGACAATGTGTCATCATTATTTTGAATCCTCAACGCGGTATTACTTGTCACCTGTAATTATCTGGTATTATATAATCAACACACGATCAAACCATTTTATTTTCCGTATTCAAACCTATTGACTACTTGGTCACTCTTTTAACAACAAGTACGAAGTGCACATTCATATGTGCATATCTACTGCATAGCCTGTGGTGTACTCGATATGCTGTACAGTTATTAAACACTAAACACACCTCAATTACAAACGATGCATAACCAATCACAAAATGGTCCCCTCCAAGTCCTTTGCAGAGGCAATCTAATGACGTCGTAAAATATTTTTACGATCTGGTTTAACAGCAATTGCCAACACTTAAAAATGCATCCGGAGTGGAGTTTCAGTTCCAGTCCGAGTTTTGGCTCGTTAATAAACAAATTTATGCGCTTGTCCCATATTTATCACAGTCACCGCAAGCGAGATGGAGTGAGTGGGTGTTCGTGTGTGTGAATGAGATAGAGGGAAAGAGCCTAAACAATTAGTATAAAACATGCACAAAAGAATCAGATGATGCAAATCTGTTGTTGCTGTTCTTCCATTGGAGCTGCCAGCGACAATAATAATAACAACAACATCAACAGTGGATTGGCATCGCATTTCTATGGATCCAGGCGCATTATGGACTCAATAAAATTTTGAAAACTATTTTCATGTACGACATTAAGTGCGCTACGAGCTCATAGTCATGCATAGAATTGCCAATCGAGGATTGTTGGGACTGAGCCATCGACTTGGACTCCATCTGCATTGGTATTGGCATCGGCATCTGCGTCCCCGACTCGTGCCAAAGATGTTTAATAGCCGCTGCAGCAGACCAGCCGCGGGGCATGCTACGGCAAATGTGTGGGCGCAGCGTAGCCGGCGATGATGCAGCCTCAATTCGGGTTGACAGTTGAACCAACTCCAACTCCAACTCCAGCTTCAGCTCCACCCATGCCTGACCGACTTTGTTCCGCCGCCTGTCTTCTCTTCATCTTCCGCATTTGCCCGTTTTGCCTTTGATTAAAGTTTTCAGCACGCGGAGTCGTTTGCAATCAGATGCGGATTGGGGGGAGATCACCACGTTGTTTAGTTGGCTTCGGCTAGCGAGTGTTAAACAATAATAGCAAATGGCGCAGGCATCAATTATATGACAGCCTCTTCCACACGGCGCACACTCAGCATACGCCTCAACGAGAGAGAATCAAAAACGACCGCCGGCCACATGCCACATGCCACAAATTCTACACCCACTTAACTTTCAAGACGGTGTCAAATGCCCGCCAGGCCTTCTGACCGGACCGGACCGTAGACCAGCTCAGAGATGGCTTTGTTGCAATTTGCCGGCTGACATGCAAAGAACAGGAGAAGGCGGAGGAGGAATCAAACAGAGGAAGCAGCTGTGTGGCAACTTAGAGAGCTGAATTAAACATTGTGTGATATTTCGAGGAAAAGCATGAAAGATCAAGCAGGGTATCTGCTAGTTGTGTTCAGAACATGATGCTCTCACTTTCCCTATACAATTAAAGATCTTTAGCTGCAGCTTGGCGAGATTCCACAACAATTGAGATAATGCAACGAGAACGTTTAGTTCGCTGATGATGGCATTCCCAGTCTAAATGACTCAAATTGCAATTATTAACGAGAAAGTCCAGCTGGAGTTGATTCAGTCAGGTGTGCAGCTTGTGCTAGCATCGCCAACGCGTCATCACCATCAACATCGACATCGACATCGTCGTCTGCGTTGCGTGTCGAGGCGAGTTCATTGCGCTTTGCCGTCTGCCTTTGCTAATGTGTATTTTTGTATTATTTTGTCACTCTAATGAAAATCTTAATTGTTTTTAATTAGTCGAAAAATATTTATATACTCGTTGTGTAAAAAGAAGAAGAAACATAGAATGGAAAGGTTCCTCTGAAAGTGCCGCCGCAAGGTCAAACGGCTGAGCTTGCGTAGCTGCAAATTGCTTTCATCAGATCTCAAATGATGGCCATGATTGGCCCACGAACGAACGAACGAACCGAACACAGATGAGAATCAGTTGGAGGGAGGGATAAGCGGAATAAGAAACTACGCAAAGAGCTTCATGAGAAATCAATAAGCGCCAACTTCAACACTCTTCTCGGCCAAATGTCGGCGATTGGCAATCGTCAGTTGCCAGTTGGCAGTCGGCATAACATAAATGCTATAATTTGGAGCTGGCGCTGGGTTTGGTCGCCATCTCCATTTCCATTCGTCGCCATCTCCTCTTGGCGCTGCACGCATGCGCGTTTATACTGGATTATCGCTTATTACATGTTTCCCCTAAGGCTTGATTTATTTCGTTGCCCGATTATCGATCTCAATCGAGTGGAGTCCTCGCTTCCACTCTTCGCTTCGCTCTTCACCGTTATAGGCCGATCTGGATCAAAGAATTTCAGCAATTCGAACTCGTACTGAAAGTCGAGTTCGAATTCGTACGTGAGATATTATTGCATTCGTCGTTTGCCTCATTTCTTTGTTTGTTATTGTTGCTGTTGCTCGTGTCCATTCCGTGTTGCACATGTTCTGGGACGGATTGGATTGGCTCGTCGGTCAGTGGCTTATTATGCAAATATTGTGATACTTTCCCATGACATGGTTATTGAAATGTAAATACTTTGGCTAATTAGTTGAGACGCTGCCGATCGCTGATTGCTGTGACAAATTTGCGTCTCTTACCACATAAAGTATCTTTCAGTTATTGCCATTCCCGTTTCCATCTAATTACAGTACAAGTACATTCAGTTGGCAGTTACTTTTGCAGTCGAGTAATCTCATCAACTGCATAACAAGCGAACCGCAACATTTTAGCGCATGTCACATATAAATAGAAGTATGAGTACTCGTAACTCTTCCATCTCGGCGAATACTTTGCGAATCATCACTCAATGGCAGCAGTCAAATGGATCACATAATGCCACGCTTTGTCACACTTGGTCGCTTATGGGCTTTAGGGCCGTAACCGAAACCACATTCGCACGAACTACAGCAGTATATACCCAGACACACAAAATACAATCCCAGTCACAGTCGCCGTAGAAGTCACACACGTTGCTGGATCGCATTACAGAGACGACGATGACAGCGGCGACGCAACAATGCAAAATCGGGTCAATACGGTATTTCAGGGTGTGCTACACACACTCACGCACACACACATAGATGCACACATGCATCGATGACAATTGCCAGCGGTTGGCAGATGCGGAAATGTTTTGAGGCAGCAGCCAAAACCAACTGCGTAAACCAAATGGACCATGATATATGCGTAGTTGAACGAACTAATGAGAATATAACGCAAACAGAGATTGGGACTAAAATAAATGAACTAAACTATTTCAAGAGTAATACAACTAATAGATAAATGAAGTAGATGAAGAAAAGGACTCAATGAACTTGACGATCAGCAGCTAATTAACTAAATGAATGAACTAGATGGATAGGCACACAATAAATCAAATGAACGAGCTAGATGACCAGCTAGACTCAATGAATTAGATGAACGAACTAGATGATTGTTCAGGGACTCAATGAACTAACTGAGAGATGCTTAGTTACTTAAGTACATTGGTTCAGCTTATTCCCCACTCAAGTAGCAATTAAAATAAGGTTACAATATTAGCAGCGGCAACCACTTGACAGCACTCAGCGATGTCAGCTAATTTATGGGTAATCTTAAATGCTCAAGACAGCTTTCCGTTTGGTTCATACAATAAATTAAAATAGGAAGCGCCAAGCGGGGCGGCAACTCATTTAAAAATCAATTTCAAGGCATTTACTTATGTGCTTTTGGGGATTTTTGGGGATTTGTATATATTTTTGGAACTGAGGGCACTTACCATTTCGCGTGGTGCTGGCCAAGGAGGAAGTGCTACCTGTGCTGCTGCTAATGCTGCTGATGTTGCTGCTGGCATCGCTGTTCATCTCAGCTGCTGCTGTTGCCACGGTCGTCAATTTCTGTTCATCATCCAGAACAACAACGGGCATGGCTGTCACCAGTTTGTAGTCGGGCATATGACCTAAATAGAAAGATAAAGAGAAATATTAACTGAAGAGTTTACGTAATCCGCAATTGGGTGCATTCGCCTGAGCCAAAGGAGCAACAACTTTACGGCTGATAAGCTTAAACATCAGGAACAACAAATACTCAAATGATAAGCCGAAAATGTTGAGGGAAGTCTGTAGCTTGAGTTTGTGCATTTAAAAAGTTGGCGGCAGTTTACATTCACTTCTGCACGGAGATGGTTGGGCTTTGCTTGCTATTATTGGCATTGCTGTTGGCCAAAACACAAGCTGTTGGCTTTAACCATAATCTGATTAAAGCCGTGTTGAACCAGTTGAGCGGTTCGAGTTCTCAATTCGAAGCCTGGACGCGGGAACTCAGTCAGAGTCTGACCTCGGAGGAGCAGCAGCGACTTGCGTGGAATGTGCGCTATCTGGAGACGTTCAGAAATGCAACAGAATTGAGGCAACTGCAGAAGCAGCTCAATCCCAGCAATGATATCCAAAATCCGCTCAAGCTTTGGCTTTGGATAAGCTTCTATTGGCAGCTCCGACGTTCGCATCGTCTGGACACGGAGAGCGTGTTGCTGCCGCACTTTGCGTTGACCCTGCGGCAATTGCACATAAGTTCGCAATGGCAAAACAATCAACTGCGGAATATGTTGCAGAGTTTGCCACAATTCCTGGTCGACTTGGTGACCAGTCGTTGGCTGTGTCTGAAACACGACAGGGATCAGCTGTATCTGCTGCCAGGGGGTTCATTGCAGCTGGGGGTCAACAGCAACTGCAGCATGTGGCAAGTGCAGCACGCGGAGGAGGCACAGTTATTTCTACGCTTGGAGAATGCTTGTGAGGAGCAAGCGACTTGGTTCGTCAACATGCTGCATACAGACCTACGCACCAAGACATACATGTTGCTCGATGCAACCAGCGACAACTCAAATACATTTTGCCAGCAACAGGGAATCGGTTACCTGGAGCAGGCAAAAAGATGGAACAAGGACTGCCAATGGCAGCTCAACGATTGCACTCAATTGCCAACATTTCTGAATAATAAAAGGAATCGTCATACTTAAATGTATCTGTAGATTTATCTTTTTATTATCCTCTGAAGTTGTTGCTGTTCACTTACCGGGTGTCAGGCTGATGTTGCTGCCATTGGAATGAGCTCCTCCAGAATTTTCATAGAGACAAGTGTTTGAGGCAGATGTTGCGCCGGGATGCAGTCGCTGTGCCATGTATTGTTGATAATGTTGCTGCTGGGCGCCGGCAATATTGCTGTTGCTTGCGTAGCTAAGCAGAAATGTTGCTGCGCCTGGATTGCTGACATTGTTGCCCAGTTTATTAGGCACATAAATGGTTGGTTGTTGCTGCTGCACATGCTGCTGTTGCTGCTGCTGGTGCTGCTGTTGTTGCTGCTGCTGTTGTTGTTGTTGGTGTCTGTGCAGATTGTTGCTGGCTTCCTGCAGCGAGAGCATTGATATCGCTGAAGGCGTCTGACGTCCACTTAACAAGCATGTGGGCGTGGCAGTTCGCAACGGTTGCTGCACATTATTGCCAGTTGCTGCTGCTGCCGCTGCTGCTGCTGATGTTGCAGCCGTTGCTGTTGCTGAGGCGCCGCCATTGCTTGTGAGGGTGGTGCAACTTAGTATCATGACGGCTGAGTTGTCGTGCAGATCAGGCAAGGATGAGGATATCGCTGTGCTGCTGACAATGCTTTTGCTCAATTTGCTGCTGCATGTTGCCAAAGCGTGAGACTTGTTAAGCTGCTTGCTGATGTTGTTGCTATGGCAAATGTGACTGTTGCTGCTCAACTCTTGCTGCTGCTGCTGCTGCTGATGATGTTGGGCGGCTGTTAACGTGCTGTATGTGTCCGTAGATTTGCGCGTTTTGAAGAGACGCATGCTATGAACTGTTGTTGCTCTCCTTCTTTTGGCTGCTACTGTTATTGCTGCAATTGAAGGAGTGCCGCATTAGTTTTTCATTCGCATCATGCCAAATTAGTGAAGGCCCCAAAAACCCAATTTAAATACGATTACTCTACACACATTCCAGTTTTCCATTTCGCCCCATTTTGCTCTGCATTCAACGGAGCGTATAATTAACATAAATTACAGTTAACAGGCGCGTCGAGTTTTCAGCGCGAATTGGCAAATGTAAAGTGTAAACTTGAAGTTGTTGTTGCGAGCAACAAAAGAAACAACAAATAGCATGAATGTAAGCATTCGTTTAGGGATCCTCCCCCTTTGAGTGCATGAGAAATAGGGAAAGATGTAATGATTGTAAATGAAAACAGCAGGATCTATCAAAGAGCGTTTATTTGCTAAATGACAGATGTTTTACATAGTTCAGGGAGATGGTTTAATTTTGTTTCCAAATGGCAGATTAATGGGATCTTCGTGTATACAGATACAATGACAAAATACAAATAGATGGGTAGTTTTAGAAAAGTCAATAATTTCTTGATTATTTATAGTTTTTATTAAAGCGTGTTTAGTGACATTCGCAATAAGTGGCAACGCCTGCCCAGATAATAAGTGTGGATGTGGAACTACTAGTTCATAGGAACGACTTATGCACATGCAAAATAACTAAAGTGAACAAACAAAACTATGCTACACTTCAAATAATCTATTTATAGTATTTATTGGAGTGCGCCTTGGGGTTGTAAATCAGCAGGATAACTGATAACAGATAAGAGATGGGCAGTGTTTATCATGCTTATCAGTAACACAGCGGTTCAATAAACGCATAAAAGGTGATTGTCAGAGAATAATGTAGAAAATAAGAATAAAAAAAAACATAAATAAACAAATGTGTTATTCACACACAAAGACATACACACACACACATGCATAGACGCACGCGAGGGTTTCGTGTGCCACTCGCTTATATAATATTTGTTTTGTCGTTATTATTGTTGTTGTTGTTGTTGTTGTTGTTGGCGTGTCATAAATATTTACACTTCACTTCAACAACAACTGTTGGCAAATCAAGGAAAAGCCGGAAGGTCAGTTAACAGCTGTCGTTTCGATAGGAGAGAATTGAATGTCTATGCCTTGGCTGTGTATGTGTCTGTGTGTGTGTGCCTGTGTGTGTGTGTGTGTAGGTGGACGGCCAATGAACCACTATAACAACAATTGCCAACTATGATGTCGATCATCGGCCACTTAGATGGATAATTTAGCCAACTGCCTTTTACTTTTCAAATTAGCCAACAAACGAAACGTAACGAACGAACTGAAGAGTAGTCAATGCTAATTTGGCCAAGCAAATGGCCAATGCTCGAGACAGTCTTCTAGCCAAACGAGTTGGCCAAGCAACTGTGTAGCAACGCGGCCTCCAAGCGCCTAATTGATGTGACACTTGCGTGTGCATCTATGGACGCATTTGCTCAGATATTGTTGGACAGTGCACAGTGGAGCAAAGTCTGCGGGCAATGCACAATATGTACAAGGATGTCTGCATATGAATAGTGTAACTAATAGCTAGGGTATCTCGTAGTCTTATTTGATGGTTAAATTATGTTAAACTCGGTTCTTCATATAGTCATAAATATGACCACTGTGCACTGCGCCACTTAGCCTAATCAAATGTCATCCCATGGCGCTTTGACCCGTCCCTGCTCCTAGATTTGCTCTTCCTCTTCCTCTCTGCCTGCCATCCCCCTCGCTGTGCTACTGTGCAGCAATAACTTAGCCAACTTTATCAGACGCTTTGAGCCTTGTCTGTTTGATTTTTATGGACGCTTTTAAGCTGCGAGCCGCTGTCGCCGGACAATATGTCGTCCAAATGGCCATTTAATTGGCCTTAAAGCCATTGTCGTAAATTTCGTGTGTGCACGACGACGTCTTCTAATTAATAGAGTAAAAGTATAATTTTAATGGCTTGCAAGGATCCCATCTGCATGCCCAATGCAGTTCAACGATAGCCGCAATCGTAGTCGCAGTCGTAGTCGTAGTCGTATTCTTAGTCACTGTTGCAGTTGCAGCCGCAGCCGCAGTCGCAGTCGCAGTCGTTAGCTTTGTAGTTGCAATGACCATCTTGTTTATGGCCAAAAACCAGTTTCAAGGACGCGCCGTTGGCGCAATTCCAAGAACTTGCCTGGCTCATTACTAAGCCCAAACAGCGGGGCAGGCGAAAGAGAGAGACAGTGAAAAAGAGAGAGAGAGAGAGAGAGACAGAGGGTGAGAGGCAGGGAGCGAAAACGTGACTGAGATTCTCTGACTGACGAAGGCTAAACTATTTTTTAAGTTGCCACTCAGACAATTCCCTATTCCCGTTCCCAATCCCCTTTCCTTTCCCAATCCCCTTCCACTTCTCAATGCCATTTCCTATGCTCTTTCAATTTTCATGCTTATTTTATTTTATTTTATTTACGTAAAGTTTTTATTATTATTAAATATGTTAACTGTTGCTTCTGGCAGAGCCGGCTGCATAGCTGTTGTTGTCGTTGTCGTTGTTGTTGTTGTTGTTTTCAAATTCCTGCTGACTTGCCTACAGCTGTGGCATGTGGCATGTGGCAAGTTGTGGCTGACTCTCAAGTTGCTACACTTACAAACTCACACACTTACACACTCACACACTCACACACAGGAACAAATATCAGTCAGACAACAATTGCGACATTGGATTTGCTTCGAGGGTTGTCATGAAAGTTTATAAACAAAAGAAATCTCAATTGAGCTGCAAACATATAAACTGTACAGAACTGAGAGCTACTAAAGATACTCTCCTTTAAAATTAATTCTTTTTTTTTACTATTTAGAAGTAGTTTAACGATTTTATAAATTATACATTATACATTCAAGAAATATACTTAACGTTCTTGATATTTTATTCATAATTTAACTGTATTTTCGCATTCTAAACTCTCTAGCTAGTATAAGCTAACTTTCTTTATATTATACTACTTTTCGATTATTTGTCTCAATCCTGCAACAAATGTTGGATCAATCAATGCTTTTTTAACTTGAACTTTATTAATTTTATGAAATACTTTTGTAATTTCTTTAATTTTATAATACCAAACTTTGCTTTTAATATTTGGGTCGACTGCTATTAGTTGACGTTAAATAAATAACTAAATAAAGAGGAATGTTGCAAGTTCTTAGTGTCATAAACGTTAATGGCCACCCTCGCTAGTGTATAGCCTTATAGGCATCCAGCAGAGTTAGCCCCTTTTGTTGCCACAAGTTTTGAGTTATTTTTTCTGTGCATGCCTTATTTTCTTCATATTGCCTATCTACCACTTGGTCTGTGTGCGTATGTGTGTGCGTGTGTGTGTGTGTGTGTGTGATTGTGTGTGTACTTGTGTGTACTTCTGGCAAGTCCGCATTCTTTTAAAGGTTGCCAACTTGGCCATAATCGCCGGGCCAACAGCAACAACAACAGTAGATGCCACAGCCTGTAGACCAGTTCAATGCGGACCGAAACTCGCCGAAAACAAAAACAAAAACAAATTCAAAAACGAAATCGAAAACCAAAACCAAAAATTGAAAACAAAAAAAATATAAAAAAGCAAATAAGTAGAGAGTGCGGCATACCCTGTAGATAAGCGCATACATATTCACACACGAGACAAACAACGGGTGCTAGATGGCGCTATTTCATCTGGAGAATATATGGAGCACAATTTCTTTGCATAATTTCTACGATTGTTGTCACAGAACATATTAAAATATATACATAAAGAACTATTTATTGCTGAAACTATATATTTTTGTATTATTCAGTCTTTATTAAATAGTTCTTCAGCTACGCTTAGAGAAGTACTGTCTAAACTACTCATTTACAGGGTATTGAAATAAACATTTGCCCGCGGCTTTTATCGGCGCATGCGTTCAGTTTTCATTTTCGTTTTGCGCCCACATTTTTAGCTGTAGCTGCAGCAGTTGTTGTTGTTGTTGTCGTTGGTGTTGCTGTTGCTGTTACTCTTGTTGTCGGCAAGTTCTGTGTGTCCAAAATCGTTTTTGGCGCTTCGATACGAAGGAATTAAGTCCAATATCAGTTTCGCAGTTACTTTATTGGCCGATCAGTTGCAACTAGACCGATGTTGCCGCAGTAGCAGCAGCGGCAACAGCAACATGCCGACTGCAATGCTTGCAAAGCTGAAAAGCTGAAAAGCTGCTGACCTTCAGCGGATTGTTGCCACCTGTTTGCCCAGTCGGAGATTTAGGCATCTCTTCGCATTGCAGCTAATTAAGCATATCAATATAATCATTGTGTTGCCGCCGTGCTGCGTATGAGTCATCGTCGAGCAGGTTGCTGGCGTGCTCAAGTTGTTGTTGTAGAAATGTTGCTGGAATGCCGATCGACCAACTTGCAACGCATTCTATAAATAGTTAACCTAATCAAAATGCAAGCGTGTAAGCAAAACATTTGCAATTTGCATAGTTGTTGTTGATGTTGCTGCAACTGCTGCAACTGCTGCATCTGCTGCTGGCAATTAACTTTGGCATGCACAGACATTGGTCTAAATGTCAAGGTAAATTATGATGCATTCAGCTATTATGTCTAATAGTCAAAAATGCACATGCACACGTGTGTGCAACTATTTTTAGTTGTTGCTGCAGTTGCTGCTGTTGCTGTTGCGAATGACAGTTCATAAACCTGCTGTTGCTGCTGATGCGGCGGCTCCTGCTGCTGCCTGGCTATGTTGCTGATGTATGTCTCTGGCTGCGCCCTTTTCTACGCTAATTAAGCGAGTGCTTCAACTGTGCCTTGGACTCCCAATCGAGCCCAGCACACACTACAAACCTGGCCAAGACCCTATTGCAACTGCCAACTGCTAACTGCTGCCGGCAACTGGCAACTGGCAACTGGCAACTGGCAACATTTAATCATCGCATTGCTGCAAAAATCGTATCATTAGCGTGTTTACGATTACGCGCTTTATCAAAATAGCAGCAGCAACAACAACAGCAGCAACAGCAACAGTTGCTGCCAACAAACGAACAACTAATCGAATTGAAACAGTGTCTAAGATCTGTATGAACTGCAAGCAATACTATCGTTATGTCGAATATGTTATCGATAGTTTTTAAAAGAAATAAAATTCATAATTTTTGCAGATTCAATTCGACGACTTAACGTTCAATTTGCAACCACTGTGCGGAGCTTGATTAAATATTTTGTGTCTTTTCTGTGGAAAATTGCAGAGTTGCAGACGCCGACAACAACAACAACAACAACACACACAAACACAGCCAAGCACTGGCGGCAGCTGCAACGTATATAAAGCAAAAAGTGAAGGCTGAACAAAAATTCTAATCAGTGCTATCAGCAGGCAAGTTGCTGGTTGCCGCTGTCGCCGTAGATGCTGCTGTTGTTGCTGTTGTTGTTGCTGCTGTGGAGGACAACATTGTCGCTGCTAGCGCACGTACATGTAATTTTTTTAATTGCATACAACAATTTAGAAATTGGTGCAGCAGCTAGGCAATTTTGTTGTAGGCAGCAAGAGATGCTTGCAACAACAACAGCAGCAGCAGCAGCAACAGAAGCAGCAGCAACTGAAGCAGCAACTGTTTGCAGCAAGTTGACAATTATATTTGATGGCTGCTGGAAGCACACCTACAACACGTTTGATTGATGTTGCATAACTAACTGTTTATCAGCGAAGAAGTGAGAGAGAAATAGATAGAGAGATAAACAGAGAGAAAAATAGCGAGAGAGAGAGAGAGAGAGAGAGAGAGAGAGAGAGAGAGAGAGAGAGGGGCGTGAGTATACTCTGAGCAACTGTTGTTGGTAAGTTTATACTTTTACTGCTGTTGCCCAACACATGTCGCATTGACATTCAAGGATGCAATATCCTCTGGCCGTAACTTAACACCAACGCAATACACACACACCAAAGCACACACACACACACACACCAACACACACAGAGACAAAAGCAAAAGCAGCATTTGCTGCCTCACTTAATCAGGTGTTGCGACTGATCCGCAACGACAATTACACACAAGTTGCTGATGTCTCATCTGTTGTTGTTGTTGCTGTTGTTGCTGCTGCTGTCGCTTGTAGCAATTATGCCATGAACTTGTTCTGACTGCGCCGCACAACAGCAACACGCTCTGAAATGACAATTTCATTTCAAGTTGCTGCTGCGAACGACTGCCAACAACAGCTGAGGTTGTTCAACTCCAGCAACAACTGGCAACTGCCGACTGGCAACTGGCAACTTCCAACTGGCAACTGGCAACTGACAACTTGCAACACGAGCATAGTTTCATGACTTGTCATTAGTTAATACATATGTGCGTTGCCCCAACACTGAGTGTGGTAATCAGTGGGCCTAGAACCTCAATTACATGCACACAACAACAAGTCCACTTTCGGGGCTGGCAAACACTGATCACTGATCGTTGATCGCTGATCGCTGATTGTTGATCGTAGATCGTAGATCGTTCATCGTTGATTGTTGCATGTGCAGCTGAGACTCATTATCAAGCTATGAATGTGAAAGGGAGATGCAGAACTGACTGTTGTCATGCTTTTGTGAGTCAGTGTTGCTGCTGGCAATCAGGTGTGAAAAGTCCAAAAATGCCAGCGATTTGTGTTGTTAACCCTTAGGCGGAATGTGCGTGTCATTTTTGATGACATCTGTGATTGCCTGCGGTCCGAGTATTCACAGATACACTCATTTATTCATTGTATTCACGTTGGTTTAAAGTTGTCAAGTTTGAAAGCTCACTTTGACACCTCAATGATTTTGTGTGTCAGATCATAATTAAACAATGGCAACAACAACTACAACAATAGGAACAACAACACTCGAAACTAAAACAATAAACAATTAACAATCAGCAACAACAACAACAACAACAACAACAACAGCAGCTAACAGTGACCATAACTGGACAATTTCAAAAGTTGCTGCTTTTCACTTTTTTTCGCCCGTTTGTTGCTGTCAGCAATTTAAGATCTTGACGCCAGCAGCAGCAACAGTTGCTGGCAACTCAGCAGACTGTCAGCTGCTGTCACCAACGGTGTTGTTTACTAATTGCACTCACTGTCGCTGATCTGCAATGTACCACAAATACAAGAATAGTTTCAATATTCAATTGAATATTCATATTGTTGCTGTTGGTAATTGTGCAATAAGCGTTGCCAGATTGTTGCTGATGTCATTGCTAGTGTACTACTTCTGTTATCGATAAGCCTTGCTGTCGATAATTCTATATGAATGTTGCTGCTGCCCTTATTATTAACAAGCTAAATAAGTCACCAATGTACAACAGGGACAACATGGACAACATGGACAACAGCAATGACAGGCACTAGCAACATCAAAGCACACAACAACAACAACAACAACAATAACAATACCAACAACAATACAACTACAAACATGTTAAAGCATTCTGCGTTCATTGCTCGTTTGTTTGCCACTCGAGGCGAAAGCAATTTCCTTGGAAAATTGCTGGCCCAAGTCCAGGCCAATGCCATCGCCATCGCCATCGTCATCGACATCGACATCGACATCGTCGCCGTCGTCGTCATCATCAGCGTGATCGCCGTCATCCGAAAGAGTCGCCTCGAGTTCTACGCAGGAGAAGAAGTGCTTCATCAATTTTTATCGATGAAGACCCATTTGGTTGATAACTCCATTTGTGGCAAATGTTGAGCACGCGCGTTTTGTAGTTAGTGTTGTTGCTGTTGTTGTTGTTGTTACTGTTGTTATTGCTGTTGTTGCCGTTAGTAAATTTCGCGCGAAAAACGCCAAAGTTGTTGAAGTTTCATTGTTGTTGCAGTCGCTGCAGTAGCAACAGTTGCTGCCGCCTGCCATTGTAAAAGGCAACGCACGTGTTGCAATGCACGCTATGAGGATGTTGCTGCCGTAACAGTTGCAATTGCAGTTGCAGTTGCTGTTGCTGTTGGTGTTGGTGGTGCTGTTGCTGTGGCACTGTCACTGGCCAGTTGGCCACTGCTGCTTTGACCGTTTAGGCCAAACTTGGTAAATTGTTTTGTTGAGCTCTCCGTTGTGGCCTTTCTTTTCTTGTTGCTGCTATTGCTGTTGTTGTTGTTGCTGTTGCTGCTGTTGCTGCTGCTTATGGACCTGCGAGTGAGAGTTGCATACTAATGCATCTGTGGCTTTGTTTGCTGTTTGTTTTCAGCAATTTTAATTACTGCATAGCTGGGCAGGCCGAAGCACGTCGAGAAATTAGCATTGATTTGGCACAATTTACATATCAAAGCCGGCAGCAGCAGCAGCAGCAGCAGCAGCAGCAACAACAGCAGCAACAACAACAGCAACAGGCGATGCAAACTTCCTGCTGTATCAATTGCAACAGCAGCAACAGTCGCTTCATCTTTTGCCGGCTGATGGCAGCAGATGTTGCAGATGCTGCAGATGTTGGGTCAAAAGCACTGTCCATCGCATCCAAGTCTCTGACCAACAAGCTGCCATTTACAGAGCGTGTTGTGCCCGTTGTGATGGGGCCGCAGTTGTTGTTGTGCTTGTTGTTGTTGCTGCTGTTGGATGCAGTTGTTGCTGTTGCTGTTTGTTGTTGCTGCTGCTGCTGCTTCTGCCGAGTCCATTGGCCTCATGCTGTTTGCTTGCACCACTTTTTTTGTTCCTACTGCCACATTACGTGTTGCTGTCGTGCTGCTGTTGTTGTTGCTCTCGCTGTTGTTGCTGCTGTGCGAGTGCTCATTGCACTGGCAACTTTTTCAGTGGGTATTAAAATTACTTGGCATGTAATTAGTTTGCTTTTTGTACCCTTTTGCCCAGATCACTCGCGCTGCGTGTGGCCCCAAAACGTTTGAACGCCTGCAATGATCCATGGATGCGACATGTTGTTGCTGCTGCTGCTGTTGTTGCTGCTGTTGCTGCTGCTGTTGTTCTTGTTGCTGCTGCTGCTGCTGTTGCATGATGTTGTTACTTGTTATTGTCTGCACGCTAGAGGTGTTATTTTTATGGCTTTATAATGTGGCTCAGTTGTTGTTGCTGCTGAGTTATTGTTGCTGTTGTGTCGTTGCTGATGTGCTGCTGCTGATGTGCTGTTCCCTGACCCGTTATGAGGCACATCCATCAATTGTCTCCGAATGCAATTAACAGAAAGGACGACAAAATGAGGCGAAGCCGTTGAAATTGAGATATAGAAATGCGCAGAGAGAGAGAGAGAGAGAGAGAGAGAGAGAGAGAGAGAGGGAGAAAGAGAAGTAAAGATAGAGGAGAAAGAGAATTAGAGAAGAAGAGAAAGAGGAGTGGGAGAGGTATAAGAAGACGAAGTGGGAGAGATAGATAATTATAGAAAGAAATACAGAAAGTAGATTTAGAAGCAAAAGGAAAGAGATGATGCAAAAGAGGTTTGGACGAAGAGTGGGACCGAAAGAATAAGTAATAGAAAGAGCGAGAGAGAATGACAGTTAAGAACAGAGCGTGAAGAATGAGATAAGGCGAAGCAGAAAGAAGTAAATAAACAAAGAATGGCCCAAAAATAGAGATGGGGAGAGGGAGAAGAGAGAGAGAGAGAGTAGGAGAGAGAGAAAGAGAGAGAGGGAGAGAGAGAGAGAGAAAGAGAAGGAGAGAGAGAGAGAGATAAAACAAAGAGAAGATAAGAAAAAAGCGAGAAGAAGTAGATATATAACTATATAGTATCAACAGAAAGAGCTGAATTGATTATTTGCATCTCTGCTTACTTTGCATTCTTATTATCCTCATATGCATCATCATTATCATTATGATCATTATGATCAGCAAATGTGCCAGAGAATTGTCTCTGCTTCCGTTTGTTCCACTTTTGATGCAACAATTGGTTTTTCTCCATTTGAGTTTAAAATTATTGTGATTATTTCAGACTCGTTACAGTCATTGTTGTTGTTGTCGTTGTTGCTGTTGCTGTTGCTGATGTTGTTGTTGCTGTTGCTGTTTTGAACTGTACACCTGTTGCACTTGTGCCTCTTGTTCTCACAAGCAACAGCGACTAGAGACACTTGAGATATTAAACTCGCATTTGCAGCCAGATTTATTGGACCATTTGTCGAGCTCTTTGTTTAACATACAAATGTTAATTGCTAAGTTGATGCAGCTGCTGTTGGCAACGTTGTTGCTATTGTTATAATTATTATTTTTGCTGCTGTTAATTCTCTAAGCCGACAAGACACTTTTGATGATCAAGTTCGTTGCCTAAGTCATTCGTTTAAGTAGACAACAACAACAACAACTACTACTACCTTAGGATCATCTCTATTTGGGTCATCGCTGTCGTTGCCGCACCCAAACTGCTGCCAAGTTGAAGGCGGGGGCAGGCAGACACATCAGCGACTGTGGCATGCATCATAAACACGCAATCGAAACAACCAAACAACAACAGCAACAACAACAACAACGCGCCTTGCACGTGAGCGTTGAACAATGAGCTTAACATTTATTTGGATTTCGAAATGGACTGATATAAAAGTCTTGCATAAAGTGCGCTCACCCAAGTGTTTTAATGGCCACAAAAAAAAGCAGAAATAATAATAATAAAAATAATAATAATAATAAAACAGAAACAGAAACTGTAAGAAAATCCCATTTTTGGGGTATATTCAACAACCCACAGCTGCGTCTCGATGTCGAGCTCAACTACATTTATTACATATGCTTTTCAAGCTATCTCTATCTATATCACACTCTCTCTCTCTCGCTCTCACGCGCTCTCTGTTGGTCTGACCTTCAAAACGCGCCAAGATATCAAATATTTGTGTCTGCAACACGCCCCGAAAAAGGCAGCCTCCCAAAAAGTGGCTTGAGTTCTTCATGACAGACAACAGACGCAATCCATCAAAGTTGTTGTTGCTGCTGCTGCTACTGCTGTTGTTTCGTTATTGTTGTTGTTATGGCCCAAAGGCAACATCAGCAACAGCAAAAGCAACAGCAACAAGTAATAATATTTGTGCAAAGTGTTAAGGCCACAAAAGCGCAGACAGCAGACAGTAGCGACTGCCGTAGACAGAGGCAGCAACACAGTAGCTGTTGCTGCCACATACATAAGCACACACGCGCAAAAAAAGGAGCAACAACAACAATAACAACAACAACAACAGCAGCAACAAGCAGCAACAACAACCAGCAACTGGACAGGATCAACAGGCGGTAGGCTTAGATGGCGGCTTCCATAGACGACAACGTTTTGTTTTAATTTACTCGACGCCGACATAGTTGTTGTTGTTGTTGTTGTTACTGTTGTTGCTATTGCTGCTGTTGTTGTTGTTGTTGCTGTTGTGGTTGCTGTTGTTGTTGTTGATGGGTTTCCTGTTTAGATAGTTTTTGTGATTTGATGTGATACACCTTCATGTTGCAAGCAGCGAGGCTGTGCAGCTTGCTTGCTGGGGCATCCACTTTGATGTACGTACACTTTGAAATGTTGTTGATGAGTACGCGAGATATTTAAAGATTGCAGCAACAAATGCGGCGACAGCGACGCCCGCTGCAGCGACAGCGACAGCGGCTGAGCAGCTTGCGGTGGCGTTGGTGCTGTGGCTGCTTCAACACTCTGGCTGCAACTCTGGCTGCAACTCTGACTCTGGCTTATATAATAAATTTAAATGCACGCCTGCCTGGACACTTGCATGGAAAGCTGGACGTGTGGGGCGGGGGGGACATGTGAACAGGGGGGCGGGGGACATGTGGACGGGGGGTGGATGCAACTAGCTTTCCAAGCAGTCTGCCGACCGACTGCCTGACTGGCCTGCCTCGCAGAGTTGAAGGCGGCACTGCACAGTGGCACCAAACCAGCAAACTGTTGATATACAAAAATCAATCTCGATAAAATCTATCAAATGTCAGTTATATTGCCTTCTGCATGTTGTCTGAGACACAAATGATTAACTGTTTAACTTGAATTGTAAATATAAATATAAATATAAAGATCGGATATAAATAAATTATAGAGATAGAAATGATTAGATATTTATTATTGTATTTTTACAATTCCATATAATATTACTATTATTTAATATTTATAATAGTTTTATTTTTATTTTTAATTTAATATTTAATACTTATTATTTGTTATTTATTTGAATTATTTATTTATTAATTACAATAAGAAAAGCAATTACAATTGTAAAGCTTACATATACACGAAGTGCCACTGTGCAGAGTTCACTGTTATTTGCTCGCTTGTTGCTGTTGTAGTAGAAGTAGTTGTGGTTGCTGTTGCTGTGTTGTTGTTGTTGTTGTAGTTCTTGTTGGTGCTGTGGCTTGTGTGGCTTGTGTTAAGCTGACACTTAGCCAGCGACTAAGAGATATTCATTAAAATGGCCAAGAGCAATTGCATAACTTATGTGTAACAACAGCTACTTCAACAACAACAACAACAACAACAGTAACGACACCAAAAGAAGGCAGAAGAGACACCGAGAGAGAGAGAGAGAGCGAAGCCGAAAACATAAGCAATTTCGAGTGAACTTAGTTAAGCTAAACAATTAAATCAATTAAGCACAAACTCGTATGAAAGCAACACCAAACTGGCCCTGAGATTGTTGGTAGGTGGTAGTTGGTAGTTGGTAGTTGGTGGAGTGAGTGGAAGGTGGAAGGGGTAGGTAGTTGGGGGTAGGGGACTCGGCCTGGTTCTGGGCTTCTTGGACTGAGCTCTGCACTCTGGTGACGCCCAAAAGGCCAAGTCACGGCCGCCAATGGCAATTATAGAGCATAAAACATCGATAATCATAATAATTAAGCATGACTCGGCAGAATGTTGTTGTTGCTGCAAGTTGCAGCACACAGAAGCGGCAAGGTTGACAGTAGAGCAGCGCTTAGATACGCAGCGTCGCGTCGCTGTGTAAACAGGCCAACGATGTGGCTGAAGGTGATGATGATGATGATGATGCATCAAATGAAGGGCTCAGGCATGCGAGGGAAATCTATTTATTAATAACTAAACATCGGACTGCACATAAATTGTTAATTAAAGGAATTTGGTTCTATTTTGTTTGTGTGAAATACAAACGTGAACTTGAACGTGAATTCAAACGTGAATGTGAACGTGAACTCTTCACAGCGATCGCGACTGGCAGCATGATTTGTGTATTTAGAAAGTGCTCCATTCTCTTCAATCTCTTCATTGTCTGCATTCTCTTCATTCTCTGCATTCTCACTATTCTCACCATTCTTAGCATTCTCTCCATTCGTTATTCTCGCAGAGAGCACTATCAAATGATCATCATAAGACCAGTTACTCAAACGTCACGAAGGCTACGATCAATGTAAGACGCCCACTTAAAGAACTGATCACTGATCTATAAATGCAGTTATTTCTATTGAATCCAGCTTGCGATTTGCATTTCCCAATCACTAAACACACATAGTAATAGTAATAGCAATCGTAAACTATGTAATAAAAGAATAAAGCAATTCAAAACTGTTTCAAATCATTTACGATTTCTTGTATTTTTCTATTTCTGAATTTCTGAATTTCTGAATTTGTGTTGTTTATTTTAGCGCTTTTGTTGCACAGTTTGAAGCCATTGTTCCGCTTGGCTATTAATGTCAAAACTACTGTTAAAAAGCTGAGAGACAGAGGCACAAACAAACCAGCGAGAGAGGGACAGATAGAAAGAGAGGGAGAGGGCTAACATTAGTAACAATTGGCAATTTGCTTTAATTGTGTTGACAACAAAGCGAAACGTAGAATTATTTCGTAAACAATGAAACAAAGTTAACTTTTTGGCAAATGGTAACACCTCCAATGGTCATCATAATAATGAAGATGTTGATGATGATGGAAATAGGTAGTGAGGCCACCCCTAAGTCGTATTAATGCTGATGATAGCGAGACAAAGAACCAGAAGCTAAATGAATGTTTAGAAGATAAATCAGAGTTCTTCTTTGAAGCCCTGATTCAACCAGCTGGAAGCTCAAACAGAGAGAGAGAATGATTCATCAGCTTTGTGAGTTCTTCTTCTTCTGCTCAATGATATGACAATTGGGACAATGGAGTTGCTTAAGAAATGCTGACTCTGTCTCTTTGGACTGTTTCTATTTGACTTTCTGAGATCAATTAAAATCATTCGACTCTAACCTCAAATTTTAATGTTAATAACGTTAAAAGCGTTTTCACTTTACGCCCATTTCAAGCTTGATTTGTTAAGAAAAACTTTGTAATTGTGCTTAATTTCATAAAATGTTCATAACTTTTTTGCTATAATTCAATTTGCGCAGATTTTCTCTTTTTATTTTCGTTTTTTGTTTCTATTTTCTCAACAACAAAAAAATTTCCCTGACGCTTTTCATGTGCAAAGTAAACGTTTTATTTTTCTTCTTTCTTTCCATTGCAGTTTCCATTATTTTGCTGAATTCGTCATTTGTCAACTTTTCTTTTAATAACCAACACGTTCAACTGCCCAAGTGGCTTGTGCATTTGAGCGAAACCACAAAAGCAAAGGGGGACACAGCACAGAACAGCTGCTACAATAAGTGTGAGAAAGAGCAAGAGAAAGAGAGAGACCGAGAGAGAGTGAAATAGAAGGAAACTTGAACTAATTGTTTGGAAAGTCATTCAATATAGAAGCACTTTCGACTGTCCCTAACCAATCATGGCTCTGGCATTATAATTTCGCAATAACTGGAGCATGAAATGTTATAACACAATGTCTAACTTTATGGCTAAAGCGAAGCAGTTAATGTTTAACAATAACAACAACAACAACCACAATAGATAAATGTAAGCGATAAAACATCGTTTAATTTGAATATTTCCGACTACAATAGAAATCACAATAATTACAGGCAGAAATCGATTGTCTGACAAAATCAAACGATTAACGATCATTTCTATGGACTTCGCTGGTTCCACTTTCGTGGAGCTAGTTCCTATGCGGAAAGCGGAAACATTTATGTTTACTTCACAAAACGAAACTCGTCACATCGCATTCAATTGAATTCAAATTGGATTTTAATTGATTGGCAAATACTCTTCAATTGTTTGACTTACCTCCTTAATTGATCTGGCGCCTTATTGATGCATCAAATGTTTGTTGAAGCTGAAAGCAGAGCAAAGATTTACACAATCGATTAGTTAAATTCAATAAGGTATATTTATAGAACACTCAGAGACTATCCCATATATAAAGCTACACAAATGAGCATCAACATATTTGTTTACTAATCAAACAAAAGCTGAATTTGCATACTAACTAAATTCCAGCTCAAAGACAATTTGCATTATAGAGGCTAATGAATATCGCACCTGCCAAGCAACAATAGAGTCGGGTCACCATCCCAGTCACTGTCACAGTCACAGTCACAGTGGGTGATTAAACGAGGTGGAAATTTTGCGCTGGCCAAAGAGTTTACAGTTAACAGAAACGGTCAAGATGAACGGTAAGCAGGGAACAGCAGAAGGTTGAGGGAGAAGCCAGGCAACCTTTGAATCAACCTCAATGCTTTTGTGTCAAATGCGCTTAAAATGCAAACAAAATATTTCAGTAAAAAGATTTAAAACGCAAAGAATAAAATTAAAAAAAAAATAAAACAGAAACGAAGCAAAAAAAAAAAAAACGCCAAGCAAACCGGTTACAGCATAATAATATCGGTCCGAGAACCCAAGAACCGGTTGGATTTAAGCTTTATATACTTACATATATGACTATATATTATATATATAAGTATATTTACTTCAGATTGGCACAGAACCAGAATCAGAATTGGATTAATACTTGTACTATCTGAATACATCTGCTGAAGGTTTTGTAACTTTGGCCAGAGGTATGCGAGTATTTCAAATGAAATGTTGACTGACAAACAAATTAATTTCAATTAAATGTTGATTGGAGTTTTATTTGAAAATCATAAAGCGGCGACATGCGACTTGAGAAGAGATAAAGATCTAAACAGCTTCTACTTCCCCTCTCGCTTCCTAGTGCGACTGACAGGCGTGAAGTGAGTCAAAATATGAAATAACAACAGCAACAAAAACAAAAACAACAACAACAGTTAGCTTAATGCTTCTGGCCATATATACTGGACTTGTACTCGTAGTTATTAAATAAGTCGAAAACTACAGCAAAAAGTCTCGCAAAACGGCACCAAAAATCGTAAAGTTATTGCCTGTCAGGCCAAGTGACGGCTGCCCAATCTTGTGGTCCACGTCTCTCTCCTCTCCACTCCTCTACTCTTCTGTCTACTTCACACAGTCTGCTTTTTATAATACTTCTTTTTTTTTGCATGGTGAAGCTTATTGAAAAGTCTTCCGCTTTTCGAAAATTACATGAACTGAGGGTGCAGCAACTACGAGTTGAAGGTGTTGCCGAGCTGCAGTGGGGTGAGCAGTGTTGCCGAGTTGCCGAATGGCTGTAAGAGTAGATAAGCAATCGGCGGGTTTTGGTTTCGGTTTTGGGTTGCTGCTAATCACAAGGTGCCTGCCCGCCTGTCCATTGATTTATTGGCAAATTTCAAGTTAACACTTTTTCCTAAATTGAGTTATTTATTTCGCTTGCCACATGCTGCATGCTGCATACTGCATGCTGCATGCTGCATGCCGCCTGCTGCCGTTTGCCGTTTGTTGCACTTTTGCTATAATTTCACAGCACATGATCACATGAGGTCGTCACGTAGTCTGCAAGCAAAAACCTGAAGGAAACGGAGGAACGACAAGTCGCTGCATTTAGATTTATATTCCTAGATTTTGGCAGTCGTGTTAATGAAGTTGCTGATTTATGTTCTCACATTGCAGCGGAAAAATCGATTTGAGTAATTCTAGTTTAATTTGATTTGATTTCCAACTATCGTCTAATCAAGTTTACTGCAATGCACAAATAGTTTTTGAATGCCAACGGATAAATGAGGGCAGGCAACAGTCTGGCAACTCTGCTGCTTTTATATCCTTTCTTCTGCCTTCCACTTGAGTGCTGCCCTTGTGGGTTTAAATTCCTTTAAGTGTGTACACACAAAAAAAAACGTGTTAAGTAACGTTTGTTTTGTTGAAAATATAATTAATGTCTCTTCCTAATGTCCATAAAATCTTCCGTATGTGCGAAATGATCATTTTACCGCAAAATAAAACTGTTTAACTTATTACCCGGAAAATTGAAGGTGAACTTCACATGGTGACGACTTATGTATGTGTGTAACGTAAGTTTGCAACTTGGCTTTTCCTCAACGCGTTTTCCTATTTCCCATACCGAAACCGTTAACCGTAAACCCAACAAACGGCGTCATTGCCAAGTGCGAAAATAACGCAAAAACACACAAAAAAGTACAGAAAAAGAGAGAAAGAAAAACAGACAGAAAAATGAAAAGCTGTTGTTGTTGTGGTGGTTGTGGTTGTGTGGCTGTAAAGTATTCACAATGTGAATACGCGATTTATAAGGAGAGAGAGATGCTGCCACACACATAACTGAAAAACAAAATCAACAGAGTTAATTATGTGCATTAAATGTTTTAATTAATGCTTTTCTATCGATTGAGCAGGGACAGAAACCGAAACAGTGAAAGTTATTAACATTTAACAGCAATCGCAATGAACGAGAGACTGCGAATGCGACTGCGAGTGTGAGTGCGAGTGCGAGGGAGATAGACACACTCGTAATACTCATGAATTAAGCCAATGTTAATACGAGTCGTAAGTGAATAAGCTGCAAACATGTTGTGCGTGCTGTGAGTTTTATGAGCACTCGAACTACTCACTTACTGTGTGTGTGGGCAACACTCATACCTGACTGAGTGCTTCCCCACTTCCCCACTTGCCCACATGCAGAGATGAGACGCAGGTGAAATTGAATTTAGCGGAATTTATCAATGAAAGTGCGAATGAGAGAGTCTGTCCGAAGTTGTGGGAGGGCTAAGCTGTTGTCTGCCTTTTAAGTACGAGCTAAATACCAAATAGGTTTCCTCATTTTCCAATTGAAGCTGTCGATTGCACATCATTTAAATTATAACTGTAATTCCACATTTATCGATTTGTGGAGGAGAAATCAACTTGATGCTGAATCCTAAGCGCTCTCAGTTACTCAGTCAGCCGATATCACATATCGATCTAGTTTTCAGCTTAACTTCCTGAGTTCTGCGCTTTCAAGTTAATCTCGTCATTTTTAACCTTTAAGATGCCATTCTAAATCTCAGATTTACCTTAGAAAAATTCAAATGAAGCGTGTTGAACTCTGAGATTCGTTTAAGCAACAATGTATCATGGTCAACAGCTAATTTACATTTCGATGTTATACAACAAATAAACGATGGTCCATAAATTGAGGTAAAACAAAGAATTACACAAGCTAAAAATATGATTTCTTTTGTGCTGTTTGCATGGAATTTAACATAATAACTATGATTTGTAATATACATTTGCATTCGGATCTATTATTGTAAAACTATAGAGCTTCTGTCTTATTTATTATATCTCAATCTTTATTTCTGTATTTCAAATAGTTTCGTTGCTTTCATGTCACATATGTTTTAATTAGTTTCGCACAAAATGCAAAAACGAAACTCTATAAATAAATAAAGAAATTTGCAATTTGAATAGCGCTACGCTTGAACCTTTCTCTGACCCACCATCTATGGAGCTTACATAATTCCAGAGCAGAGTGCAAATTTCTATTCGCGGGTTTCCATAATTTAATGATAACTCTTTATGGCCCTCTAAAACCTGCACTTGGCCCGTCAACCGTCAACTGGCAACCGTCAGTCAAATACACGTTTCAATACGAAACTTGAGACTTTCGTTTTCCCGGGGCGCGTTGCGGCGCGCAGTTATCTGGAAGGCTTTTCTTGGCATCCCAAAGATTTGCAATCAAAATTTTCTATCAGACAGTTACAAAATATTTGCGGTTTCTTTTCTGCTTGCAACCAATTAGCGGCCGATTCGCCAAGATACACAAATAATAAATCGCAGACTAATAAAAATAATACAAATATGCAATGCCAGCAATGGCAACAACAACAACAATAATAATAACAATAACAACAGGCGCCTTATGTTGCATGTGCGCTGTAATGTGGCTAATGCAACCGGTTGCTGCCCAGCCGAAAAACTGCAACTGCAACTGCAACAGTGACTGCAACAGTGACTGTGACTGCGACTGCGATTGCGACTGCGTCTGCGACGGCAGCGGCAGCGGCAACAACGACTTTCCATTTTCAAATGTTTTTTGCGCCGGCAACTGGCCACGGCAACTACAACAACAACTGCAACAGCAAATGCAACTGCAACAACATCAGCAACAACCACAACAACAGCATCGACAACGGCAGCAACATCGACAACTTTTCATTTCGTTTTTCACGCGGCGCATGCCAAAGAAAAAATAAATAAAATAAATATACACACACACACACACACACAAAAAAAGAATAAAATAATAATAAAAACAAAACGACCGAAAACTGCAAACACAGCGACTATTTTTATGGCCAACTGAAGGGTACTTAAACTTGCTCTTCAATCTCGTAACGCTCGTAACTCCTCGCAACACGCAACCTTTTAGCCATCATTTACTTTGTCACCCGTTATATGGCGTTACGATATTTATGTGTAGTCCGATATATTCCAGAAATAATTCCAAGTTTATATGCAATAACTTAAGACGATAGCTAACTCACATATGTAATACTTCTATTTTTAATATATATTTACATATATATGCTACTGCAATACACTAATAATATTATTTTAAATATATTTATATTTTTCATTATAATCTTGTAATAATCAATATTATAATATATATATTATTCAGAAATATAATATCATTATTACATTAATTACAATATCAACTGTAATAAGCAATAAAGTCAATATTCCATTCTATAATATAAATTTTATTAATAATGAATATATTTGCATTAATTAAGTTAATTAGCTTATTAACTAATGGCATTCAACTTGTGGATTCATTTGCATAATCCCCGGACGGATGACGCCCTAAAAGCGTATGCAAGCTTCGTCTAGTCTCGCATACATTTTCAACTTGGCCATTTTGGAGAATTGAAAACTGAAAACTGAAAACTGAAACTGCCAGCGATGTCTGCGCGCTGTCTACGCAGCTGGAAGTCCCCGTCCCAGTCCCAGTCGCAGTCGCAGTCGCAGTCGTGGTTCCCGTTTCCCCTTCAGAGTCCTAGTCGCAGTCTTCGGGGCGAAGACCTGGCTTGAAGTTGAAGTCACAGTCGGAGTCGGAGTCGAAGTGGATGTCGTGTGGCAAGTGCTGCAATGTTGACAATTTTTAGTTGCCGTTTGCTGTTGTTGCCGTAGTAGTAGTACTTGTTGTTGTTGTTGTTGCTGTTGTTGTAGTTATTGACCGGTCTTTGCCTTTCACGATAGACCAAGTTGGGGCATGGTTATTAGTGGGCGTAATGTTGTTGTCGTTGCTGTTGTTGTTGCAACTGCTACTGGTTGTTGTTGTCGTTGTCGTTGTTCTTCTTGTTGTTGCTGCTGAAGTCTCAACAAACCGACGCTTTTGCTTTCCACAACCACAGCAATAATTGTCGATTGCCTTTTTTGGGTCTGCACAGCGGAAACGTTGCTGATTGCACTTGCAACAGTCGTAGACACAGCGAGAGTTGAATGTGCCACGTTTTGTATTGTTGTTCAACAGATTTGACTACTTCGATTTGCGTCTATCCACAAACGGAAGCCTCAGGCAAATAAACATATTACAAATAACAAATAACAAACAACAAACAAACGTTGTTCCCTGTTGATGAGTCAAGCATAAAAATTCTATAGGCGCATATTGGCGTGGCAAGTTGTCGGTGAACTTGCCCCCAAGAGCACAATGCAAATCGTGAATGTACTTCCGTTCAAGCCGATGACAATGGGCCAAGTTAAAGGTGGAAACTCAATTCGATATATGGCTTAAGGAGCGGAAACAGTTTAAGCTTTTGTTGAGCTCAAGTGAGAATAATTGAGAATAGTTTTGAAGTTATCTCAATGGTTACTTGAATCATTAAAATACAAATAAAGAAGATAAAATCTCTAATCATAACTTTAGTTAGCAATTTGTTTGTTTAATGATTTAAACTTATTTAAGTTGGTTTCTGTTTCGGTCTAATTGCCATTTGCATGCTGAAGAGATTCCAATTAAGAAACTAGAACTTTTTATGCGTTGCAACTCGCCTTTTGGCCATCCTACGGCTGCATTCTCTAAATGATTTCCTTAACATTGCTTTCAAACCATTTATCATCTTTAGAACACGCGCTTCAACCCGCGGCGAGGCTCAAAATAAATGAAAAATAAAACCAAAACAAAAACAATAAATAAAACTAACAAGAACGCAGTTTGAAGCAAACTTTTGGTACGCCCAATGCAGTTTCTTGACCTTCTTGGGCTATTAACATTACCATTGACGTTAAGTTAACATTAAGAACAATAACATTAAGCAATTAACTGTTAATTTTAACAGCAAAAGTCTGCTGTGCGTTGACTGAAAGTTGACGCATCTAAAGTTGACAACGTCATCAAAGCTGTTGTTGTTGTTGTTGTTGTTGTTTTTGCTGCTGTTGTTGTTTTCGTTGTTGTTGCTCGCTTTGTTGGACACATTTTTACCGTTTGTAAGCTGTCAAATTTGTTGTCATTGAGTGTGTGTGTGTGTGTTTGTTTGTTGTTGCTTCAACTAATTTGTTATTATTTTGACATTAATTTGTTGATGATTTTTGAATGAATATTGCTGCGGGCAATGAATAATTTGTTACTGTTATTGGTAGATCTGGAGTGTCGCCTCAAGGGAGAGTGAATGAACCTGTAGCAAGTAAATCGATAATTTGTAATTTTTATGGAAATTGCTACGAGTTTCAACAATATCTAAACATCAATCTGCTCATCTAATTATTCATTTAAAAATAAAATTTGAATCAAAGGAATCACATGTCTGGCAACTCTATCAGCAGAACGGCGTATAACGAAGCGTGGTGAGTTGCCAGTTGGTCTACTAAGAATTCACCACAAAGCTCTAAAATATACAAATAAAGGTCAGGGCTTGCTTTCCCTTTCTTGATAAGCTATAATTATTGTTTAATTTTTATATTCACTATTATTTTATAATTAACAATAATATTTTATAATCATCATTTGTATTTGAATTTTACAAAGTATATTAAATAAATAATAGGAAAAACATAAAAATATTTATGATAATTATGGTTTTCAAAGAGAGTTATGTAAATACAATGTTGTCACCTCCTAGAAATAACGTTTCCACCTGCTTGCTTCAGCATTGTCATTATCATTATCATTATCATTATCATCATCAATAGCAACTGCAGTCGCAATGCGATGCCAAATACGTGAGGCCTAAAACATTCACGCAATTTCCTGCCCACTTTGCGCTCCTCAGAAATTGTCGTATAGCCGCGGCGGGTATTTGTTTTTTGGCATGCGGTCTGCATTTAAAACGTAAACAGAAAAATTTCTTGTTAATTACGCCACTCACTAGCATTAACACATTTCCCTGTCATCATTCTGCTGACCCAATTTTCGAGTTAAATAAAATAAGCGACTAACTGAGCAAAGCGAAGCGACTTTTACCGCACATTGAAATTAAACAATTCCATTATAGTAAGTTTATTTTCTTTTTCGTTTTCACATTTTATTCAAAAGATTGCAAAAAATGTTTTCAACTTATTCGTTAACGCTGACAGTTGCAATTTGGCCGAGATGCCCAAAGGGGACAGAAAATGCCAACGGCCAGCATTATAATTAAATGTGAGTCCAATTTCTGGGACATGCAGCCAAGTAACTTGTTGCACATACAAAATTGGGGCGGCAACTGAGCTCAGCTCTGAAATTGCACTAAATTCCAGTAAAAAATGCAAGTGATATTAACAGTAATTAAACGCTCTGTTTTGTACATTATTCCAAATGATAGAATGTATGGGAAATGAACTTGACCGAGCAGTAAAACGATCTGGCAACGTCGCGACACCGTTTGTAAAACGAGAGTCATTCATTTAGTTTTGGCCAATTCAAAGTGAAGGCCATGTCAAATGTGAATTTATTATCAGAGTTTGTAATTTTGTAACAAGATTCACACGCTTTTAACCTGAACATTTGTTTGCGCATCATCAGCAAACATCATTACCATTATAATTATCATTATCGCATTCATTAACGTAATCATCTTGAGCAGGCGGCAATTAAAACGAGAGCGAAAGTAAAACACTTAACAAGTTAACTATAACAATTGCATACTTCAAAAAACCAACAAAAAATACACAAATGAAAACAATAAACAAATAAAAGAATCCACGTCAATTGAAAGCTTTCGCTGTGAAAATGAATTAAATTTTCGTCTTGCAATTGCCAAGTAAATGAAATTAAGTGAAAATTGATATTGCTCATGAGAAAAGCTAATTAAATGCAAATTGTTGTGGGCAGTTTAATGATACTGATACTGCCTCCCTACTCCCCTCTCCATTTATCCACTTCATGGCTGCCTCTGCCAAACTCAATTAATCTTTGGCCATAAAAAATCATCCAGTGTCATGACTTTAATTACTTTATTACAAACCCCTGGCCGAAATTGGTCTGCATTCCTTTTGGCCCGCACACTGCTGATATATGGCCCAAAGATTCGGGCTTGGCATGTGGCCAGAGCTCTGACTCTCGGCCAGAACTTGTGGGCTGGCATTTGAGGCGGCCTTAGCGGTACTTCGACTTAAGAGGCCCCAAAAATTAACCAAAGACAAATCGCTTACGCCCCCCGGCCAACAATATGTGAGCAGCATAACAATTTAATATAACATTTTATACATACATACTCTCACATATGCACACATATGCAATCTTATTTATAAGCTAACTGGCAGTGCAAAATAATTTAATTTATAACAAAGACGATGGCAGCTGTGCACAGTGGGTGTAGCTTGCTGAAAAAATAAAGCTTTTCTTAATTAAAACTATAGTGCAAATAATATAATTATATTGTTCATTACTATTAAATTATAATTGATGCATTTGTAAATAATTTCTCACTTTATTCCACTTTAAACGGAAACTCACCTCTAACTTAAGCTCAAGGGGAATTTATTTACAAGGTAACATTTACTAGTTTCAGTTATTTTCTCAGTAAACGTCCTAGAAGAGGTCGTCCTGTGTTGATATTTTCGTGCGCTCTGAGAGTAGAGAGAGAAAGAGCACGGTGAAGATCTAGGTAACTCACCACATTGAAATACGGCACTTTAAAACTCAGCATTTCCCCACCCACGTTCAGAACATAGTGCTCATTTGTTAAGCGGTTTTTGCTCACCTGCGGCGTTGCCAGATCCACTTCTAACATTGTGAATTTTGCTTTCAATACGCAAATGCTATGAAATTTAAAGTATTTAACCCATTTCCACTGTGCCGCACAGTGGGCAAACACAAATTGCAGATCTAAAGGCCATTGCCACTGTGATCACACAAACAACGAGCGAGGGGCGTGCTCGGCTTAAAGGCAAACACACAGGCAGTTCGACAGGCCTCCCGCGACTTGACCAAAAAACAAAGCAAAAAAGCACAAAATTAATAATGAATGCGTTGCTTTGCTGCAACAGCAGCTGACAGGCATTAAGTGAATGAAATGTGGGCAAGTGTATTAAAAATTAATTAAAAAACAACTACAAAGCTGGCGAGTAGAAGAAGCACGAGAAAGCGCAGAAAGTAAGTAGAGAAATGAGTATTGTTATTATGACTTCAATATGAGGCTGACTCAGAGTGGAGGCTACGTGAGTTGCACGCCAAATCAAAGCTAGAACATGCCACAAAGCGGCAAAAGCCCCACAAACGGCGATGTTCAATGGCTGGTAGCAAATTGATTGCCAACGAGAGTAGAGATTGGACTGAAGAGAGTGTGGAGTGTGGAGTGCGGAGAGTGGATAGTGGATCATAGAGAGAGCGAGAGAGTCGAAGAATTGACCCACTGGTGCGAGTATCGGGAAGATACAAAGCGTTAGAATCGTTTAACTGCGCTGGCTAACTGTGGCAAGACCTCAATATCAATAGAGAACGTGCCACGCTCCTCCGGCAAGTGATTTGCAGACAGAGAGACTTCCCCGAGGCGAATAATATTCGGTATATTATTGTTGTTGTTCTTCTTCTTCATCTTCTTGTTGTTGCCCAATTTGCATAATTAGCGTACACTTTTCGGCCATTTAACAGCGCTTCTTTAATCACCTTTTAAGTGAGAGTTCAAATTATTGACAACACAACGAACTGCAAAGCGAAAGTCTACAGTATTGTACATAGAGCAAGATGTACCTTTTGTCTGTATAACCATGAGGCAGGTGACTGCCAAGAGACAAGCATTTGGACAGAAAAATGTCTACGAAGAATTGTATCACTCATAAATGCAGCGCAATTAAAGGTCAATCAACTTTTGCAGTTAGTACAGAAATACTTATGAACAGAAGTGAGGCAGCTTCAACAAAGAATGTGATTCAATTTACGATTGAAGTCAAGTCTCAAATGCAGTGTAGGGTATATGCTAAAGATGGACTATAAAAAAGTAACAATTGATGCAGAGTCAACGAAGAGTGTGCTATAAAGTCAGGGAAATTTATTTAACACTGAAGTGTTAAGCACACTTTGCAAATGAGCATGCCTGAGTGTAGGGTATTTCCCTCCGAAAAACGGGAAAAGAAGCAAGAACTGAAGCAGATTCCAGGAAGAAAGAACTTACTATAAATTACTATAAAAACAAGGAAATCAATTGGAGATTGATGTGTCAAGCACACCCAACAAATGAGCCTGCCTGAGTGAGGGTATTTACTTACAAAAGACGAAGAAAGCACTGATGTGACATACTCACTCAGTAAATGAGCATGCCCGAGTGGAGGGTATCTGCTCACAATGGATATTTGCCTACCAGCTGAGGAATGTGCCGTAGCAGCATCAGCAAACAAACGGTAACAGTTTTCATAACAGAAGCAACCTATTGAAAATGAAATGCAGTCCAACAACAATGACGACGATTATGATTTTTCCGGTCAGACGATGTGGCAGGTGGCAGTTGGCAGTTGGCAGTTGGCAGTCTGCAGGTGGCAAGTGGCAAGTGGTAAGTGGCAGACAGTGTGGAATCAGCATACCACTTCATCAACTACTCGTTGCAAATATTTACATGTAGCTAGCGATAAGCTCGGCTAACTGCCGAGATAAGAGCTGATAATACGTTTATGGCTGTAAGACTTGCTGAGGGAAAAAAGAGAAAATCTTTTTCAGTTTTTCTGCTTTTTTTGGGTTAGGCACAAAGAGACCTTTACCCGGAAGCAATTCAATGGGTGTTGCAACTGGCTTGGGCAGCTACTTTTACTTTAAACTAGCTTGCATAATGCCCCTCAGACGGCCTAACAGTTACATATACGTATAGAGATGCAACTACAGATACAGATGCCTTTGCAGCTATCTATCTATATACAGATGCAGATACAGATACACGCCCCAAATAGTGCGACAAAGTGTCGCGATCCGAGCGTTAATTCAAACAAATTGCAGCATAAATGCATTATAAAAGGCAGAGCAACAAACACTGGCGACAGTGTGACCGTGCGTCAATGTGACAGTGTGACAGTATTAAAGGCAGCGAGAATGCTGCGACTAGAGATGCCGCATTGAGAATGCATATGATAAATTACAGCAGCCCAAGCTTGCTGCAACATTCAGCTGCCACAAAATGTGGGCTGCAACGCACAGTGGGTACAGAATGAGCAACAATTGCAGGTGTAAACATTCTGCAACGATTTAAACTCTGTATTTTGAATTGAAATTCACCACGTTTAGAAATGAAATTCACCACAGCGAAATAACTTTAGTTGAGAGCACAGAGAGCTCTTAGTGCACATTTCAATTGCAGAATAATTGTAGAACAATATCTCTAATATTTTTAAATGCTTATTAATCATAACAAACATAAACCATAGCAACAAATCTTATTGTGTCACGCTTTAATTCACTGCATTAACTCATCTATTTTGTTCGACTTCTAAACACAATGAGGTTGCGTTTTGTATTTTCATGCATTAATGATGATGTGCACCCCACTGTGCAGCAAGTGCTTTGCTGTCGTTGTTGTTGTTGGTCGGCTGCTGGGACTGCAACTAATTTGATTAATGATAAGCTGAGCTTAACTGACGACGATTGTGATTCATTATGTGCGCACATCCAGCACACTTAGCGCAAAAGATACAGATACAGAAACAGATACAGATACAGATACAAATACGCAGCGAGCAGGGGCAAGTGGAAGTGGAAGGGGAGGGGAGGGGAACGGGGATTGGGCATTGGGGAAAAGGGGAGGCAGATGGCTGGCATGGAATTCATATCGAGTGCCAAAAGAATGAACATTATTTTATTAGCTAAACAACAAGTGTCTGTTGTTTATGAACAGTGAGTGCGTTTATGCTTCCAATTGAATTTCGTGCTGCGTTATCTATGAGATACAATTTTCAATTTACAATTTACAATTTACAATTGCAATTCAGTTTGCAATGTGCGCTGATTACTTGCAATGAGCCATTTCCTTTGTAGCCAACTGACACGCCAACTAATGCCATAGACAAATCCGTTGTTATATCCATAACCATCAGCATATCAACCCGTCACAGTCACTTGGCCACTTGCCTCATTTGGGTCAAAACGAAGCGGACGAACAGATCTAGATCTGTCTGACTGCCTATATTTGATATATAGATACACATATGTAGATATATGAACTAATTGATGAATCAGATCAGGTCTTATCGTCTCTCTAGCCTAATTCCAACTCCCCTCATTCACGCATACATACAAACATTGGCAAATACATTCACACTCTAGCAACTGCGTTGTCGGCTTCACGCGCTAGATGGCGCCAGCTTGCAAATAGAATGAGACTTGATTTGCATCAGAATTTGCCTGCTAATCAATTTAGAGTAGCTAAAGAATAAGAAATGTCTGCCATAGTTTGCACGTACAGGGTATAAGAGAGTATACAGGGAATCAATGGGTCCAATCTTTTACGATCAGCAACAAACATTCTATATTTATTTGTGGAAAACTCGAAACATTGCAAATCATTTATGACGTAACTATTGTCGATAATATTATTTATGTTGTTATTGAGGCTGCGCTTATTGTTGTTATTATTGTTGTTGTGTTGGATGTGTTATGTTGTTTGTTGTTGTGCTGTTTTTTGCTAGTTTTATTGTTGTTGCTGTTGCTGCCGCAATGAGCTTAATGTCTTGGCCAAAGTTAGTGTATAAGTGTGAGTAGCAAAAACGTTAGCTGGTTCGAGTTTTTGGGCGCAAGATACTTTTCTTGGCCATTTAGGCCTTCTCACGCTCCTTTCGTTCCTTGTCACGCTGCGCTTGCTTCTCCTTTTGCAACTTTTCCCTTTCCTGTTTAAGCTTTTGGCGTTCCTTTTCTTTCTCATCGAGGCGTTTCATTTCCTCCTTTTCCCAGCTCTCGAATTCTTCGCGCTCTTGTGTCAACTTAACCAACTCGGCCATCTCCTGATCGGAGACCCCTTCATCGATGTCCTTTTGCATTAGTTCCACCTCACGAGCCATGGCTTCCTTGGCCTTGCGGCGCCGCACTTTCAGTTCCTTTGCCTCAAGCAAATCTTTCTTACGCTGCTCCCGCTCCTCCTTCTCCTCCTGGCGACGCTCCTCCTCTAGTGCAAACTCCTCCATCTCATCCTCAGTATAGGGATAGTCGGGCACTGTGGCATAAAAGCGCGGTAAGCCCGTGCTAATGGACAAACCAATGGCGCCAACGAGGGCCAAGATGCCACTGATTAAAACCATATTGTACTTGGAGTTCTTGGCATGCCATTCCTTCATAAAGTCACCTTCCGGCTTGGGCAGATCACTGAATACGGCGTGGGTGCCACCACTGGGAAAATATCCAAACTTCGGCTTCGGTGGCTCCGACATGCAATTGGGGGACGGCTTGCTCGGTGTCTTTGCGGCCAATTGCCGAGTTATGTATATGAAATTATTCAATCGATTGCCGAGTACTATAATCAACAGTCAGATGTCAGAGGTCAGAGCTCAGAGGTCATAGATCGTAAGCCAGGTGAGAGAATGATACTTACTATCACGGGACAGCCGCTTTGGTGTGGCCATCAAAAGTCTAGACATCTTTTTCTCTATTTGGTGAGCGTAGAATTTGATTACTTATCGTTAAATGTGTGACTGATAAAAAGTATAATTCTGCAATGTGACAACAAATATTTCCCAAGAGTTGCTTTGATTTCTGCTCAACTCTTAGCTCTCTATTTGAAGTTTCTATTCTATTGTCAATCTGGAAATGTAGCACTCATCAATTATATGTACATTGGATCTTCATTTGCCCAGTATAGCAAAACGAATTACCAAAGATACTTACATTAAGAAAGTTGTAATCTTCACACGGGGAGAAACCTTGTGATTTTACTTTGATTATTTAACGAGTTATCAAGTCCAAGTTTCCCAAGAATTTATGCCTGACAGTATACTATGAATCCTAATAACAATTATGCCATATTTTGAATGGAAAAGGAAAGAACATTGAATATAAAGCAACTACTACATATATATAAATATAAGTATTTCTTAAGATCTCTTTACAGCTGTAACTGTACATTAGTTTGTGGTGCAGTGCTCACCCACATTTAAGCACATACGCACCACAATTCCAATTAAACAAATTCTGTGAAAAAAAAAACAAGCACAAACAAAACTTCTTGAAGATTTACCTGAGCCAAAGATGTGCAACAAAAGCATCCATTTGGAGTGATAAGAAACAAACAAGAACTCGAAAGTCGTGTACAATAATTTACACAACGGTTAACATGTGCGTACCTCTTCAGGCAGAAGAAGCGGGTCTTATCTCTGAAGATACCTAACCATAGCAAGAGAGAGAGAGTAAGAGGGAGGGAGGGAGAAGAGAACAGAGGAGAGTCATAGCACATTAGCATGTTAGAGCACATCAAAAATTTCATGGAAATTTATGACGCCTAAAGAACAAATCTACAAAGGTGTCACGTGCACTGGGAGCAACAACAATAGCAACAACAAACTTGTCAAAATTGTGGCGTTGAGACGAATGCATAATAAAAGCTGGACAGGCAGCAATAACAACAACAACGACAACAACAGCAACCAAAGTAGTTCGTAGTAGTTAAAGTAGATAAAGAAGCTAAAGAGAAGCTAATCACGTCAGTTGCAGTCTACAAAAACAACAACAACAGCAACAAAAACATTGAGAATGCGGTCAACAAACTTGTTCCCCGTTGCATTTGAATCTTTATGTGGGTGTGAGTGGGTCTGTGTGCGGCTATATATATGCATGTGTGCGTGTGGGTGATCGGAGTTATGAGTGCCGAAACATTGCTTCAGAAGGTATCGAAAATATATGCAGACACTCGTATTTATTGGAGTTGCACAAACTAGTTCAATTGAAGAACTAAAAGTGCGTTAGCTCATATTGAAATGAACGAACGAAAAGCTGCGCTATTGGAGCTCGATAACAGTTCCTGCTCTTCGATTAACGAGGATGAGTCTATTCGTTCACGCGTTCATTTGTGCATTTTGTCAGTTTTATTTGTATTTCTTGTAATTTATATATTAAACATCGGACTTGAAACGTAAATCTCGATTGCGTGTATTTGCCATTTGTTTCTTCTTCAAGCGTATGCAGATAAACGAGAGAATCGCAAATAATCCATAGAGAACAGCGCTCACGTAGCAGCGAATGGCAACATCATTGAAGGCTTGATCGGCATCCTCCCGAAATTCACTCAGACTATCGTAGTTCTCCTTTAGTCCCAAATATTCGACAAAAGCGAGCGCGTGCATTGAGTGAAACAAGCCCATAAGTAGCAACTGGATGCTGCCCCAGATGCTAATGAACAAACAGAATAGTGAGCACTTCTTGTTGAAAATGTAGACCATTATTGGAGAGCACGACTTTCTTCCTTTTGCTACAAGTGTATAGGTTTTCAATTCTACTGAATCTGAGTCTCTGACAGTTAAGGCAATACTTCAATCATTTCCATTCTCAGACAGAGACCGAGTCTCCGACTGAGAGACAGGTGTAAGACCCACATGAAATGAAAAGTTTTTGTCGGTAGCTCATGTCTAACCTTGTGCGAATTTAATGACATTAGATCTCGACGTTCAGATTGTGAAGTTCATGTGCCTGGCAACGGCAACAACGACGGCAACCACATTGGTCTATACTGGTACTACGAGTATATACATCAACTTTTTTCATATTAACACTCGCTTTCAGTTGTGGTTACGCTTGCGGTTACATTTTGGGTTGTTCAACCCAAACACTATTGGAATCATGGATTGACAGCAAGCTGCAACAGCTGCAACAATTCAGCATGAATTTCAATAAGAATTTAAGTAAATTTAAAATGATTGTATATATTTAACTCTTGCTTAAGCAGTTATTAAGCTTAAGTAGACTTAATTTGTGATAAAACAATTATATAGAAAAGCACACTTCAGTACTTGATGTAAACTATAAATAAACAATGAGTCAGATTCATAAAAAGGCTCTTGGTTACCATAAGGGGAAGCACCATCATTTTCCCTCAGTATATTTACTTACTCTTCCTAGTAAATATTCTGGGTAATGCCTTTCCCTTTATAGTCTAAGAAATAATTGAGTAATTTTCAAGAGAACTCACCTTTTTGAAGCACCAAGAAGCACATAGAATGGAACTTCGTTTCCAAAATCTCTAACAAAGCGAAAACTTTGCAATAATCATTTGTGCAAAGTGTCTGTCTGGAAAATCCGTTACAAACTTTAAGTTGTTGTGAAAATACGTTATTTGTTTTTGCAATTGCCAAATCTTTTTGAATTTTTTTATTTGTTTTTAACTTTTAGTTATTGTTGTTGTTGTTTTGCTTGCACCACGATTCATGTAGTCGTTAGTTTTATGGGTCAGATATCATAATAATGTTTTTATTGTTTTTTTTTTTTGTTATAAGCATTGCTGAAATTTGTAATAGCTTCGATTAGGCAAAGTCATTAATCGATAGTATTGACGACTATCGAGTCTGCATACTATAAAAAGAACACTCAGACAATTAATTTTACAATCGTAACTATGAAATAAAACAGGAAAAAGCTTTTCCTAAGCATTTAATTGTTCGGCATGTCTTGTAAAGAGAAAAACATGGAAAACCGTTTAGACGCATGGCAAATTCAATTATAATTTTTATTTTTACTATTTTTATGTAACTATTTATTGTGTAGCTTGAGATATCAGTCCGTAACCGAGTAGAGTTTAGCTTTAAAAAACAATCATTCAATAATTTTCATTACTGTATGCTCAAATGCCATTCGGTAATGCCCATATGGAGGTCAAGTCTGAAAGCGGAAACCCCCTAAAACCTTGACTTTAGGGCGTACCCATGACACGCAATCCCAAATCAATCAAAGTTCAGCCTTAGCTTTTGAATTGTTTTTCATTGCATTCTTGCGTTGATCATGTTACACACTTATGAGAATTGTTGTTATTTGCACTCGGTTATGGCTTGAATTCCACATTAATATTCAATATATTTTCACATTAATCCACTCACATTCATTGACATGTGCGCTCTTTCAGCGTTTGTTTTGGTTCTGCGTCTCAGTTATCTGAGGAATTCCAGGCGTGAAGAAAATTTATCAAAACAAATACAGTATAAATTATATTAAAAAAAAGAAACAATATTGCTGAATATGCACATTTAGTTATTTATATTTATTTATATTTTACATTTCTTGTGTGATTGTAATTGTTATTATGAGTGATAAGAGCGCAAGTTATGGCTCACAAGTTGTTCCTCTTGTTGTCATTTGTTGCTTCTTGCTGCTTCTTTTATTTGTTTCGCACTCTGTGAAACACTTGTTGAAAAGTACACTCACACACACACACAGCGACAGACACAAGCAAGCATAAACATATACACGTACACACACACAGGCATACACAAAGCCAAGCCGTAAGAGCGCGCACGTCTTTGAATTAGAGCTTGGCGTAGTTACCGTATAAAGCAGACTGGCTAAACAAAAGCCAAACAAAACACGAAATTGAAGCACTAGCGAAAAGAAAACGAAAACGACGCGTGCGACACAACCGACTTGCTCGACGTTCGCTGCTGGAATGAACTGAGCGAGCGAACGGGCGAGCGAGCAAGCAAGCTAACGCACCAGCTTGGGAGAGCCATCGATATTGTCGGAGCCTCATGTCTGTTAAAGTGGACATTTGGAGCTCTTTGATCAAATAAAATAGAGGATTTCCGAAATTATGTGAACTCAAAATCAAAAGATATATTTATAAATCAAATTTAAATGTTCGAGTTCGTTATAAATGCATTTTTAAATATTTACGTATAAAATGCACTGATATAAATCATTAATAAGCATCAAATATATCTATAAATGGGGATAAAGCAAAATATAATAATTCTAATAAATAGTTACTATAGTCTGTATATATTTAATAGTTTTAAATTTAGATACTCTCAAACAACTGTTGATGGTGTCTTAATATCGCTCTGTTAACATAACATTTCGTTCTCAGAGAGAAACCGGCTTACGCTCAATGCATTGAGTAGAAATAATGTGTTTTAGTCAATGCGCTCAACAAGTGTCCAGTTGTGTCCGACAGAAAGCTGCTTGCTTCGACGCTCTTACCGAAAATGTTATTACAATGTTATAGGTTAATGGTCAAAGCTTAATTAATTAATAAAGCAAGATAAAAATTTACGATTACGATTCAATATAGAAATAATAGAATGCATAAGCATTTTTTAAAGTCGACTAATGGGAGTCAAACCAAATATTAAAAATAATACTGAAGAAAACATATTATTTTATAATTAATTAATAATTAAACTTATTACAAAAGTAATAGTTCACACAATAAATTAAGCTAAAGAAAATATAATCGAAGTAAGTTTTATAATGAACGAATTGTTTTTACTTTTTAATAATGCAAATCAAATAAAAGAACAATTTATTTGCAGTTGGAACAAATTACAACAGCTATTTGTATAGACCGCAAAATTGTTACTGGCCAAAATAAAATCAAGCAATAAAAGCTTGGCTTTTATGGCAAATTAATCGGCCGGTCTCAAAGCTATTTTTGCATCATTAAAGCAGATTTGTGGCCGCTAATTTGGCTACAACACAAACAGCTTATCGAAACTATAAACTACAGATCTGACTGCTATCGGACAATGGAACGCAGTTACGCCCATGCTTAGTTATCATAAATTACTTAACATATTCTGACCATAATTGAAAGTAGTGTGACTGTATTTTGCATAAATAGTTAATTCATAAAACATTTCTATATATAAAGTAGGAATTGTGGTAGGAATTTAAGTGCTCTCCTTAAAAGGCCATCAAAACTTTCGCAACTACGAGTATTGGCGGATTTCCGCTCCCAAGCTACTAGAATTTCCAGTCAGCCACCCAAAACCCATGTGCTTCATTAGAGCTTCGATTGGCGGCTGTCGTCTTAAAGTTAAAATTGGTCATTTGATACAGGCCGCTGTGGATATGACAGAGCGAGGGAGATGGGTAGTGGGGGAGAGGGAGAGATCAGGGAGGAGTTGGAGTAAGCGAAGTGGGAGAGACATGAGCTCTCGAGCGATTAGCATGTTAAACAGCGGCTGCTTAAAGGCTATAATTAAGCGACATAAACTTGGGTATTAGGCGCTAAATACACAGACACACAGATACATACATAGGCCCAGGCACACGCACTCATACTCATAGGCGCACTCATAGACACCAAAGAGCTTTTGCCTGGCACAGTATGCAACAAAGGCAAAAGCAATGAGCGAACGAGAGAGAGGGAATGAACATAAGTCTTAGAGATGGGGCCGGGGAGGCATGGGGGTTGGAGAGTCTAGAGAACGGGTGCCTTTCATGATTTGCATAACTGTTTGGCTGCAGCACGCACTTCACGTCTCGTTCTTCTGCCTGGGCTGCATTCGAAACAGACGGACAGCAAACGAAAACGGAGGCAAACATACAAACACACACACACACACACACACACACACACATACACACACTGCAACACATTGATATGCACCTGTCCACATATACGCAGACACGTTAGGCTTTCATTTGCTGCCTAAGAAAAGAGTAAACAGCCGCCAAGTCTCTTATTCTATTAGTACGATAGCTGGGTATTATGATATAAGTAATGCAACTGAAGATGAGCGTTTATTTCTTATCTAGAATATAATTTATTCAGCTATGGTTTAAGATATATATATTAATTAGATTATCATTTTTTTTTTATTACAATTCATAAATTCTTAGGGTATCAAAGAGTTTCATAGCCACGGTGCAACTCTCTTTTCATTTGCTGTTGTTGTTTTCGTAACACACAAAAGAATTTCCATCAATAATGTCAATAGTACTGTAACAACAACAACATCAACAACAACAACAACAACAACAAGCAATGGCTTGGCACTCCTTTTGGCTTTGGCTTTAAGGTTCTCTTTCTGTTTGGCTGCCATCGTCAACATCAACATCAGCCTCAACGTCATCGACATCGTCATCGATGGCGTTGCCCCAGACGAATTATGGCCATTAAAGCTGCTTGGGGTTTTAAGTTATTAGGCAACTTCAATTTCAAACTGCACTTGTCTACGACAGACACACGTACATATTTGCAATCGTTTTAATTTTGCTTTTGTGTCCTGCTAATCAATAACAAAATCAATGGACCGAACATCCTTCGAATTTCCCTTTCTTTTCATTACCGTGTTGAATCGCATCTAAAAAAGGATTTTAAGGTCAATGCGCATTCACTCTGAAAGCTCCAACTGAAACTCGCCTCAACAACCGGGCAACATCCTCAGTCTCAGCCCTTTAAATTCTCAGGCGAGATAAAAGTCTATAGTCTTTGTGTGTGGGTGCAATGTGTTTGCTGAACGCTTATACGTCATTAACTTCAGTGTCTTTGATCTAAATTTAAATTTAAATAACATTGGCTTGCAAATTAAAATCCCTTGGTGACGTGAAAGAAAGTTAAGCGGGAAATAATAAAACGGATAAAATAAAAAGTTAAATATCCCAAGTATTTAATTAGGAAAATTTCAAAAAAGCGTCTATATTTAAAATACTTTATAGAATGTATGTTTAATATTCACAGCTTCATTTGAAATAATTTATATCCTTGATTGATTTTTTTTTTATATTTAACATGGATTTATTTAAAAACAGCAAAGTATGTTTTAAATTTAAAAGACTTTGATTATTACAGTTTTACATCTGCAAATACAATGGCATTTAATACAACCTCCTGAAAGTATGCTCTTATATATTTATGCAGGTTTAAACATAGCATACTTTTTCGTGCTTCAGAATATTAATAATTTGAATTATAAATGTCTTATTCGCAGACAAATTTGAAAAACTTAAATAAATTAGTGAAGTAGAAGTAGTTATCAACAGCAAACTTATGTTAGTCTTTATGTAAGTCTTATGTAAGTCTTTATTAGCAGAACTGTTGAGAAGTATGAACCCAGGGTGCGTAAGACGTATTTAATTATAATATCCACTTAATATTTCCCCTTCATTTATCGATTAGCATTTCACACACTACGAACAACAGTTTTGATTGCTTTGATTGATAAATAAATTCGATTCTCTTGTAATAAAAAGGATACTTGGCAGGAAAAGTTATAATACCGATACCGAACTGGCTAATCGACACTATTAGCCCACTTTGACCATTGAATATCAAGACAAGACCATCAACTAATGATGGAATTACTGGTCTTCGGTTGCCAAATACTCACAACTTTGGCTCAAGTCGTCGATGTCTTTGGCAACACTTTGACTTTGACGCGTTTTTCATTTCTTGGCCAGCTGCAGGCGCAACAGCAAACGTTTAGCAGTTTAACAGCAGCAGCAGCTCGATTTCATTGATACATTCATTAATTCATGCTGCCAACGAACGTCATAAATGCCACAAGAGTTTCATCAAGCTGATATACCCTATCATATATTGGATCTGCGTGAGATTCAATAAGACTTACTTTAAATATGCTGTTTACTTAGCTTAAAGTATCCGATAAGAAGATTAAAATGCATTAATGCTCGAATTTATGAATGATATAATAATTATAAACATAGTTAAAATATTGATGTCTTCAAAACTTCCAGGATATCGCGCTGTGCAGCAGAAAGACATGTTTTCTGAATGGCAACTGTGTAAAGTTTACGATCGTTGTTTCTCTAATCAGCTAAACTGTAGTTTGAACAACATCCATGCTTCATTCGCTTAGCAAGTCAAATGCGGCGCAGTGTTAATTAATTGAAAAGCAAAAGCAACAGCAAAACCAAAACCAACAAGTAACTGAGTGGAAAATGCGCATACGCAGCGTGGAACATGCGCGCTCGATGCTTGATGCTATTTTGCGGAATATGCGAAGCATTTGCCGTCGAAAATTCTTCGCATTGGGCAATGGCAATCCAAAAACCAAACAGAAAAAACAAAAACACGCGACTCCAACTTCTACTGCGCCTGCGCCTTGGATTTACTTTTCATGCGATGGTTAATTAGGCTTCGACGACGTTGATGTCGCGACGTCGACGAGAGCGCCATCTAAATCTAACGCATATTGCACTAATTTGGAGCGCGAGCTGCCCGATTGCCAAATGCGGCATTTGGTTTTAAGCTCTAAATAAAGCAACTGGGAGGCGCCTTATAGTGCCACATGTTGAATATTGGTAATGGGCAATGGGCAATGGGCAATTTGGCATCGTAGTTTACAACGCTTCTCTGGTAACTGTCGACCATTTGGCATAAATTAATACTAGCAGCCGGAAAATTGCTAACCACTTTTCGCAGGCGGCTGTTGAAAGCAATTTTCACGCTGTCTAAAACTGGGGCAGGCATCAAATCTTTTATTTATAAACTCACTGGACAGTAGACATTTTGGGATACTTTTGCCACAGTTGTCGGCACTTGTGCCGGCAGCATACAATTGTTATATTGACTTAATATTTGCTAATAGATTTCACATAAATCACATTCTTTTGGCATGATTTATGCATGAACTGCGGCCACAGGTGTCTGTCCGTCCATTCGTGTTGCTTGTGCCACTCGAGAGAAGGCTTTAGCAATAGCAACAGCATCAGCATCAGCACCTCGACACTACACTGCGAAGTAAACGCTGCGTCACCATCGCCATTACAGTCTAACACATGTGTTAAACGCCGGGTAGATTTGGCCTCCTTTTCAAATCAAATTAATATTTATCGATATTAAAAGCATTTGTTTTTCTTTTTGCGACCGTCAAATTGATAATTATCGAAATATTGTGCGATAATAAGCTGTAATTGTATGAGTGTAATCGCATATTAAACACAGCAAACTCTATATCGATCATTGAGCTGCATCATTAAGCTGTGCATTGCCTGAGATAAACTCAGATTTCATTACAGTAATAATTCTTACATATTTAAAACATTGTTTATTAATAAAATGATTTAATGCATCGCACAAGGGTTAAAAGTAACGCAAGAAAATCCCACGAGCTGCTGGCATGGTCTACTCTGTTTTAAGCCATAAGTGTCCGGCGTGGCTGGGCAACATTTGTAAAATGCAATAATAATAACAAAAAATCACAATTTTTAGCATTAAATACACGAATATGGTCAAATGTGGCACGCTGCGGCATTTTGGCCTGGCCTGAGCAACAGCAACAGCAGCAGCAGCAGCATATAGAGTAAAATCTACAAAATGATTGTCTATTTTTCTTTTATCTATTTGTGATTATGTATTTGGCAACAACGATATTTATTCAATTTTTGGCTGTGTCAAATTGTTGACGTTTCTCAGCAACGCCAGCCGGAGAACAATTAGACTACATTCTCGCCGGGATTCCACACAGATGCCAATTGCCAATTGGCAATTTTCAGACTAATTAAGTGGTTAGCGACAAGGTCAGATTACGATAAATGCCAAAACATGTAGAATTCTCATTAAATGCTGCTTTCTAATTGGAAATCCCGAGCGATTTGGTGACTTGGCAGCTGACCCGACTCCAAATGCATCCAGCCAGCCAGGTTGACCACCGCCTTTGACGACAAGTGGTCTGCCTTGCGAAGCCGAAGTCGAAGTTAACTCGAAGTCGTTGCGTCATCGGCAGCAACAACAAGAATCACAGTTGCAGTTAGAGATCGTTGTCGGTTGTTGTTGTTGCTGTTGTCGTTGTCTACTTCAAAGATACTTCACAAATTGGTGCTGTTTTGGCCTGCTTTGTTGACGCTGAACGTTGAGATCGGAATCGAAATCGAAATCGCTGCCTGGCCTGGGCATCTAGTCAGTCTTCTGTCCCCTGTAACTGTCGTCCGACAATCGCCGACTGCGTCCACTTGTTGCACTATAAAAGTAACGCAATGCACGCAATGAATTTACAGTTGCAATTCAGACGAAGACCAAGACTAAACAACGCTTCAACATGAAAGTATTGGTGAGTGGCAAGAGGACATTCTACTCAGCTGTTCTTCTGTTGAATCCTTGCTAATGTTGGGCCATCATTAGATTCTTTGCACTTTGCTGGCCGCTGCAAGCGCTGCACCCGGACTCCTTGATTACGGATTGGGACATACGGCGCCAGCCATCAGCTATGGACATGCTGCGCCTGCTATCAGCTATGAGCATGCAGCACCCGCCATTAGCTATGCACATGCTGCCCCAGCTGTTACATATGCTGCAGCTGCTCCTGTCATTAAATCCTATGCGCCCGCCATCAGCTATGCTGCTCCAACGGTCGTCAAATCTTATGCTCCCGCCATTAGCTACGCAGCTCCGGCTCCAGTGATTAAATCTTATGCTCCTGCCATCAGCTATGCGGCTCCAACGGTGCTTAAGTCATACGCTGCACCAGTCGCCGTCAAAGCTATCGCTGCTCCTGCCACCAGCTACTCGCACTTCAGTTCGGTAAGCATGATTCCACAGCAGTGAACCAGTTCGTATAATGTTACTTAAGTGAACGAGTTCAATTTGTTGCGAATCTATTTTCTCATACTTCACACGACTATTCTTTTCATAAATAAACTAATCATATTAAGCTGTTTCTTCCTTGACAGGTTGTTTCCCATGCCACGCCCATTATCAAATCGTATGCAGCCGCTCCCATTGTCAAATCTTATGCTGCACCAGCAATTAGCTACGCCGCACCAACTGTGGTGAAATCATATGCAGCTCCAGCGATCAGTTACCAGCCTACTCTGCTGAAATCCTATGCCGCAGCGCCTGCTCTTACATTGGGCGGATACGATGATCATTATGGCTATCACTAAGTCCCACTCTCAACCAGCATTAAGCACGAGCAGGGATGGTCCAAGTGAGAGATAGAAGCAAGCGGGATGAAGATATAGAGTGAGAGTGAGAAGGAGAGAGAGAGAGGAAGAATAGAGTTGACAGCGGCACGTTTTCCAAAACTATTTAAAAGCATTCCCATATTTCGTTTATTCTGTATTTATTTAAGGCTCAATTTTTGCAAATAAAGAAAATTCAATTTTCAAATATTCGTTTTGTAATACATTAAATGGAGTTGGGAATTAATGAAGTAGAAAATAACAAATGTAATCTGGATTGGATTCTGAAAGCCAAAACGCAAACTTCAAAATGACCATCAGCAACTTATTATCACGGTTGCCACTTCATGCAAATTGTTATACCTTGTACAGAGATATATTAGCTTTTAAATAAAGTATGTAATAAAGAGAAGAAGGTGTGGCAAGCTCTAACAAGTATATATACTCTTGATCAGTAACAACGGCCGAGTCAATTAAGTCATGTCCGTCCGTATGTCTGCTGTCTGCCTATCTGTCTGTCTGTCAGCAACGAGAAGATCTAGAGACACCACAGTGTTAACAGTTTAAGACCGTAAAAATAAAAAAAGAAATTGTAAGAACAATTTAAAAAATACCAAAGTTCTGTTAGCCCAGCCCTGGCGGCTAAGGCTGTTTCTCTTTGATAATTAAGTTATCGACTCATAAGCTTCGTAGTCGATAGTATCGACTCGATACCGTTGCCAAAGGCGCGTTGTTTCAGTTGTCTTTGGGCTTGCAACGAATACTGAACGCTTCGCGAGATATGATTATATCCACAAATTGGCTTATCAGCAGTCTATTGTGCCTGGCACTGGCACAGCGTCCGGTTTCAGCGAAGGGCCGTTACAATATCAGCTTCGCGCAGTTGGATACATGCGATAGCATCGACATAGACACAAGTGGCTATGCGTATAAGGATTTCTTTATGGTTCACACCTTGGATAACAATAAAATTTTGTTAAATGAACGTCTTCATTTGAAATTCTATGTGCTGACCAGCATGGATGCACATATTTTGCTGTCGGTGACAAGTCATCCCCGCGACTCAGATCGTGTATATGAAATCGGTAAGTTGGAACTGTAGCTTAGATACAAAACTCAACTCTCTTACAGTGATAGGAGCTGGCGGAAACACATTCTCTGCCATCCGCACAAGCATGGGACAGCGACGGGTCTCCACAAATCAAGATGAGCATTTGTTATCGGTGTACGAGCCAACGCCAATTGAAATTGTGCAAACAAAGGGTGAGATGAAACTTAATTTGCGAGTAATCGAATTTAATTCAGACATTTCTTGTCCAGATGGTCTTCTCTCTGTTTATATTCCCGGCTACAAGACGGATCCACTGCTACAATTCCTGGATGCCTCGGCGCTGAACGTCAACTACATAAGCTTCAGCACTTTTGGAAGGAATAGCGCACGTTGGTTTTACGACTGTGCCTTTGATGGATACAGTAAGGATCTCCGCTATAAGATTACTCATTATATTCTCATGTTCTATTGAGTACCGGGCAACCCATTCATCTTTTCCTCCCATCTCTCTCTTTGTTAGCCAATGAGATGGAACAAGAACAGCGGAAACAATCAATTGCAGATCAATTGGTAGGCGTGCTTGTCTACCAGGCACAGAACAGCTCTCTGCCCACCAATCTGACTGAGATTAAATTCAACTTTCAAATGCGTTCCCTGGCCTACGATCAATCCAAAGCCCTGTTGCACACGCAAATGCAGCTTGTGTTGCACTGGTCTGATCCGCGACTGAACTGGGAACCAGAAACCTATGGCCAGATGACATCGTTTGTGCATCCCAGACTCCAAATATGGTTACCACAGATCATAGCACTTAAGTGAGTATGAACAGAGATGTGTTGACTAGATAAAATTTGCTGAAAATCTGATTGCAGTGCCGCTTTGGATGGATTCGGAGATGTGCTACAAAACTACGAGGTGCGAGTCTATAGCAATGGCAATATCACGGTTATGGCCAGCAACTTGGAACTGAGTACCTGGTGTGTGGACACGGCAAGAAATTGGCCCAACGAGCGCATCGATTGCGACATTCAACTGGGAATTGAGGAGAATAGCGCATCCATAGCTTTAACTTATGATCATGAGAAACATCCTTTGTCCCCCAAAGAGCATGTTAACACACCATCTGGCTGGACATTTGTAGAAATCGATGTGTCTCACGTGGATAATACCACGGAAAATCGCTATACATCCGAGGGTTACATTCAGAGCATTTCTGGCGATGTAACAATTGGATTCACGATTCAGCGAAACAGCGTCTTCTACAGACATGTCTTCGTCATGCCTTTGATTGGTAAGGAATTAATTATTTGAAGAGCTTAACGTTTGTTCTCTAGGCACAACAAAGCGTTATAGTGTTGTGCAAATGAGTTGTAATAGGCGTTAGATATATCTGTATATCTGTATCTCTTGCATAATTAGCTCTGAACTTATTCAAGAAATGATTTATACACATAGGCATGTATATGTTTATATACTTGTATAAATGAGTACCAATGCATGTTAAGAGTTTGCTCGCAGGGTATCTCAAAGTACAGCACTATCGCCTAGAAGATTCTTGCTGGGTTTGTAATAAACTGCTTATTCTTTTGGGACACCAGCCTGTCAGATCTTTATAGTTCTATCGTTTCTATTGCGGGGCTATCGACGAGGCGCCCTCATTCTCATTGTTCTGTTGCTGACCGCATGGGGTCTGATGTACCTCACCCGACATGCCTCGCCAAGCTACGTGCCACCATTGAGTAAGTTATTTCCAATACAGATAGTTAGTAAATTAACTACTTATTAAAGAGTATATACATTTTCATTTCAGTGTCAGCCTATGAGCACATTATGTGTATTTCAATCTATTGTTATTTGCTACATATTGTCATCATGTGGCTAGAACGCTATCCACCACGCGACAAGCCCGCTAACTTCATCTTGGCCATGATAAACTCGACCCCATTACGTTTAATCCTGGGACTTCGCTTTTCCGATGTAAGAACTGATATAATTGATGTATTCTCAGTCTCTTTACTGGAACTGACTTCCTTTTCCATCTACCCCCACAGGCTACGGAGTATTGCGATATTCAGGAACAACCGTGGCGTCAATTGTCCAAGATGTTGAATAATGCTAGTTTTATTGTGATTAATGTATACTTTATTGCCATTAACCTTACTCAACTGTAGATCATTTAACATATTCAAAAGCATTTAAGAACTTTGATAAATTACTTAATATGATCTATTTTAGTTGATCTATGCTTATTCCAAAATTTTATTTCTTTAATATATAAAGCTTTATTCAATATAAATTGCATTTTTATTAATAAAAGCATAATATAATCTTTGTGATTATATTAAACCAATGCTAATCAAAATTAAGCTAAATTGCTAAAAGCGGTACATTTTGCATTTGAAATGTGTTACAAAATATATATTTCATATGTTAACCGTCAATGTACCGGGTTCATATAGTAAAAAGGCTCACTTGTTCCGCCAAAAGCAACTGATTCAACAGCAAATATCGATATATTTATGTATATCGATAATTATTCTGCATCTCTATCAATTTCGATACGATAATACGAGCTGCTATCTTTCTTCGGTTTAATTTTCATTTAAAATTAACATTGTTTGCAATTTACAAAGCAATCAACACGAAATCCAGTCGCATCAGCTGACCTATTGGCCATGCCGGACGACAACCAGGATGTCAAAGCACAGAAATTGGCTGCCGCGCGTAAAAAGGTAAAAGTATAAATAAAAAAAACATCGTGACGTGGACACCAGCAGTGGGACTCATATTGATTTTGGTAAATTATTTTAGCTGAAAGAGTATCAGCAGCGCTGCAACAATAACGTTGATGAGACCGCTGGCACCAACACCAACACAAACTCCTCAACAGTGAGTATTGCCAGCAATTTGTCGGAACGCTCCGACTGTGAGTTGAGCTTAAACAACGGAGTTGGCGTCAGTGTCGGCAATGGGGCAGCGCCACAGCAATTCGATCAGACGGCAACAACAATGCCAACAGCTGAAACAACGGCTGTAGCTGCATATTTTACGCAGCCAGTGGAACCAGAGCCAATACCACAATCCATTTGGTCCCACAATGGGCAGGGCGATACAAATTTGCAAACAATTCAAGTGCTAATTGCTGAAAAGGCACAGCTGAACACAGAGCTGACCAAGAGTCGGAACGTGTGTCGCGAACGCGAATTAGAACTTGAAGAACTGCGCACAGAGCATGGACAGAAGGCGCAGCGGTTGGAACATCTGCAACAGCGCTACCAGGATCAGCAACGTAGCTCAGAGCAGCAACGCAATCAAATCGCTGAACTGCAGCACCAGTTGACGCAGGCAAATGCTAAAAACGAGGATCAACAGGCGCATCTCTGCGAGCTTGAAGCTCAACTTAAGCAGCTAAATGCACGCCAGGAGGAACTGCAGCAGCAGCATGCCAGCAAGTGCAATGAGCTCGATATGGCACAGTTGCGTCTACGCCAGCTTTCGGATGAGTCCAATGTGAATGCAGATAACCGTATAGAAACACTCACCCAAACGCAGTACATGTACGAGCAACAAATACGTGATCTGCAACAGATGGTGAGCCAGCTGACGCAGGACAAGGAGCAGGCGGCGATACAGTATCAAAACTATGTGGCAAACTTGAACGAACGTAACTCCGAGCTGAGCGAGGAGTGCACTCAGCTCAAGGAGCGCGATCGTCAGTTGGTGGAGCATGTGAGTGGCCTGGAACGGGAAATCCAAAAGAATTTGACGCTGCAAGCGCACTACAAAGAGGCAGCCAGTCAGCAGGCTGAGAAAGCAAAGGAGCCAGCCGAGGTGAGTCAGCCCCCATTCTCTATCTATGACCATAATCATCAAAGCATCGCTCTTCTTAATAGGTCCCGCCAAGCGCAGAGTTGACAGCGCTTCAGGAGCGCATCAGCGATTTCGAATTTGAGCGACATGAATTCCAGTTGAAAATCAAATCGCAGGATGATCAGCTGAAGTTAAGGGAAGACGCACTCACTGAGCTGCAGCAGGAATTAAATCGACTGCAAACAGAGCAACCCGACCAAGTTAAGTTGATGGCCTCCATAGAATCCGACAAAGTGGCCGCATCGCGTGCTCTCAGCCAAAATGTAGAAATGAAGCAACAACTGGATGAGTTGGAGCAGCGTTTTGTTCAACTTACCAATGACAAAGTAGATCTGGTTAACAAGCTAGACGCCGAGGAGTTTGCCAATCGTGAGATGCGCCTCAACTATGCAAACATGGAGCAGAAATGGAAGGCAAACGAGGAGCGTTTTAAGTTCAAGGACGATGAGATGATTCGACTCTCGCATGAAAATGTTGAATTGCAGCGTACTCAGCTTATGCTACAGCAACAACTAGACCGATTGCAGCACTACGAAGTGAGTTGATGTTAACTATGAACCTCATCAATACTAACTAATTACAAACTCAATTTGTTTGCAGGCCAAGGCATATCACAGCCAAGAGCTAAAGGAGCCGGTAACAGCTGAAGCTGAAATAACAGAAGGCGCAGTAGAGGCCCAGGAGCACGATCATTTGCATGATCACCATCATACAGAAGATCATCATCATCACCACCAGCATGAAGAGCACCAGCACGATCACGGGCACCAGCACGATCACGGGCAACAGCACGATCATGATGAGCATTCTCATGATGAACACCTGTCCAGCTGCAAGACACCCTCGCTGCCCACAGCTGAGGCCGTGGAAAAGTTGCAATCCCGTTTCACGACATTGATCAGCCAAGTGGCGGATCTTACAGAGGAGAAGCATAACCTGGAGCATCTGGTGCTGCAGCTACAGAGTGAAACGGAAACTATAGGCGAATACATTGCCCTCTATCAGACGCAGAGGCGCATGTTGAAGCAGCGTGAGTACGAGAAGGCCACACAGATGCGATTGCTTAAAGCAGAGCGCGAGCAGCTGCGAGAAAAGATTGATGCGCTCAACAAGCTGGTGGGCAGCTTGGGCCTGGCTGTGGAGCTTCCTCCAGAGCAACTACAAACGGCGACAGATGGCAATACGACCACAGAGCAACAGCAGTTGATTCCAAGAAGCGATAACGAGAAAGATAACGAAAACTCTCAACAAATATTGCACAAGATACAGGACATAATAACAGAAATCAAAGAGAATACCGAACAGTCGCCAACATCATTGTCGAACACTGGCCCCACTGGACATGCCGTGGATCATTTGAACTGCTGCCTCGGCAAGTTTGAGGTTGTCTAACCCAAAGCAAATTCCAGTGTCAACTCATTGTAATCAAAGTGCAATTATTTGTTAGCCCTGCGCTTGTCTGTAAAAAAAACAAATAAATATAATAATACGCGTTTCAGCTTTGGCCCATCTCTGTAATTTCTATACGACCTTTTGTATATGTTTATAAATATTCTTACCCCATAAAATACAAATAAAATACAACTATATGCTAAATAGGTTTGATATCTCACGGATTCGTATCTGAGCCGAGATTAACTAGAGCGCCAAACTCTTGAAGTATTTTGTTGTTGTTGCCCGATGAATTGAATAATTTTGATCGAACTAAATGAACTAGCCAAGTTCAATTCAGTTCTTTCGATAATATATTAAAAATGAATTCTTTAGGATATTTTGTTGCTTTTTCAATAAAACGAACTCAGCCTTTATTTTATTTTTCTTTCAAAAGTACAAAACGCAATTTCTTAAATATAAGAATAATTAGATTAAATGTGACAAAATGTTCTTTAAAAGCAATAATTATGCGTTTGAAGATGAATGAGCAAAATATATTTATAATGCAAAGTTGAATTCTTCGCAAAAAAAACAATTTTTAATAAAAGCGATTAATATTGAATTAAGCTTTGATGTTAAAAATAAAATGAATAATATACCATGCAATACACAAGATGCATTTAACCATTAATTTATGTCTTAAAGTGATTCATCGTGATAGAATTATATCAGCTTGCATTCGAATGCTTCGATTTAAAAAATATATATTTAATAATACAAAAAATGACATCAACTCAGTTTAGCGGTAGAAGTTGAAGTAAAGTTTATGCATCATCAATAGTATAAACTATCTGACATTTTTAACTTATTTAACCTTAAAACTTCGTTGGCATCATTGATAGATTTGAAGAAACATATTTGAAATAAAAATCAAACTACAACTTTGCTGATGATTCATTTCGCAATTTACATCTCGCGCTGGGTTCCTTGAGTGACTTGGGCCGACAACTACGACTGGGACGACCACTCAGAACGGATTCGTTGCTGGATTGCTCTGTACTTTCCCGTGCACTGTTGGCAGTGCTTTTAGTGCGCTTTAAGCCAGCTTTGTGTTTGGTAGTTAAAGTATCTTGATCATGACGAGGTGTGCTGCAATCACCAGGTCGATGTATAATGCCATTAAAACTGGCGAAATTTAATTGGCTGCGGCGTGGAGTAAGATCAGGTCTTACATTTACAGATGAGCCCGGCACTGTCAGATGAATGGGCGAGCTTTGTCGTGTAGCATGTCTCACATGCTCTATGCTTGTCTCCAGAGTGTCGCAATCAATTTCATTTTGAGAAACGCTAACTGATTTGCCACGCACTGTTGTCTTCTTTGGGCTGGTCCGCGACAATACGTGTCTCCTGGGTGATCTTTGTTGTGGAGCACGTTTTACTTGTCCAATAGTCGTCTCCTGTATATCGTTTTCAGCATCATTCTGGGTAATAAACGTTGAATTACCTTGCGCTTTGGGGTTCTTTGGACTGGATTTTGGCCTCGCTGAAATATTTGTCACGTCACGTAGTGGCAAAGTTGATTGTGTTTTTGTATCACTTATGACACGTATTTGTTGGGATTCCTCAAGTTCAATAGTCGAGGACGATGAAGTGACTTCGCTGTCGCTTTCTTCGATAATGGAAAATATAAGACCGCTGCTAATGGGAGGTGGAGAGATCTCCATCTGATCATCTTCTAGTTCATCTGCTTCTGGTGAACTTATACATTCCTGCAGTTCAACCAATCGTCGCGGCTCTGGCGTTGTTATGAGAGTAGGCTCGACATCACTCTGAGGCATAATTACACAATGTACTTAACTCAACTTTAGATAATGTAGGAGCAGCTACTTACCGGAGTGTTGGTAACCTCGCTAGTACACTCAATTCGCTCTGTATCCGAACTCCTCCGAGTACTTTGACTGCGACTCCGATTGCTGGGAGAAATTGGGACTGATCTGTGCAATAAGATGCTTGAGCGTCGAAATTCAGAGCAAATTTTATTACTGTTGGAGCTTCTGCCATTTTCTGATGCTTGTGAAGTTCGCGAATTTGAAGAACTGACATTGAGGTCTAAATTCATGTCTAAGGTTTGAAGTAGGGTCTTAATAGCGCATTTTAATTTATTTTCGTTAAACTGAGCTTCGGCTACGCGTCTTTCGTGCTCTTCCATCCATTTCCTTTTAAGTATTACCTCCTCTTCGCGCATTTGACCAATGATTTTTCGCTGGCTTTGCACCTGATCCATCAATTGAGCGTTAATCAATTTATACTGTTCCATTTTCCACACATTAGTTTTAATAATTCGGCACAATATAGACAAATTTTGAGTTTGGCGTCGATGCTTCTATCTACTTCGATTACTACTGCAAAGTACTCAGTGTGTAATCGATAAAACGTTAACAGTGCGTGAATACAATAATGCCATTCCGTGAAAAGTTGTATTTAACATTGTAGAAAATTATTGGAATATTTAGAGAGATATACATAATGTTACATATTAATTTAATATGCTATAGTAATACAATTAAGTTTGATTTGTTGTGATATAGTGCTATATTATCGCGTTAATGACATCGCTGTTAACCACCACTATTAACAATCATGCTATCGTCCAACCGCCACAATTTACACAGTATCATGGTTGTGTTTTCTCAGTTATCACTCCATGCACTTTCAACAAAACGCCTGCGAAAACAAATGCGAATCAACAACACAAATATAAGTGATATGTCCAGTAATTGACTATTAAACACGTAAAAGAAGTTTAAAATGCTGTCAACTTATTGCCGTCAAATACAAGGTGCGCGTAAATGTTAATGCAGCGGGTAGAGAAAGCACTAATATCGTAGTCTCAAGTTGCTCGTGCAAGTGTGTGTGCGCCCGTATGTTTGTGTGTGTTTATTAGTCAAATTTAGTTTCTACATTTATTTCGGCACAGTTAATCAGAAAATTTAATTTTGTTTATCGTTATATAAATCGAGACAAGTCAATAGTAGCTCAAATACAATCAAAATATTATCGAAACCTTATCCTTAACTAGCGCCCGCCCACCCACGTCAAAGACATTTGGGCAATGCATGCGTCTGCTACGTTGTTGTTTGTTGATAGCGCCGCAATTGTTTCATTTTAGCTTCTTTGTTTGTATTAATATTAATTTAATACCGAAGTGACGCAAAATTAATACGCAGAGTGCAAGTGAAGGCTTTCGCCTCGCGCCAACAACAACAACATCAAAAATACATCAACGGCAATAAAGTCGCTGCAACAACAACAAAAAATCAGCTGTCAAACCGTTTCAAGGTAAGTTTCTTCGTAATTTAACCCGTTTGTAGAGTTTTTCTCTTATATATTTTCTAAGCTATTTGAGACTTTCGGACTTTAAACAATTTAATATTATGGGAATGTTCCTATTCTAAATGACAAGTAATGTCGATATCTCAAGTCCCTTAGAGCTTATCGATAGATCTACACCTGTTTCCGTCTCTGTCTGCCTGTATATTTCTATGCCACATAAAAAAATGGAATGCTTGTACGTAACTTGATCACTGTTGGTTCCGAGCCATTGGTTGCTCCTATATCTTATCTGCAATTGGACGACAGTATTTATGCCTATTAATTTCCATACATTTCGAGCGGTTTTTATTTGGATAAGAGACACATATATTTGTATGCACTCCCTGTTGCCAATCTAGCAGCTCTAGTTAAATTACTAAAAAAGTAACTATTATAGAATTAATCGATTTGAAAGTTAATATCAATTTAAAATAGTAAACATTTATTTGTACTGTTACCGTAAAGGGTGCAACAAACTTATGCGCTTTGATTTTTATCAGTTTGTCTGTAATTTTTTACCGTTCGTCATTTAGTTTTAATCACATTAAGCAAAACGTTGCACGCGACAAATGACGAAAGCACAAACAACAAAAAGAACAACAACAACAATAAGAATAGCCCAGCACTGACCTACAAAAAGTGCAATGCGCTCCGTCACAGACAAATTGCAATTGCCGTCATGTAGGGGTTGATTTTTAGTTTGGCTAGGCGCGAAAAAGCTCACACACAAATGTAATTTCAGTTGAGTTGAGTATCCGAGGGAGCGTTGAACTGAGCCATCAACTGAACAAATGTGTGAAGAACAAAGATGAAGAACTTAAAAGAAACCATTTGATACATAATAACTAATAAGAGATATCTGATTATTTACGACTGTGAATGTAATGCTATTATCATTTAAATACAGAGTAACTGACTATATGATATCCCATAACAGCCAATAGTAAAAACTGGAAGTAAATATGCACGAAAGAACAGCTGTTTGTCAGTCTGTGCGGAAAAACTAATCGTTAAATGTTAATTGTATCGATAATTATAACAAGTAAATAGTTATATTTTTTATTTTGTTATTATTATGATGAAGTAAATGATAATGATTTAATTATACATCCAGTTAAATTAGTGAAATAGTTTATGTTATGTTGTAGACACACAGAAACGTATTTTTTAAATTAAACTTATTGCATTAGGAGTTCATATTGCATAGTCATAAGCATATAAATAGAGTCTGAGACGAGTTCAATGTCATTAAAGGGGTCCTAGCGCAGAGGATGGAGGGGGTAAACAGTGCTTGGCATGCAACAATCGATGCAAGGACCGGCGGCGCTTTCTATTGTTAGAAAATGCCTCCCCCATACACAACAAAGGGCGAAAGAGACACCGAAAGAGCGAGAGAGCAAGCCTACACTTGTCACAATTGGCGCTTGCAATGCATTCACGTCTCAGCCTTGTATGCGGCCATTTGCCAAGTGTTGTAAAATACGACAAAAGCAATTCAATGCTGAGCTGTCGTCAAGTTTCATTGACACACGTTTCACACACACATGCATACACACACATAAAAGTAAATATGATTCATGCAGCATAAAATGCACTTCCTTATGCCCCATGCTAAGGTTTCCGAAATATAGCCACATTAAACAAACGAAAAAATACGAATTAACGCCGAATTCGAAATACTCTTGGGGCAAGAAAGTAACTCTGTTTACTTAAATATATATTTGTATTCTTACGGCAACTGTTGACTGGTTTTTATCCCCTTCAAGGGTATTGAAAACAAACAAATTTGTGCCTTTCGCTTCCTTAACACGAATTGTGAAAAGTGAGTCATCACATCGTTGGTTGTTTACATCATTGTTGTCATTGTGATACATGTCAAGCATACACATACACATACACTCATATACATATGTATATGTTAATGTTATGTGTGCATATGCAAACCCAAAGTAAACTTAACACCGTTGTTGTCATTGAGCGCTTCTCAACGTTGCAATATTTTGCATTAGTTGTTTAAGTATGATGCGACATCGTTTGAAACCGCATTTTAATAAACCCAACAGCGAGCCCCACTTTATAGTTATTGTTGTTGTTGTCATTGTTGTTGTAAGCGAATACGGTTGATCATAACGACATTTGTCCGCGTAACGAAGGGGGATCCAAATACTGCAGATCTGTGTCGGAAATTGCAAAAACAAGCAAGAAGAGGCATAGATAACAGATTGAGCATGTGATAATCTCAGTCTAATCGTAAGCTTTCAAATAAGATCGCTTTAATAAAGAATACTCAACAACGAGATACTCTAACCTTAGCTGTAAGATATTTTCAATTGATAGATAGATAGATGTATCTAATACTTAAACTGGTTCTAGATGCGTAGGTTCGTTATTGTGACTCAGAGCTTTGTAATTATAATTAAATGAATTAAATTATTGCTCATCAATAGATCTGTTATTTCTCTTATTTGTTTCATTTAAACCTATACAAAACGTACCAACATGATCTCAGATAATACTATGTGCTTACTTAGTGTAAACAAAATCCATTTATTTGCGTACGTGTTTTGAATTGGGCATTTGAAGATTCAAGCCCAGGGCATATATACATGTATATACATATATACATGTATATACATATATATATATATATATATATATAAGTATATGTATATATGCACAGTTATATAGAGACATTGCCCTGATGTTATAACAATTTGTGAGCAGCACATTTAAGTGCAAACATCACATTTGCTTATTTCCATCTCTTGAAACGTATGTGCACTGCGGTCACATATTATTATCTGTTGGAAAGCATTTGGAATTTCAATTAAATATCACGATACTCAGGTTTTACAGTTGTTGGCCCAATGCTAATTAATTGCAAGTGGCAGTTGCCACTGGAAGCCAACGTCAACCGGTGATGGCCCAAAGCCAAGACAATTCAACAAAAGAAATTGAAATTGAAAGCGAAAGTCGACTTGTTGTGTTGTTCAGTTTTATTTGTTTTGTTTTTTTTTTTTTATTCCAGATTTTATGACTTTATTATTAAATCTGTAATCTGTATTCGTGAACCGGTTTCAACAACGTAGGAATATCTTATCTTATTTTATTAATCAAATCTTATGCAGATATGGAGTCAAAGAGAATTTAAAGATTCATTTGAGTTTAAAGCTTTTGTTTGGTTAATAAACAACTCATTCGATTAATAACTCTTCCAACACTTTGCGAAACGGGAAAATAACAAGCTGAGAAGTCATTTATAAATAGCTTATATAGTTTAATGGATTATATCGAGATTTTATTATACATTATATAGCAAAGAAAGAACTGATTTATTTATAAAATTACCGCAATGATTCTTGTAATTGTTTTATTAGCTAAGTGAACAATATAGTATAGCTCTGATCGAATTCGTAACTGCAAGCTGCGGTTTTTCCTATTATACGCTCTGAATTAATCATCTTATTTGCTTACTTAATCTCAGAAATATTTTCTACACCCCAAACAGAGAATTCATCAAATTAAACGGTGTCCACTGTGCGGGGTATTTCTTCTTGGGCCATGATTCATGGCAAACAATTCACTGGAAAATTCAGTTATTAGACGACTGGAATTTATATAGTTACTCTATCTTATCTGGAAGAAGATAAACTTATCGTTTGGCCCCGTGAAAGCGAAAAATAATGACAATAAAAACAGATTATTTTCGTGTTGGAAACAAACCTTTCAGACAACTTGGAGTTGAATGTAAATGCACAAAAGTTATTCGATTTATTCGATAAAGGTTCAGATAATGCAAGTTCAATGACAGGCACAGATATTATCAGTTTAATCCGCAAAATTTAGAACACCAGGTACTCGGAGCAATTATGGTGTCTATTCTATTTTTATTTGTTTATACGATGACTCAGAACAGGACGATGGGGAAATGCGGTCAATGAGCAAATTCAGGATAAGTTTATTGCGTTTTTATCCTGCTCCACAGTTGCTTCTCATTCAATTAATGTGTTCGAGGTGTGTTCCTTTTCCCTCCCTCCCTCCTCTTAAGCTTTTCGATTGCCCTAAACTGTCATCAACTTAATTGCCCCAAATACACAGCAGGGCGAGTTGTTGTTGTTATTGCTACCGCATGTACTGGGCGTGTACGGGGCCATAAAATCAAATTCAATTTGTCAAATCATTACAACACGCATTGGCTCCGACTTCATTTTGGGCTTGTTTTAGGCTCATTTGATGGATCCTCTCCGGAAGTGCGACCAGTAAAACGTCTGCAAATTGATTTGCCTGTCAAAAATTAATATCCAAGTCAAATAATGTGTGTTAAATGTTAACACTCCTATTTGAAATGCATGACTAGGCCTCGTGTTTGTGGTTATAAACGTAACTTTGTAAGACAATACACCGCAAACATTGCGTAAGTTCTTCAAGCCACAAAACGCCCCCAACACCAAAACATGCAAAGTGTGGCAACCCCAACCACCTCTCACACGAAAGAAAGACAGAGAAAGAGAGTCGGATACAATGTTAGGTTTGCTTGTAATGTAAATGAATATCAGCAGAATTTCGTATGATCTTCTGTATGATATCATTATGGACACATCTAAGATTATGTAAGTATAAATGCTGCATTGATATCTATTCTAGAGATTGCTACATTTATTATAAATACAGATGTAAATATATGCATTTATATGCTATTATGCAAATGTTGTGGATGACTAAAGACTGTTCATATTCATTTGAGAAATATTAAAATAAATTTAAGTGTGGTTGTCATTTACACTGAGTAGGCTGATCATTGCCAACGGGCAGTCAGAGCAGCTGTACAATTAAGCGTCGTCCCGTCTGTCGTTCTGTGGAGAGTGAATCAAGTTGAGGCATGAATCATGCATGCACGGCGGGCACTAGACAGGCATGGCGATTAAGGAGTTTCCAGTTTTCCCTCCGCGGAGAACGATCATGTTTGTCCCACTGTGCCAGTTAATGACTCAAGTCTGAAGCAAGACTGCAAATATTTCGCACGTTTCACAGACAGGCACACACACACACAGACGCACAGTTGCCCAGAGTTACAGTTAAACGGTTTTTTTGACCGCTGATCATCATCAGCATCAGCAAGAGAGCTTTGTTAGTGACAGGTGCTGAAATGCGGTTGCTGCTGCTACTGCTGCAGCCTCTCTTCACATTGTCTTTGTCTTTGTCTTTATGTTTTCTGCATTCGACAGCAGCAGCATCGGCAGCAGCAACAACAGCGACACAGAGTGACGACGACTGACGTCACAGCGACGTTGTTGACTTTGTTGATTTTGTCATTTTATTTTATTCTGATTCTAGCTGCGTCCGCGTCGACCTTAACAGCTAATTTTATGAATTGCTTGAAGCGTTCTCCCTCTCTACTTCTCGTACTCTTTCATGCGCTGCCCCCCGTCGAAGCTTGGCGCACACTCTCTTTATGTGTTCTCACTCTCTCTCCGCCTGTGCCTCTCCTGCTGTGCTATGCTGTTTACGCTCTTCGCTTTGGCATCGCATGCGCGACCGTTGTTCTTCAGTTGCTTTTCAGCTCGCGAAGTGAACGCAAGGCGCATTTGACGGCCTTATGGTTATTGTATTTTTATTTGTGTTGTAAATGTGTGGCGAGCAAAGGCATAATTAATAAAACAAAAGCAAAACGTCGGGAAACGACAACAACAGCCAGAGCCTCAAATATAATCAAAACGTAAATAAAAAGTGTAGTTGATAACGAAGCAAATAAACAACTAAAAAGCGCTGAAAAGCCCTAAAACTGATCAAATATGTTCGATTCAAATCGTTTCTTGGTGATGATTCACCTCCAACGCAGCGGCAAATCGATCATTTTTACAAATTATTGTTGAAAACTGAATAATAATGAGCTAACAGGCTGTGACAGATGAAGCCTCAGGTCTTTGTTGATGAAGCTGTTCGACACCTTGGCCTTATCATCATTTGGGTTAACTTGTAGCCATAGTCGTAGCCCCGCCAACTCTTCCAGCAGATGCCTCGACCCGTTAGCTTCGCTTCATATCTGCCACCCTCGACGTATTGGCCATTCAAATTGCTGCACATGATAACAAAGCTTGTTAATGTCCATTAAAGCTCTTAATGTAACGCTACTCACCTATGCTGACAATGATTGTACCACCAGGCACCCACGTTCTCGATAGCACAACGATTCTTGCTGTGGTCATTATCAAACGTGGAGAACGGCATTCCCTCGTGATATCTCAACGAATCCCCAGCATCTCCGGAGTACTTCCCCAAAACGCTCAGTGCAAACGCATCGGACTCGTTGCCTATCGCAAATCTATCGTATTTGGCATAGTGGGTCTCCCCGTCAAAGTCCTCCAGGTGTATATACAGTACATAGGGCTCTGCTGTCGTAATCGCATGCAATTTCTCCAATCCCAAAAAGAACTCCCCACTCAAACTACCAAACCCCGCTCGGTAATCGGCCCAGCTGCGATAAAAGTTCTCGCTGCCATCCTGGCGACGTTGTATTATTGTCCAACCAGCGCCAGCTATTCGCGTCTCACAGGCCACCGGGAAGGGCTCCAGACCCGGCACCTGAATAGTGTGTATGCCATTCGTATTGATCATAGCCGCCAGACAAGATGAGGGAAACCCTAGATGTAGAGTTAAGATGAGCTGCACTTCAATTAGATGGGATTATTATCCAATACCTTTGTATTTAGACTCCTCGTTATTGCCTCTTAAATTATTCAGTTCTTGTTTTAGACCTGAAATCAGTTCTTCAACTCTACCAACCATCCTTCCCCATTGTCCTGCATTGTTCCCAGAATCTTGAGCACAATTAAAACTCGGGAAGAGGATTAAAAGTAAAAGTATTGCGAGATTGCGATTCATCTAAGCTGATCTCGTAATATAGACTGAATCATATTGAAATCAAAGCGTTTAACTTATAGTTATACCCAGTAATGCACGGAAAAGGGGTATATTTGTTTCTGTGACACACTTGCACAATTCCAGCTAGAAACTTTGACGCATAGAGAATTCTATATGCACTTGAGATGTGTCAAGCAATAATGATATGCTAGTATATACCCCGCAGTTGATTTCAAAACTTAACCTCGCGTTTCATTCAATTATACAATATATCTTATCAGTTGCATGTAAGAACGTAGGTCAAGCATTCCAATGCGCGATAAGTAAATGGCAAATGTAAGCGAGCATTTATATACTATAACTCATTTATTTGTTTAATTGTTGCTCAGGAAATCTACAAAAGGCTGTGCAATTTATTTTCAAATTGTAACCTTTTCGAATATAAATTAAATAAAAACACATTTTGCATATTAATTTCAGACAAAATTCTTTAATAAATGAATATGAATAATGCATACAAATTACGATTAGGAAAATGATTCACATTCTTCTGCTGAATAATTGCCGTGACTCTGTAGAATTGCGGGAAGACTGCGGCACTTTGGCCTGATCATCATTTGGGTGAACTTATAGCCATAGTTGTGACCCCGCCAGGCTCTCCAGCACATGCCCCGGGCGAAGAGCTTCTCCTCATACTTGCCACCAGCAATATATTGTCCATTTAGATTGCTGTGGGTCAGAGAGTCATTATCATGAACAGAATCATCGTAATGAAGCTAATCTCACCTATCCACACACTGGTTGTACCACCAGGCACCGACATGGACAAATGCACAGTTCCTGGCAAACTCCCGATCATTGTCCCGATCGTATGTGGAGAACTTCATCTTGCGATGACTTCTCAGCGAATCTCCCGCTGTTCCCGCATAGAGGCCGAGCGTGTTCAGCGCATAGTCATCCTCTTCGCTGCCAATGGCAAATTCATCAAATTTCGCATACCGTTTCTCCCCATCAAAGTCCTCGAGGGCAATGTACAGCTCGAAGGGTTCCAGGGCTGTGATGGCACGCAGTTTGTCCAGGCCAATGAAGAACTCACCGTGTAGATCACCGAATCCCTCCTTGTACTCCTTCCAATTGCGATAGAAGTTTAAGCTGCCGTTGAGACGCCTCTGTATGACCAACCAGCCAAAGCCAGCTATGCAATTATCACAGGACACTTGAAAGGGATCCAGTCCTGGCACTTTTATCGTATAAACTCCACTAGCATTGAAATCGGACGCTAGACAGGATGATGGATAGCTTTGACCTGCAATTGAAGAGTTTGTAGTATTTACTTTGATTGAAACATGCTTTCCATACTTTCATTAGAGGCATTCAAGTTACCAGCTGTTGCATGTCCTTTGAGCTGCTCCAACTCATCCTTGAGGCTGCAAAGAGCTCAACTTGTAGTAAAATCAAGCTTCCATATCTGTTTTCACATACCTCATAAGCAGCTTCTGCATTGCATCCAGTTGACCGACTAAATCCGCACCCTGTAATCAATAATTACTGTAATTGGCAACATTACTGTAATTGGCTTTCATTCTTACCTCCACTTGAAGCCAACATAGGCACATAATGCACAGCATATTGACAAATCCTTTTGAGTTCATCCTAATGAGCTTCTCCGTCTATTCTCTACTAATCTTGTAATACGTTTACATGAATCTTCGCAGCTGACACAGTTCTCAGATCATCTCTTATCAGCTGCTTGTCGGCAGATTATCTCTAATCAGCGATCGTTTCACGGTTTTTATTGATTACTGATTCCCTATAATGGGGCATAGCAAATCAATATAAAAATGTATATTATTAATGGATGAAAATAATGTTTAAATGTTCATAGACTTTGTAGGGAAAAGAGGTTGAGCTATTGAGTTTTGCAAATATTTTAATACGTACGTAAGATTTCAGAAAGTGAGGTATTTATAAAAAGAATTAAGTGAATAATATTTTATATTATTTATAAACAATTCAGAAGTCTATAAATGCTACGAGAACTCGTATATAAATAAACATGCATATATATCAATCTTATGGATCTTTTATTTGTTACTGTTAAGCAAATAAATTGGAGCGATACATAAATGCTGAAAGTGATCTACATACTTGTATTTAACACACATACATATATGCACATCTCACATACATTCTCACATGTATATTCTGGATGCTGGCATGTGGGCTTTATGTGGATTCTGTCGTTTGTGTCGATTGTGTGGATTCCGTGGGAGCTGCGCCCAATGCCTGTCAAACTGTGCGGGGTCTGTTATTCATTTTACGCGCTGTTTGCGCTTGGATTTTATTTTGTTTTATCGACGCTTCAATCTCGAAATGAAAATAAAACAAAAGTGAATACGTAAAAAACAAGCCAAGACAACACAAGACAAGCGACACACGAATACACATAAATAATTATAATAATAAGTATAGAAACTTTGTTAATAAACGTGTGGGTGGTGACAGTTGTTGCTCACGCTTCAGTCTCAGTCGAAGTCTTCTGTCTTCTGTCTTCAGTCTTTTGAGACAGTCTTTAGTCTTGAGCCACAGCCATAAGTTGGCAGACACGCAGAGCCTCTCACGGATAGTTAATCTTTAAGATTCCCCAAAAAATGCGTCTAATTCGACGCAGCCACTGCCCAAAAGTAGTCCCCGCATTCCTATTTCCATAATTCATTACTTATCATCATTGTTTATCTTGCAGATGGCCATACCACCACCACCGGGACCACCCCCACCGCCAGGACCCCCGCCGCCGCCGGCTATGGGCGGTTTGAAGCTGGGCGGCGGTGGAGCAGGAGGAGGTGGGGCTGATATGCGCTCTGCCTTGCTGAACTCCATTCAGAAGGGAACAAAGCTACGCAAAACGGCCACCGTGGACAAGAGTGGTCCAGCGTTGTCGGGACGTGTCTGCGATGGGGATGGAGGCTCTGCAGTAGCGTCCGCTTCAAAGCGCACGCTTAACAACAACAATACCAGCAGTAGCAACCACAACAGTAGCAGTAGCAGCGGGAGCAACAACATTGGCAATGGGGCGCCAAAATTGAGTGGCCTATTTGAAGGTCTTTCACAGATGCCAAAGCTTAAGCCCGTTAACGGTGTACGAGGTAAGTTCAACACACATACACACTTGCAGTTTGATATGGGTGTGTGCGTATAAATTCCTCGCTTATGCAAATTAACATTGAGTTTTGTTGCTCAATTGATTTCCGCTTTGGATATTTGGACAAACGCCCACGCATCACGCACTCACAACAACAACAACAAAAAATAACAACGAACATAAATATTAGCAGCAACAACAACAACAACGAAGCCCACAACGAATGAGACACGCAGCAACAGCCCCCCAGCCGCCTCTGCCACAAACGCCGCAGCCAGCAATGGACCCATGGACTTCAACACAGAGCTCACAAAGCATTTAACATTGAAGCGTCAGAAGCAACAACAACAGCAACCAGCAAGCAACAACAGCACTCATGTCAATGCAACGGAAGCTAATTTGAGAACAAATCGCGGACCACCACCGCAGCCGCCAAAGGTAAGAGAGAATGTCCCACACACAGAGAAACTATTTCGATTGCTTTTTAAATAAATATAATCAGACAATGTGATCCACAGTAAGAACCAAATAATATAATGAATTACATTTTAAGCACAGATAGATCCTTTTCTATTATAATGTGCGATTGAACATGTACAAGCCAACGAAATGAACGATAATCGTAGATGAAGCGAACGAAATGAACGATAGTCGTTAATTGATAGAACTAAATGAACGATAATTGTTTATTACGCTAACTAGTTGAACCATATTTGGAATTGTTAATCTAGCTCATTTAACTCCTTGTTTTCCGTTAATTTAATACCCATTCGCAATCGCTTAGTTTTAAAGAATGATTGTTTTATATATGTATGTGCATTTATTCTTGTTTTCTTTAGCAGAACTCCAGCGATTCTATATTGGACCGAATGAACATACCTCGCACAACAGCAACGCCTACATCCAGTGGCACATCCAATGCGAATGCCACATCGACTGCCAATGGCAATGGCACTGCCAAGCCAAAAGCCTCATCGCCTACGCTCTCGGAGAGCGGCAGCAGCGGCAGTGTGAAAAGTAAAGCGGCTAATCTTAGGTGAGTCTCTCAAAAAACATAGAAGGTTTTCTCAATCGGAAACGGTTAACGATAATTATTGATTTATTACATTATATATTTATCTGGCATGATTTGTTATACTTTGATTTTTGTTACTTTATTGTACTCGATTTCTGAACTTTAAACATTATGAAAATTTTTGTATTTTTTTATTACGTTTTTTATTTTGTTTTTGGTTTCCTTGCCGGGCATTTGGTTAAACCCTATTCCACGAAACAACACATCCACAGTATCTCGTTAGGCAATAGTTTTGTAAATAGTCCAATTACAAAAACAACAACAACAACTTTAAGCGCAACAACATCAGCGACAACAACAACTGCAGCAGCCTCGTTTGCAAGTCGAACAGCAACAGCTTCAACGGGAACACTGCGCAACTTGGCGCCAAATAAATCAACGCTGTTTGGTGGTAGTGGTAATGGTAATGGTAGTGGTGGTGGTGCAGCAATTGGTGGTGGTAATGTCTCGCCCACGCCCCCACCGGCACCGACAAACCCCGCCCCCGTCTCCGCCTCCGCCCAACAGCATCAGAAGCCGGCAATTGGTTTTGGCAAACCAAATTTTGCGCCAAAGCCGCCGGGTTTACAGCAACTGGCGATGGCCAATGGTCATCAGCGTCCAGCGGTAGCGCGGCATCACAGCATGAAGTCACCCAGGTATAGCACTCATCCAATACTCCGTCTAACTAACAATATAAGACCCTGGCCATGCACTGCTTCAGCTGCTGCGCTCTATCTCTGTCCTTGGTAAAGCTTTTTGTACTACGTTTTCCAGCTTTAATCCTGCTGCGATTGCACACTGCTTAAACTTGGCTCTGACTTTTTCCACAACGTCTTTTAATTAATTTTCCATTTGCTCTCCTTCGCACAGATCTCCGCCAGCTGTGGGCGCCGTGAATGGTCCCGTTTTTCCAACGCAACAACATTTTGGCACAATGCGAGCTCCATTGCAACATACGTTGTTACTCCAGTCCAGCGAAGGCATCGGTGGCAGCACCAGCAGCATCTCTGGCAGCGTTCGTTCTGCGCCCAACCCGCCAAAGAGTATGTTACCTTAATATCCACATAGACAGATTTCTAATCGCCTTCTTTGCGTAGCTCGCCCTTCGGTAAAGCCACCGCCGCCTCCAACGCCAGCGCGCAGCATCTCGAACAGCAATTTGAGCAGCATTGCAGCTCCGTTCAGTGCCGTTAACACGGCTCTGGTGCAGAGTGCAGCGATAACCACCTCAGCGCCATCACCACCCCCGCAGCCGCCGTCGAGTTCGAGCAGCAGCAGCAGCGTCGCCGCTCTGAGAGATCAATTTCGCGTTGGCGGCAATGCAACGCCACCGACACCGCCCAATGGCGTTGCGGCGAGTCCGAAGTCAGCGACAATGCGGGAGAAGGTCAATCCCATCATACTGAATGGGGGCCCCATCAATCCGCCAGCGTTGCCCCCACATCGCATCTGCCCACCGCCTCCGCCCCCGCAGCGACAGTCGAGCAATGTAAGTAAACCACGAGAAGCACAACAACAAGTTGGCACAAAGGCCAAAGGTAACAGCAGCAAACTGAGCTTATTTTTGGAAGGGAACCCAAGCAAACACTGCAAGAAATTTGGGGTAGAATTGAGTTGTGTTAAACTACAGCTTTTGTATTAAGCTATATTTATGTACAGATTTTGTATTAAGTTTTTCTGCAGCGTGCCTATATTTCTAGTAAGAATTTAAAATTATAGGTTTCAATATTCACTTAATTAAATGTAGGTTTAATTACTATAATTACATTTTTAATCAGTCTAATCGCATTTAAACATTTGACACAGATAAATATTAATATTAGACAATATAAAAGTATTTACCTTAACAATCAGTAAGGATAGTTAAAAATGTACAGGAGTAATTCTCACAGTGCACAAAGCTAACAGCTGAGCTTAGTTTCTATCATGCACACACACACACACACATGTGTAAACTCTCTCGTTGGTTAGACTCCTGTGAACTGCGCATTCTCTCGCTCTTTGCTCTCCGCTGCGCACTTTCGTTTCGCTTTTACTACCTTTATGGATTTTCCAACAATACGTGACCACAACAGTGTCCAAACGCATCGTCACACATCGCACATCGCATGCTCCTTTTGTTATCATTTGTGTGGAGTGCAATAAGAGCAATAGCTGAGAGTTTACCATTTGCTGGGTCTTCTTTAGCATGTGAAACATTGGATTAGGCAACTTATTCTGTGTGTGTGTGGTGTGTGTGTGAACTAAATAACGAAAGACAGCCCAAGGCTAACAGCAGGCTGATGCTCAATCAGAAGCGCAACGTAACTAAAGCTACTGGCATTTGAATCAATTTATTAACCGACGCTTCTCCCCTTTATTTTGTAGGCTGGTTCGCAACAACAGCAGGCGCCAGTTCCGCCCCAGCGTCACTCCTCCATAAGGGCCAATGCACCATTGACGCCGCCTACGCACATGGCCAATGCGACGCACAATTTTGGCAGCAGCGGTGGCCTGTCATCGTCATCACCTGGCATAGGAATGGCAACTGGAGCCTCAGTTGGTCGACTGGTCATCGATTTGGAGACAAAGTTCGGCAAGAGATTTCATAATGTCACTGAGTTTCCAAAGCCGCCGCCGTTTCTAAATCTACATAAAATCTATCCTAGTCGCACACTTAAGGCAACCAATGGTATGTAGTGGATATACATAAGTGTGAATGTATGTGTAATTTACATATATGTACGTGTGTGTATGTGTGAACGCACATACAAAACATATATGTACATATATGTGCGTGTTTCGGGGGTGTGGGGTCAGTTATTCTGTTTATGCAAACTCACGCGCCGTGTTAATTATTACATACTATGATTATGATTAGAATTATTATTATTATTATTGTTTTATACACATATGGAATGCTGTTATATAATGAATACATAATGCATCAACTGCATACTATTATTATTATTATTTTTAAGAATAAATCAAACAGAAAACAAGTGTGTAGCATTTGAAATATTTTAGAGCGAAGAAACTTTATACAACGATGTAATTTTTAATTGTATTAAACAAAAACACACACACACATATGTTATTATATTTAACGTTACAAGTTTTAATTATTGTTTTATTATTTTTTGCCCTAACATCGCGAAATTGTATAAAAATGTTATATAAATATAATTATGAAAAGTTGATAGCTTTATTCTACATTATTTTGTTAAAAAGCATATTTTCTATATACTTTGAACCTTTCTTTATATACAATATATTTAAACATTTGTATGTTAACAAAGAAAACGCGATATTATTACTAAGCACACGCATATTATGTATTATTATATAGAGATATGTTTTAATATAATGCCTCTTATCAATGTTCATACTACAATTTGCATTATGTTCAAGTCCCAATGCATATTATATCTGTACTATATTGTATCTGTAGCGCATGCTTTTACTTTATGTATTGTCCTACGATCGGCATCATTTTATATTTACATATACATATACATGCATATATCTATAACTTATACATGTACTTTGATATCTTATCTTTTTACGCATACATATGCATATACGTGTATGTATGTAATATCGATGAATATTTAAGTTTAGCACAACCACATTATTGTTTTATTTGAAGTTATTTTTATGAACAATAAAAGCCAAAATAAAATTTAATTTTAAATACATTGGATATGATTTGTCTTGTCTCCCGTCTTCAATTCTCATTGTTTTCTTCTTCCGTCTTCTTCAACTAGTTATTCGTTTCATTTGTGCATTGCGTTCGCTTGTAACATATCCATTGTCCAGCCGATAGGCGGCGCTTTAAATTTAAATCAGCAACTGTCTATGTATGTGTAAATATCTATATATATTTCTCTCTCTTCAACCTAATGCTCGAAATGCAGAAGCTGCTTTGACGCCCAACAACAATAACAACAACAGCACAGCTGCATATAACAACAACAATGCAAAAGCGCTACCTGTACTGAAACCCGCTTATGCACCGCTCAAAAAACACCGCGCCCCCGCACCGCCCCCACAGGCAGGTGTTGCTGCCGCCACAGTGTCTGTGATAAGGCAATCCAGTTTTCTTTATGGCGGTAACAGCGCAGCAGGCGGTAACGTCGCAGCGGCCGCCAATGTACGTCCGCAGTCGCAGCCGGCGTCCAGCGTTCCACGCAATTCGACGGTCTATTGAGAGGGAGTCCCAATGTAACCATAACTGTAAATTATCGATGTTTATGCTTTGTATATACAATTTATATATGTATGTTTGTATTAATTGTTCTTGTTGATGTGAAAGTTGTAAGTGTGCGTGTGTGTAAATGGAAATTGTTGAAGTGTCGAAGTGTCGCATTGTGAATGTAAAGTGTATGAGAAATATATGAAGCACAATAAATACCAAAGACAGAGATGACAATTGTATTGTGTAGCGCACTTGACATCCCTAATGATGTTTGCATGCACAAATACAGGATGTGGCTGAAAGAGCTTAATTTGAATATCCTTAATAAGTGAGAGACAATTTTGTTGATGGTTCTTTGTAGTTACATCGCAATAAACTTATCCTAATTAAAATGCAATAAATATGGAAAATAAATTAACTCCCAATTTGTGTAGATTAAATAAAGTAATTTAATGTATTTTCATATCAAGTAAATGTAACTTTTAAAGTTTCTTCTATTCATGGTTTGGGAGTCAGTTTATTTGTGATGTAAAGTTATAATATAATCGATTTAAATTAAGCCAAGGTGCTGGTTAAATGAATAGTAGCGTCTTCCCCAGCCTAACCAAATTCTAATGACTATAAATGAATATATATTGTGTACATAACAGTTAGCTGCATTTGAGTTTAGACCAAAAGTTAGTCAAATTTTCACAGAACAGAATATCTTTTATATGTAGAGCGCTCTGTCTCTGAAACCCTATCTTACTAGACTGAAAACGTTAAGCCCAAATTACAAGTACTATATACATAATATGCATATATTTTTAAATGCTAGCAAACACACAATATTGTTAAATGTAATGCAAAAGAATATAAATAAATAATACACGATTAGCACAAGTGAAAGTTTTCCAACGAATTTGCATTGTCATAGAAGGACATTTCCCATATTTCAAAATTATTATTTAACCATGTACTGAACAACATTAAACATTCTTTTTGTTATACAATTTAAATTTGAATTCGATAAATAAATATTCAATATTTGTATTTGTTAAAACCAATCCAACCCCTTGGGCAATATTATGCATAAACATCAAGAGAATTATTATTAAATTTAATCATTGTTAGACCTTTGAAGTCATTAGCTGTAATTAATCAGTATATTATATAGAAACATTCTATTCAACATCATTGCATTTGCCGTTATCATATTAATAAACTTGAAAACATTTAAAAAGAGTTTTAACTTGATGAAACGAAGGTAATTTCTTCCTAAGATTTATTTATTTCCAATTCCAGATATGTTTATAGTTTAGGAATCAAATAATCAAAAATTCGTCGAGCTATCGGTAGACGAGACTCACAATCTCAAGTATGTTTATTATTAAATGCGAGTGTTATTTGTTTTGTTACACAAATAAGCGCATAAATAGAGCTACGAGTATAAACAATATCAATTATGCAGGCATATAAACCCCAATAAGGCAATAAGACGTACAATACACATATAAAGCAATAACAATTATTCGCTTATCATATTTGAATATCAACTAAATCCGCTTAGGGAATAGGTTAAAGAATCGCACTTTGTTGCTTACACACTAAATGGCTCTCTAGGTAATCTGATGCTTGAGCTTTAGATCCTGCACCGCATCCTGCAGAGGCTGATCCTCCCGTTTACGTCGACGCTCGCATCGGGGACACGGCTGATGTTCGTTGAGGCATTCGGCATGAAAAACAGCTCCACAAGATACACACTGTGAATGCAAAAGGAGAAGGTTTATTAAATTGTTAGAGGTTACAGCAGAGATGCTGTGAACTCACCCGAAATGTTGTTGCTATGTGGAAAGGATAAAGCACTCGAGGACTTTGACAGATTTCACAGATAAAACCTTTGAGATGACACAGTCGGCACTTGAGCACATGCGCCTCGCCCAGCTTGAAGGCCTTCTGCAACTGCTGACAGAGTGATCCACGTTGTATCAATGCCAAATCCGCAATGGAGTACTGATGTATATGCTCATAGAGATACTCTCGGCCACAGAAATGATTCTGCAGCAGCTGAATGCTAGACGGAGCACAGGTGTACAAATAGGCACGGATAAAATTCAAGCGAATACGCAACGATTGGAGCTCGGCCATGGCTTCAGAAGCAAAGTAAATGCTTGGATTAAGCAACTGCATGTCCAGAAACGGTTGAGATCTAAACTCGGCCAAGAAGATAGCAGCTCGCTTGCTAACGCTGTACTTGCGGAAATCCCAGTTGTAGACGATCCGTGCCGGAATCAACTGCACTTCCGACTCCATGCAGCTGTTGCAGTAATAACTGCCACTAAATGCACAAACCCTGCGGATGGAGATTGTTAGTACTACATATAAATGCGGGTAATCTGACTCTAAGGCTTACTGGAAATTGTTGTCGCCTATGCCAAGCGGATGTTGACAGCCTCGGCATAGAAAGCCCTGCGCATTGAGTCCCGGCTCGCGAGGCAATTGGCACAGTTGTGCAACCATTTGCTGCAACTCGGCCATATCAAAGTTTGATGTGATCAGCTCAAAGTCCGAAATGGTCTGTCAATGTTGAAGAAACTTGCTTTGATTGCTACCAACTTGATTTGGCTATGACTTACATCTAGGGATTGCAGATCACTCAAATCATCTGCCATTAACGATTCAGACTCGCGACGTTGCTGTTGTTGTTGATGCAGCTGAATCACATTCAAGGTGGATGCACTTGCTCGAAACTTTTCCCAGATCTGCGACCAACCAGCGCCATCCTCGCGATTGTTTTCATGCTTGCGAAGAAGCGCATTGTAGCTACAGCGATCTGCGTTGGGGGAACGTAGACTCACGGAACTGCTCATGCTGACGGAGCGTTGAAAGAAACGTGCACCAGAAAGCTCATCTGTGGGCGTGTTGGCATCCAAATCGGCGGACCAGGAGGTCTGCATTAGATTGGTAAGCGAATTGCTGCCCTGGGGCAGCTCAGAGAACGCTTCATCAATGTGCCGCATGGAACGCTTTCGCACTCGTTGTTTGCTACTCGATGCGGTCTCGCCGTCAGTCTCAGCCTTGACAGCATCTGCCGTGCTAGAATCTAACAATGTTGGTGTCTGCTCCTCATTAATGATATCCATTTCGTCCACCTTTTGCATAAACAAGTCTAAGATCTCGTGTTGATTGAGATCTGCGTTGCCAAAATGACCACCTCGACTGAATGGACTGTTGGAAATGGATTCAGAGAAGAGCTCGTTCGTGTGAAGTGGCTGAGGTGTGGGTATAGCCACGATTTCAGTGGCCAATGAGCTCGCCACGTCCACACCACTACTGATCTGTTGAACATAATAAAATAAAATCATTGAATTCATTATTTCTACAAGCGACTAACCGGACAGGACTTCAGAGCCGGCGTCCACAGATCAGACAATTGAAGCGCATAGTCGGGCCATTGATTAAGCAGGCTCGAGTTGACGGGCAAATCGAAACCCACATAAGCCTCAAGGCTCTCCATAATCTTGGCCGCCGTTTCCATGCCTTCGGCATCCTTAAGCAGAGCGGTCTTCTTGTAATACGGCCGCAATGCTGAACCATTTTTGCGCATGTTGTTCAAGTAGGCAGAGAACACCGAGTCGTTGAGAGACTGTCGCACCCAAGCCCGACATTGTCCAATCTCAGAGGTGATCTGGCTTAAGCCCTGTATCTGCTCGATAACCTGCTTGTGCATGAACACCATTGCGGGTGACCAGAAGCTGGGCTCCGGTCGTCGCTCAACATCGCCAGCAATTACATTGATGGTGGCCCACAAGAACGAATCTTTCAGGCCGTGCAGAAACACGGCTTCCAGCGTTGTGCATAATGCACTCGTTTGCTCGCACAGACCCAGCACCTCTGAGACAATTATATGTATATATATGAGTCATTGTCTATATATTTGCAATTTGCGACTTACCCAATCCTTTTTGCTTCACTTCAAATTCGATTTCTCTCGCATTCTCGTTGAGTGTGTTTATCAACGCTTCCTTAATGACATTTTCACGCTTCGAAGAAAAATTATTCAGGCTGCGAAAGAGAGCGCTCATTTGTTATTGTTATCCTTTGATTTGTCAAATATTTTTTTTCTGTATCTTTATTTTTAGCAGAACAACAGCTGCTTGCCAGGGCTGGTGAAGTTCGCAACAATCAGTAAGCAAATTCATGTTAAATCGCCCTAAATAACGCTGTTATTATTGCAAACAACGCAAACTGCTAAATCAAAACTCGATCATTAACATGTTAAAGAATATTAAAGTAAATAAATTGAGTTGAATTAATTACAAGTTCATTTAACAAATTGTAACATTTAAACCGTATCATGTTATCGAACCAACAGTGAACTATCCGTGAAACGGTTATCGAACGTGGGGCTCTAATGACGTCAGAGTGCCAATACAGTTTCTAACGGCTCATGCCAAGTTTAAATTTTAAATTAAAACGTAATTCTATATACTTGTCCAGTGTGAGGGATCACGTAAGCGGGATTAAATTTCCGTTTCTGTTGTTGTTTATTATTAAATTTGGTTTTATAACTCGTTCTTGTTATTCTTGACTTTCTTTCTATGTGTGAACGCTCGATTATGAGAGAAAAAAAAAACCCACGCAAATTAATAACCACAAAATCCGCGTGCCCGTCAACAAGACTGAGCTTTAATGACTTTTGATGCCTTGGGGTTTTGTTTCAGCAAATCGTCGCCATTCATCGCATCTATAGCATTTATGACTCAACAGATCAAGGAATTTCTATCAAGCTTCTGCAATAAATTTTGACGGAGCAAATGGCTCGTTTAAAAGAAAAAAAAAAGAAAGACGACATCTGTTGTAAATATAAGACCCATTTTTGCATATGAATAGAGTGCAGGCCTCAATCCCGACTCGTCCAAGGGCTGTGCACGTACCAAGTCAGTCAGCGGCTTGATATTAAGACGAAATTTGTGTTAAGGTCAGGGTGACCAACAAAGCTTATGCTGTCATTGTTGATGTTGTTGTTGTAGTTGTAGTTGTTGATGTTGTTGTAGTAGTAGTAGTAGTTGTTGTTGTTGTTGTTGTCTTAACGCATTTTTCAATATTTTTGCAATAAAATTATATAGCTGTTGTTGATGTCTTACAGCAGAAGATGCGCTCCAACTGGTTCAGCAGCACTCAAAACTGAAACTGGTCTCTCATATGACTTTTCAAGTATTGATTTTTATTTGTATTCGTATATTTTTTTGAAGTTTTGGCGTGTTTTTCAAAACAGCATTCGTGTGGGCCGGCAAATCATCGTTGCTGCAGTCAACAATTGCAGCCAAGTATTCAAAATTCCAAAACAGGCAAGCAAATCAACAATGATTAACCTTTCGAAAGTGTTTTTCAAATATCGTAGCGAATTTTTGAAGATGATGGGAGCTCTAATTAATGAATTTGTTTATTTGTGGGGGGAGCAACTGTAAAGCGCATTTCTTTTCATTTGTATTCGCATAAACAAAAGCGTTTAATGTTTGTGAAACTTACGATTATAACAATTAAGAAAAGAGACAAACCAAAATTCAATTTGTGGATTACGCATGCGCAGCGTCATTTTCATTTCCCAACTGAGAGAGTGTTGCCCTTCCCCCTCACTTCCTTAGTTAACTATAAGCGGACTCTTAACTCTATTAAAGTAAATAATATATAGCGTGAATGCTGTCACTGCATTGTTGTTTCTTGTTGTTGTTATTGTTATTGTTATTGTTGTTGCTGTTGTTGCAGTGTTGCTGACTTTGCGCTTTTTGCGGCGCCTCCGTATGGAGTTCGAGTTTGGACTTCACGCTGCCAACGGCATCTGCTTGGACCGTGGGCCATTGTTACCCGCATAAGTAGGAAAAACAAAAAACAACAACAATAATAACTACTACAACAGCAAAGAAAAGATACAAGAAACGAGAAATTTATAAAAACGTTTGTTTTCGTAATACAATTTTGATTACTTCTTTGACGCGGCGTTGAGCCTCACCTCGCCTTGCCTCGCCTTGCCTTGCCCTCTCCTCGCCTTCTTCTCGTCCACTACGCGCCCCATTGATGGCTTTGTTCGGCTCCCCGCCCAGCTTTGATTTATGTATTGTCAGTTGGGCGCAGTGGCTGCAACCACGGTCCAAGCTGGACCACAGTCCATTTGGAATTGTAACAATAATGATAATAGGAGCACTCGACCAGCAGTGATTCCTCATGCCTCATGCTCATCATTAGTTCGCATAGGAAGCGCAGTCAAAGTTTAAGTCTTTTGGTTAAATCCCAATGCGGAACCACAGCTGACATCGTTTCGTTGGCCACATTATAAGTACATACATATGTATGTTTGTATTTAAGTGTTTGCATGTATTAAGGTATAATGTTTTTTGGTATGATGTAATCACTTCAGACAGGGATCATCGATCTATTGGGTTGAATGTACCCATCGATAATCGTACTTGTCTAACAAGAAGGTTTGCACAATTCCATTGAGATGCCGCAATTTGATTTTGATCTTATATAAGCAGCTGAGTCAACCCACAAAATAGCAGAAGAAGATCCAATTGATGCAATGGATGACTAAAGCATCGTCTCACGAGGTTGTTATACGAATTCAATTTGCTTCACAAAAGAATTTGCCGCACATAAAAGAACAAGTTTAATGAATCGCTATACGATTTGCCAAATGAAAAATAAAAGAACAGGATCTATTCTAAGCTCATTCTATATGTATATATATATATATATATATATATATATATATAAATATATGTATTTGACTTTCATAAATTATGCATTGTTAGCGTAGATTCTGACTATGACAGGCAGACAGACAGCCTGACAGCCTGACAAACTTCAATTCAAATTCAAACTGAAACTGAAAGACTCTAAAAAACCAAACCGCTCTGTCAAAATAAACAAACACTAAAGATACAAATGCTTCTGGCATTATCACATTCATTTTCATTTAACATTTAACATTTGCATAATGTATTTATATTTCTATGTTGAAACGTGTGCGCTGTTGCCAACACTCGATAACAGAATGTTAAGCGAATGTTAATGCAAAGCGTTAATACTTGACGCTGACGTAGATTCGATTTGACCTTGAGCGACATTGGAAATGCCTCATAGCCTTTATAACAAGCTCAATATCTTTAATTTAATTCCATGCACATCTACTAATTTCACCCGTTTCCCGCTTTCAGTTGCAGTTAACAATAGAACCAGATTTGACCCGGGTTCTATGTATATTTATATATACCTTCGTATTTGTGCATATATTTGCTTTGTTGTTAGAAATCGTAGAACGAAAGAGAGAGTGACAACGACAGCAGCTTGCAAATATTATTTTGTACTGAACAATTTCCTTTTGACCAGATAATTTGTTTATTTATTTGTTTCTCGCTGAGTAACAGTTTCACATTGGATCAATATATGTTATTTAAGCGATCAAAATATAAGCTCATCTCATTAGAAGCATTATACATTAATAAAGCGAGCCCCAATTTAATGTTTTAAAGAAATTGTAGATTAATATTTATAATATTCAATGATCTTTATTCAAAGATATAAATATAATTAGAATATTTATAATTCGATTAAAGCATAAGTCTATATATAATCGCTGCAATTCATCTCAGACCACTGTGCGACGCCAGCGTCAACTGTGCGCCCAAGTATAAGCCAAGCTTCATTCGTTGTCGCTGCCAGCGGCCAAGTTTATTAAAAGCGCAGAACTCGTGAGCTACGGACGTGTTTCTGTTACGCTCGAACGCCTCGTGCATCTAATCATCGCCTGTCTTCGTCGACTAAGTCTACGATTCGGTCACAGTCTCCGTTACAATCTCCGTTACAGTCTCCGGCTCATCGCGCGATCTTACTCTCGCGCTCTCTCTCTCTCCCTTTCTCACAGTGTGACTGCGAATCGTGAAATCGTGTCACAATTGATTTGAAATTTGTGTGCAGTCGCGGCAAGAAAAAAAATATAAATAAATACGAAAAAAAGATAAAAAAAAAATAATTATTACATATTATTTGTATTTGGCAATAAGGCAGGCATTTTGTGTGCACGCCGGCGTCGAGCTGCGAATTTTGTCATCCTCGGCAGCATCTCCACATCGACTCGATCATTGTTATTTCGCCCACGCGTTAATTATTCCTCGCTTTTTTGGGCAATGCCCAATTCTACAACCAAGCAACAGTAACAACAATAACTATAACAATATTTGAAAATTCCCAAATCTAAAATGCAAACGCGCAGTTTGAAATCGAAGCAGCGCAGCTGCAGAGCTGCCGGCGCCACTGTTACCGTTACACTGCTGCTCGCACTGGCGCTACTGCGGATCGACGTCGCTGTCGGCAGGCCTGGTATACATACATACTACATACAAGCATCTATATATCATTTTCCATTTTCGATATCGAATTTGAGTCGATATCGAGTCGAGTCAAATTTATTTCGAACTAATCGTAATCAATTTGCATAGCCATAAGATATTTAATTAGTGTGTGTTTGCAATTTCCTTTTCATCATTTGCTTTCTTCTATTACGTTTACGTTTTTGATACGCATGTTAAACACGACTCTAAATTCCAGCAAGTGCACGTTTACTTTATCTATTTACTTTTTACATCATTTTACGCATTTCAATGTGTGCATTAATATATAATTCCTCTACAGAATATCTAAAATATGAAGACAATATAAAAATATATTTAAACTTTTTGCTATGCAAATAATTGGCAGCAAACCTGAGTACTAATTTTTAACGGGATTAAGCAAAATTTACAGCACCATCAGAGTGCATTGATTCTATCGTTATCGAAAGTTGTCTAACATGCAAATGTGTTATCGCATCCATGCAAAGACAATCCTGCATCTTAAAATTGGCATTCACCTATCTTCGATTGCAATTCAAGACGTAACAAATACATTAATGCACATATGTACTTATTCTAAACTGTATCTAACTTGAATATTCTATAAATACTTGTAAATAACTATAGAGAGTAGCCCTGCAAGTCCTGTTTGGAACTGGCCCTGAAATCATCCATCAATTGTTACTAATTCCACGCACAATCAGCACACCATCATTACCATTACACTTCAGACTTAATTTTATTTAAATATTTTCCGAAAGCATTCTAACCTCGAAAAGCCTCGTTACACGGATGACCTTCATTGGGTCATCCACGCATCGTCGTTCATGACCTAAATATCATGTCCACCTGACTAATTATTGCTATAGACTCATCCACTTCAATTTGTATCTTTAATTAGCTGACAAATGCCCTCAAATGATATTTGTAACTACTTTTATGTATTTATCTTTCGGATTTCGGTATTGCGGTTGTTATTGTTGGGTAAACAAACAAACAGAAGACTGGACATATATCATTTTCGTGCAGATTCCCTCGGGGGTGCAAAACAAACAGAAAAAAATAAACAACTTTGCCAACGGCGACAAAAACGTCTCATTTGCAAAGGCATCCACAAAGTTAAATGAAACTCGAGACAAGCCTCAGACAATGAGACAAGAAGCCCAAAAACAACAAAACCTTATGTAAGCAGTAACAGTTGACGTGACTGGCAAGGCTTCGGCATCGACTTCGACTTCGGCTTTGGCTTTGGCTTCGTCTTCGGCTTTGGCTTCGACTGCATCTTGCTCCTCCTCTTGAGCTGGGGGAGCAGCGAGGCCTCCAACTGCGACCTCTGGAATGGGGCGCTTCTTTAACTTCAGCTTCCACATTTTAACGCTGTTGAGCTGCAGCCTCTGGGGACTTGACAAGTCCATAAATTGTTATGACAGCTACTTCTCTCTTTGTCTCCATACCGCTCATTGTCTCGCTCTCTTTCTTGGTTGTTGTTGTCTTTAATTTGTTGTCAAAGAGGTTAATACTAAAGCTATAAAAATATAAATAATATATAATACAAAGTCCCTTTCTCTAATTCGAAATGAAGACTTAAGAAACAGTTTGATTTAATTGATCGAAACTCCAGTTTTAGCTCGAGGTTTCCTCTTTGTCAGTAGCTTTATATCTCTATCGATGAATTAATTATTATTATTATTAATAATATTAATTTCAACCTCTATTTCAAACCGTTTGCTCTTAATCACGCGAATAACATGAATGCTGGTACGTGATAATTAAGAGATTCGCAAAGATATTAGTTCCTTTATTCGTAGTTGTTATTTTTGTCGTTGTTGCTGTTGTTGCCGTTATTGTCTTGGCTTTTGTTGTATGAAACTAAGCCTTATTTTGTGTGTTTCGTAATTGCTTAATAGCCCAGCACAATGGGCAGGCCATTAGTTATTGTAGTTATGGTTAATAATAGTTGGTAATCTGCGGCGTGAGTTGCAGTCGCTTACGTCATTAATGGATCCCCATTGAGATAAAGATACAGATAAAGATAAATTCAAAGAAGTGAAAATTGCAACACATTTTGTCATGATTAGCTGCAACATTAGCCAAATGTTGCCCTAAAGAATATATTTCATATATTTCATATATTTTAACTATTTTACTGGGTATAACAAGTGCAGTTTGGCCTCGTGCTGTAAAATTCCCTTGACATTTGAATGCAATTTCAAATTGTTTGTTGATAATTTCACCGATTATAATTATAATAATCAGCAAGACACGTTTGGTGTGGGAATTTCAGAGTTCATTATCATACACGTAGAATGGGGAACAAAAGCAATCAAATGTTGTTGTTGCCGTTGCTTTTGTTGTTCAACAAACGAGCGTTTTACTGCCACGTTTTGTTGCTTTTTGGGCACAACAATTTGTGGCAACATCAACATTGAGGCGAATTTATCGATATCGATATGATATATCTGCGCTTTCTGAACACTGTGTGGGTTGTGCGATTTTCAACAGCTCAATAAGTCGATAACTCAAGGTCCCCAAGATGATACAATGATCCAGCGATGCGGCGACCCAATGCCCAATCACGCCAACGGATTAATAAAAATCCATTACATTTTGTTTCTGTTACTGCTTTTGCTTGTGTTTTTGTTTGTGTTTTTGTTTTTGTTTTTGTTTTTATTGATTGTTGATTATTGTCTTTTTTGGATGGTTGAAGTTTTTGCTGTTTCGCCTTAACGAAGGTTGTCTAAATGGCGAAAACTTGTCAAAACTCAACCAGCAAACAAACAATCTGTAAAATTGGCAAGTGTAAAGTTAATAAACATAAAAATAATCAAAGAAAAAACACAAGAACAATGATAAATTCAAAGTGTCCCATTGTCATTTAGTGGGTGCAGATGTCGTGAAGTCGTCAATCAATTAAAAATTAAATGTATATAAAACTGACAACAATCAAAAATTAATTAGCATTGAACTTGAAACTAGTTTTTTGGGGCGTGCCTTGAATTGTCACTAATACTATGAATGAGCCACAACAAATACCTTATTATAGTATATAAAAGTCCTCTCTCTCTCTCTCTTAAGTATGATTAAATGTTTAAATAACGATTGGCAAATCCTACTTTACTTGTAGCTCACTTGTATATAAGATTTACTCTTATTCTATGTAACTAACAATGCTGAGCTAATCTTTGTTGCTTTGTTTGAGAATCTTTCTTGTTAAAAATCAATTCGCAGAACTTTTCCGCATTTATGCGATAATTAATCATTATTTATTGTTATTGTTTGTGGCAAGAAACACTTTCACAGCTTGTTTACGAGGCACGCTAGACTGTCGTCCCCTTTAGATAAATATCTAAAAACAATTCATATTTATGAGCTGCAAAACTTGAGGGCCGTCAGATTGCTTGCTAATATTAATGAAGCGTACGGAAAGTTCAGGGGCTCGTTAAACTCTGCTGATAACGAGGAACGAGCATCGTCATCATCATTTGTTTGCCAGTCACTGATAAGCTAAGCTGTCAGTCAAAAAGTGTTTACACGATTGAAGACATGAAAATGAATCTCTCGCGTTCATTGTTTATTTAATAGGAATAGAATCGGGCGCAATATGAATGCAAATAAACATCATAAATAAGAGATATAAGATAAATAAGATAAAGATGAATTTATATGCACATATGCTTAGCAACCGGAACTCAGTCAGCAAATCAAACGCCCATGATGATTGTTATAGCGATCATTGAATATTCGTAACTCTGTCTCTCTCTCTCTCTCGCTCTCTCTCTCTCTCTCTCTGTCTCTTTCCCCTGCGCTGTCTGTGTCTGGTTCGTTAGTCACAGCTGACAAAAAAAAACCACATTCTAAGCGCTTTGTTTTTAGAATTCCCCTCCAGATTCTATGAAATTAACAGATTATATACTATAACTAACTTAATTCACACAACGCTATTAATTGGCATGTATGTATATATTTTCCAACAATTCTGTGCATTTATCACGTCTATCTATGAGACTTATCAAATATTAGGCAGAACAATGTTAAAACAACATTAATTGATTTAAACATTGAGAGATTCCATCTGCGCAATGAATTTCACTTGTGGCATCACTGCGAACAGCTAAGCTGAGCTCAATTGGAGGCGTTGGGCGTGGCTTTTGATGGATAAGGCTAGGCCGATCAAGTTAGACTGGTTTCCATGCAAATCCCAATATCTAATATGCCACATTCTATATATTCATTTGCGTCACTTGCTTTCTGTAACAATGTAAATGCGAATATGGAGAATTCTCATTCTCTCATTTTAGATATTTTGCAAAGCAAATGTCTCTGACAACTAACAAGGTGTTAAAAGTTATATAAAGCGCGTTTAGTTTAACTAAAGTACAGATTCACAAGCGAGAGACTTTGGCAACGAACTTGAAACGGAAGTAGAAGAGTAATGGAAGCAACGCTTCGAATACAAATGACTGCGACAGTGAATAGAACTTTATAGAAAACATGTCTGAATGTTATTCCAGCTGAATAGTAGCATCTGCTAGGTGGAAGCTGAGCGCTACCATGGTAAACGAAAGACTTAGGCAACAAACTCGGCAGAAAGGAATTAAATACGAAAAGAATAATAGAAGCTTTTAATTGAAACACCAGCAGCAAGCGATAAACGAAAGACTTAAGCAACGAACTTGAAAGAGCTACGAGTGAAATGACTTAGGCAACGAACTTGAAAGAGCTGCAAGTGAAATGACTTAGGCAACGAACTTGAAAGAGCTGCAAGTGAAATGACTTAGGCAACGAACTTAGCCAATGCAAGCAAGTTAAATGAGAGGCAATCATTAGATGCTGCATCCACCTGATTAGCATTAATATTTCCTTGTGCTTAACTTAAGTTTCTTGTTGTTCCTTTATCAAGTTTTACAGTTATAAAATTATAGAAATGATTGCGACTAAAATTGAAAAGAAGCGAATATGAATTGACCTGAAAATGCAGGCTAATGCAAACAAAAGACTTAAGCAACGAACTTGATTAGCAGTTAGCTAAAAACTTGACATACACACACACACACACACACACACACACACACAGACACAGACACACACATGCACAGCACAACATTGATTAGCTAATCTACCTCGCCTGACTAACGCTTCAAATGGATGTCTGTGTGTGTCAAGTAAATAACAACAAACGTGACAACAACACCAGCAACAGCTGCAACAACCAGCGAAACAACAACGTAGGGGAAACAGCGACAACAAATATATGGGCCATTTAAGCCAATGTCAATCAATCAGCAACAATGGCAGCCAAATTGGCAAAGAGCCACCCACGGGCTGCCTCATCTGTCTCATCTACAGTCTTGAGTGTTTGCATCTTCTTCTTCATCTGCTTCTTCTGCTTCATCTTCTGTTGCATCTTCTTCTTCTTCTTCTGGTTTCTAACCTTTTTGAACTCTCATGTGAAAAGTGCAGGCAAAATTGCAGTCTAACATTTACCGAAAAACCACAACATGACACATACATAAGCATTCCATTCATTCATACATATGTTAGTCGCAACCACAACAACAACAACCACAATTTTCCCCCACTCCCTTCTCTGCAGATGTACGGCAATCGCCATTTGCTTTAGAATTGCAACCGCCATTGCTTGAGCCAACAACGGATGAGGCATTCGATGGCAATGCGAAAGGTGATCGGGCCATCGATAGCTATGGCAATCCCATTGATGCACTGCGTCCGATAGATACGCCCGATGGGCGCAAGGTGGTCAGTGCCCAGGGCGTTCAATTTGAGATTCCCAATTATGCATCGGGTATCACAGAGATCCGACAGCCGGCTGATGATCTGCTGCCACCGCACATTGGTGAGTTGACAACAACGACAGCGACAGCGACAACAACAACAACAACAACAATGACAACGACAGCAACAGCAAAGAGTGCACCAGCAAGTGGAGCAACTGCATCCCCAACGAGCAGCAGCAACAACAACAATGAGAAACAAACGCTAAATACACAGGCAACAATTGCAAGTGGCTTGGTAGCACCACCTCAACCACACAGCACTAATAGCGATACTAGCATAAGCTTCGCTGCTACGCCTACACCCATAAGCACACCCACATACAACCACAACCACAACCACACCCACACCCACCACCACAACCACACCCATACCCACAACCACTCACTTGTAGAACCACTAACAACGTCCAGTTCCGCCACCGTTTCCGTCTCCGATTCCGTTTCCAACTACGTGAAGCGGGATTCAACCGCTCAAAAGTTTGTGATTACAGCAGCAGGTCCAAAACATGCACCACCCACATTTACCCTGCTCACCCTCAATCCCCAGTTCCCAGCACCACCCACAAAAGCAAAAGAGTCAAGTCCTAAACGCATTGATTCAATTCCAACTCAAACTCCTTCCCGACTACTCGTAGATGCCATAGCGGTGGCGCAACCCACCTACTCGGACATCGACAGCACCGACAGCACCTCATTAGCACCAGCACCACAACCAGCCACATCACTAACACCACCAAACCATGAATCATCGACATCGACTTCAACGGAGGTAGAAGTAGAGCAGGCGCAGCTGATTCCCCTCCAGCATCAGGAGCAGCAGGAGCAGCAGGAGGAGACGGGGGAGACGGCACATGCACCACAGTTGGCCAGTGGCACGCTGCCCGATTATCTGCTGGAGCTGCAGCGACAGGATCCCCTGATTGATGGACCCGTGCCATGGATTCCAGCACCACATGGCACACCACTGAGTGTCATTGCCTGGGATCTGTTGCCACCACTCGAGACAGCGCCAGAGCCATTTATCATCACGGAGCAGCAACCCACCAAGCATGTGGTTGGAGTGGAGCAGCCTGGCAGCCACAACATACGCATCAGCCTGGGCAGTGGACAGGGATTGTCGCCTGTGGCACCAACGGTGGGTCATGTGACGAGCGGCCAAGTGGCGGTGGTGCCGCTGCAACGAGATGGCCCCGAAATTCATGGCACCAATGCGCATGTGGGTAACACCACACCACGCAATACAGGACGCTTTCCCAGTCGTCATCGTGGCACAGTTCATTACAGCACCACCACCAGCACACAGCGACCACGCAGCAGCAGCACCACTACAACCACAACCACAACTACCACACGCACGCCACTGACTACAAGAACAACTGTGCCTACAACCACTACACGCTCAACCACGCCACGCACCACCACGCCAAGGCCCAGCAGCACCACCACAAGCAGCAGCATCAGGAGCACCACCCCCCTGGATCCCTCCACCTTCTACAAGCTGGACAACGAAGAGGAGTACGCCTATACTCTGCCTCCCTGGCTGCAGGAGGTCACGGATCCCGATCTGGATGTGGCCGTCACCTTCATTGTGCCCACTGATAACGATCAGTATAACCACACGGTGGCCGAGGATTTGGAGCCACCGTTTGAGCCATTTGTTGATCTCAACAACATTCAGCTCACGCCGCCACCAACAGCGAAGACCACAACCACTAGCACCACTGCGAGACCCACCAGCACCACGACAACAACAACGACGACCACAAGACGTCCGTCGAGCACCACCAGCACCACCACCAGCACCACAACCACAACCAAAGCACCCATTTTCAAAGCACAGCAACTACTGCAACAGCAACAGCAACAACATCAACAACAGCAACAACAGCAACAACAGCAACCACTATTGCAACCACAACTGATTCCAAACACAATCCACACAGCTCCAGCGCTCCAGCAACATGGAGGATCGACAACGACGACAACTACAGCTGCCCCCGTCGATCCAAATCCCTTCAACTCCGCCACATTGCCACCCTGGCTGCAGGACTTCGACTACCCCGATGTGGGTCCTGGTGTGCCCTACAATCCCGACAACTTCAAGGAGACGCCGTTGGCAGCTGGACAGCAGCAACAGCAATCGGGAGGTAGTAAGCCTAATGACTTTCAGCCACATGGCTTTGCCAGCAGACACACTTCATCACAGTTCGCACCAACAACAACAACAACAACAGCAACAGCAACAGCAACTAATGCAATAACAAGCACCACAATAACAACAACAACTAGCACATCTTCGCCTGCTGTTAGCGCCTCCTCTGCTTTTCCATCCAAAGTCACGCTTCCGCTTCCAGTTACCAACGAGGCTGCCTCTGAGTTGAGCACTGAGGAGCCGCCACTGGTGCTGATCCCACCTGGCCATGAGTCTCCTTCTCAAGCTCCACTTAGCAGCAGCAGCAGCAGCAGCAGCAGCGATCCTGCGCCTGCATTCAACCTTGCTCCTAATCCGAACCCTACTACAAACTCTATAACGCATTTTCCAGCACGCTTCGATGCCCCCATCTCCGTACCTGGCCAGGATGCGCCCACAGCGCCAGCTGCACCACTCGCCACCGACAACCAGAAGGTTGAGTACACAAAGAGCGAAGAGGGCAAAGTTATCAGCACGCCAGTCAACACCCTGCGCAAGGGTGAGTCTTCCACGAAGAGCAATCAGCGTCAACCTCTTAATCTCCATTCTCTTGCAGATTATCAGGGTTCCTCAGTCGCACCACCAACATCAGCATCCGCTACCAATACGGGCAAATATACGGGAGGATTCGGTGCTCCGGCGGGTCTATTGCGTCCACAGAATGCCGCCAAGCCGGACATCTACGTGGCGGGCAATGAACACGATTTTAGCAACACCGTGAAGGCCAATCGATTGCGGCCAGGTGCTGCTCCGGCTCCAGCTGCCAACACTGGTCGCTATACGGGCGGGTTTGGTGCTCCCAGTGGCGTGCTGAGTCCCCAAAATGCACCCAGACCGTTCCAGCAATCCCAAACTCAAACCCAAACCCAAACCCAACCCCAAGCCCAATCCCCAACCCAATCCCAGGCGACTCATTCACATCCACAAGTGGCGGGTGCTGCATCGATTCATTATCAGAATCGCTTTGGAGGACCACCTGGCATCCTGGTACCCTTCGACAATGTCCAGCGCACCGGAGAGCAGTAGACAGCATGTTGCAACATGTTGCAACTGTTACTGCGTTACTGCAGCTACTTTAAATTATTTATTAAGTATACTTGTATGTACTTATGTTAAAGTTTTCTAAGTTGGAGTCGAAGTTCTCTTTGTATACGTAGTAAAAGTTAATTCGAATTTTAACAAACGACAAATTCTCCACTATATTTAAATATTTTGGTTCAGATACACGATTATATATACAAACCGTTGTACATATCATGTCAAATGTTATTTACCTAATAAACTTTATATAAAATAAAATAAAGAATAACAATGTGTACTTCAATTTTAGGAACATGCCTAAAGATATTGTGTAAGCTAAACACCAAATGCTTTTGATGATAGGAAACTAACCCCTTACCGCCTTGAAAGAATCCAGAAAGCTGAAGATTTTTAGACAATGAAAGAAACATCAATCAAATATCTAACTAGGTGCGCACATTTTGGGTTTTACAATCAAATTGGTTTTGGCTCTTGTCGCTTGCATTTTGTATCATCAGAAATCCATTAAAATATTTAGCCCAACAACAATCTAAATTGTCCACACAAACAACTACAAAAAAAGAAAAAACGGCAATTAAACTTATAACAAAAAGTTCGCATTAAAATTCGTTAAAGAAAATTTGGTTTTGAATGCTTACAATTAGAGATCGAAGAGGCACAAGTAAATATACATAAATACATTAACGGCTTGTGCACAGATTAGCAACAGTCATTAATTACACTACGCAGCACAGTGTTTGACAATAATAAGATGTGTGACGAACTTGTGCGCTGGTAACATTTTAAATATTTAACGGATTTCCAACGAGTACTTCGTGTCTTTGTAACGAGTATTCAAAATGTTATTCTTAAACATTTGACTCACGTGAAGTTGGCTGTGTGCGATATTAGTGCTGCAAAATGATTGTTTGACACATATCATCCAGCTTATAGTTAGGCACTCTTTGCCCATGCTTCGTTGTGGGGTGGGCGTGACGTAAACGTCCTTCATTTGACTTTGAACTCAGACGGTACGCGAATCTGAAGTCGATTTAGTCAGAGCAGTTGCAGTTGATTCCCGACGGGTGAACTAAGCGAAAGTAAAAGTGTGGTCCAGGCAAAGAAAAAACCAAAAAAATAATAATGTCGAAAATTGGTATTAACGGATTTGGACGCATCGGTCGTCTGGTGCTGCGCGCCGCCATCGACAAGGGCGCCTCCGTCGTTGCTGTAAGCGATTTATCTGGAAAATAGTTTTCAACAAATTAATAATATTCAAATTGTGTATCTACACATATTTCCTCTGCAGGTTAACGATCCCTTCATCGATGTCAACTACATGGTCTACCTGTTCAAGTTCGACTCCACTCACGGCCGTTTCAAGGGCACCGTTGCCGCCGAGGGCGGTTTCCTGGTCGTCAATGGCCAAAAGATCACCGTGTTCAGTGAGCGCGACCCTGCCAACATTAACTGGGCCAGCGCTGGCGCTGAGTATGTCGTTGAATCGACCGGTGTCTTCACCACCATCGATAAGGCCGCTGTCCATTTGAAGGGCGGTGCCAAGAAGGTTGTCATCTCGGCTCCATCTGCTGATGCACCCATGTTTGTGTGCGGTGTGAACTTGGACGCCTACAGCCCCGACATGAAGGTCGTTTCGAACGCCTCTTGCACCACCAACTGCCTGGCTCCCTTGGCTAAGGTTATCCACGACAACTTTGAGATCATTGAGGGTCTGATGACCACTGTGCATGCCACCACAGCCACCCAGAAGACCGTTGATGGCCCATCCGGCAAGTTGTGGCGTGATGGTCGTGGAGCTGCCCAAAACATCATTCCAGCATCCACTGGTGCCGCCAAGGCCGTCGGCAAAGTCATTCCAGCTCTCAATGGTAAATTGACTGGCATGGCTTTCCGTGTGCCAACACCAAATGTGTCCGTTGTCGATTTGACTGTCCGCTTGGGCAAGGGCGCCAGCTACGATGAGATTAAGGCCAAGGTTCAGGAGGCTGCCAACGGTCCATTGAAGGGCATTTTGGGCTACACCGACGAAGAGGTTGTCTCCACCGACTTCCTCAGCGACACTCACTCGTCCGTGTTCGATGCCAAGGCTGGCATCTCTCTGAACGACAAGTTCGTCAAGTTGATTTCCTGGTACGACAACGAGTTCGGTTACTCCAACCGTGTCATTGACTTGATCAAGTACATGCAGAGCAAGGATTAAATAAACAATTAATAAATATCTGCAACTACAATGTTAACTTCTCAATACGCACAAACAGGAGGTGTAGCATTTAACTATAGATGAGAAGGATCCGTTTTACGCCTACACAATACCCGATTACCCAATAAAAGAAGGAAAAAACCACATACATACACACGTATATTAATGTCACTCATACAAACATGCATATGTATGTATGCATGCACATGTATTGTATTTCCAACAGATCTTCTCTCTCCTGTTTGATGAGCCGCGCAACAACAGTTACATAAATTATATAACCTAATCTCGTTACAAATATAAAACAAAAAAAAAGACAAAACTTACGGCATTTTCAATCAGCTTATGAAATACCCCATGGATAAGCATTGTCATAGATTAAATGTTTTTCATTAAATGTATATTTATATACATATATTTGCATGTGTATACGTGTATTTTTCCACACACACACGTATATGTAGGTTGTATATATGTACATCCATGCATACATACATATATAAATAAGTATGTATTGCAAGCTTTAGAATTAACTGAAAAATCAATTCGGGTTGCTTAAGGCAAAATTGCCGGTTGCTGCAGCTAACAATTCTAATATCATAAATGTTATTCAAAATTCATTTAAATGCTATACAAATAGTTGGGTATATGTAAGTCTATAGGTACAAATGCCGCTATTTATATATTTACATGCTAAAACCTACATACATACATATGTAATTCGCCAAATACATATGTTGACAAGCCTATATAAAATCTACATACATTTAAAAGCTGATTGCTTTAAAACTGCTGATAGCAAATACCCTTGACATTGATTGAGTTCACTGCGTTAATTTAGTTCTTATTTTTATTAGATCGAATAGCCAAATATTGCCAAAAGTTGTAGCGAAAGCAATAAATACACAATGATAGTGCAAAATTGCTCAAATTTTATTCGTTTGCTTATAAATAACATTTCGTATTGTTGCGCATCTTTAACAGTGCCATTTTGAGTCATAACATTGCCAGCGTTAACATAATGGTTTGCGGTCATTTGAATAGTGGTATGCCCAATATAATGCCACTTTTAAAAACGCAAATATAAAATCTAACAATAGAACATTTTAAATAAACTGTAATAATAGACAATTTTAAATAAACTTTAATTTGCAAAAAATGGGTAGAAATTATACACAATATAGTTTTGTAGAAAATTGTGCATGGAAGGAGAAAATAAGTGTGTATTTCCGATTCTATATATAGATATTTAATCAGCATATTTGATTTGTCCTTTTAGACCACATGCAGCTCAGGATATAGCCTTAATCATTGACATAAATTAAATTAGAGCCCAATAAAGTATTTGCACCAGGATGTTCTCTCTTTTACTTTCTTTAAATGCGTAAGATATTATAAATTGTGAATCAAGTTTTACCCTCTACTTTCCCAAATTTCTATGGACATTATAATATATATGAATGTATTAAGAGAATTGCAAAGTTTTCAATTGATTGAGACAAGTAGTAAGTAACTTAAGAGTTATACAATATGCGCATATTTTACGAGTATGCAAGAAGTTTACCTAGAGGCAACAGGTCTCCATCGTGTGGGGCAATATCATTGCATGCCAGCGAGTTACCACCCAAAACAATCAAACAATTGAGGCGATTAGAATCGAGCCGAGCTCCCTACAGAGAGGCCCGAATTTGTCAACAGAATTGAAAATGTTGTAAATGTAAATAAGTATTAAAGTTTAACCCACAAACAATCAATGCTTGAACTAATATTCTCGTGTTCGATTCACGAGGAACTCCCCTCGAGTGGAAAGCGGAACAACGGGTCAGGGGACAGGGGACAGGGGCAGGGACAGAAGAAAGTTTACAGAGTTCTCAACTTGAGCGTATGCAAATATCATAATTTTACCATCATGTCTGCAACGTCGTAAAGGGAACATGAAGCAGCTGTCAGATCAAAGTTGGGGAAAGGCACCAGACAGACTTCAATAGGCCACAAAAATGTCTTAAGGTTGAGGTGGGAGCGGAGAGTGGGGAATGGGAATGTCAATAGGGAGGGGGGATGGTGGGGATGCATGGAAAGGGCATGTATAGAAACACTGAAGCCGATTGCTTATGAGGGCAGGCAAACAAAATTGTTTTGCCACGCCGCGAAGGTTGCTGCCATGAGCAAATGAGCGGGGAACACGCAAGGCCTGAGACCCATAGACCATGTCCTAGCCAGGCCCTAAGAGTCATCCTGGGCCACAGACATCAAACTTATTTATTTACTCTAAAAACAATACAAGAAAATTAATAGCAATTTGCATAGTTTCATAAATATGTTGCAATAAATGTTCTTAACAAGCGAATGCTATTCCCAGACAATAAATGAGGTTTCCTCCTAATGAAGGCCTCTGTTGAAGGTATCTGCTGCCAAATCTACTCCTATTTCTGCTAGCATATCTACTGCTATTTCTACTACCATTTCTAAGCCTAATTTATTGATTGCAAGCAATGAATTGGCAAAGACTCTTATCAGCTGGTGTTTAATTGGCTTTTACAGACCCATTAAACAATTTCCCTCCAAAAAAAACACAGAGCACGCCCCGACAACGTCAACGACAACAACAACAACAACCGAAACAACGACAGCAACAACAACAATCAAAACAACCTGTGCGTGACTCTTGGCTTTGTATTAGAGTTCGTTAATGAAACATTCATTGATTTCGAATGATTAGATTAAAATAAAGTAGTATTTGAAGTGAGTTTAGCTATGCTGAAAAGATCAACAATTATCGGAGATGGAAAACATTAAGGGAAGGAAAAACTCGGTTCTTTTGTCACAGAGTCTTGCAGGTAAAGGCAGTAAATTGTTGAGATATTAAAACAAGTTTATTGAAGTTTATTGAAGCTTGTCAGCACATGCAAACTAACTTACAAAAGCCACAACAACCACAAGAACTGATAGAAACAACCAAAAGTTTTGCCACAAAGGCATTTCTTTTCCCCCTCTTCTTGCCATTTCGACCAAGCTCGGAGCCAACAGAAATATGAAGGAAGAGCAAAACTTTCAGTTTGGCTCAGTTGGTAACTGACGAGCGAGCTGAGCACACGGCAAAAGTATATTTTCGGGTTAAAAACGTCTATTTAATGTATGTCAAGCAATTTGTGAAGTGAAACAATAAAAAAGATTTGTAATTCTTATAAATATAACAAATAATTAATAAATAACAATGCCACGAAAAAAGCAAAAAGTTGACACACTAGAGGAAATTGAAACGAATATAAAACTGCTCTGTGATCAGTCCAACAATCACATGAAAGTTCGAGAGTATTACAAGGCCTTAAACGGTTATAATCAGGTAATTATTAATTTTTTAAAGTAATTCAATGCATCAATTAAATTTAGGTAAGACAACAAATTATTGTTAAATAAATATCATGAATATTCGCCAGCTTCCTCACTTTACTTACTTATTATTATTTTGTAACAAAAATAAATGTATTTTAAATGTTAAGCAATACATAAATAAATAAATTTTGCTTCGTAGTCTTTATTTTGTTTCAAACGCAACGGTCGCGCACTGAAACGAACGCTAGATGTCGCCAAAAGCTCATTGTGCAACTTTTGAAAAGCTTAATGCACAGTTTGAGAGTCATGTTAAACGATTCGTCAAAATTAACAGTTCTCAGCAATTTCTTCAAATAGTATAATAATGGAATAAGCACAGGGTATAAGGAGAAGTTCCATTTGCTGTATCTCTATCTCTTTAGGACCAGAAGCTTAGATTAAATTATCTTTTTAGAACATTTCAGGGAGATACTGTATCTGGTTTGATTTGAAAAGAAGTTGATGAAGGGATGAAGATAATCTAATGACTACGATCAGTTTATGTCAATATACTTTCATTATCACCAACTTTAGTGAAAGATTTTCAGGTTAGATCTTCCACAACTCACGATTGTTATCCTTGACCTCCGCAAGGGACGCAACAAAAGTTAAGTTTCATATTTCAATGTCAGTGCAATGTATGCACCTGCAATCCCCTTCTACACTCCTTGGTTAGCCGTGCCACCTGCCACATGCCACATGCCACGTGCTATTGTTATTTGCTATCGATTGTTAACCCATTTAGAGTTCCTCACAGTTTCCTGGCAACAGAACAAATGGCAAATCAATTACCGTTTGTTTGCAACTGTCAGCGAAGGTGTGAAATTTTCACACTCACTTCGATTGTCATTCATATCAGACAGATATATTGACAGAGATTCAGAGTACTATCCATAGTTGTCGCAATGTCCAGCAGCGTGTTGAACAACATTTTAGCCGTTGATAAGGAGCAGGAGCTGTTGCAGAGCTTTATACGGACGGGAAACAATGCGGACGAAGAATCATTGGACGAGTCTAATAAGAGGACAAAGGGTCGCGGTCGTGTCTCCCACAAGCCGCCCATTTGGGAGAGACGTGACTCCTATGGCGCTGCAGGAAAGTCATCGACAGAGCGTGGAGCACGTCGAGCCAGCAAACATCCAGATGACTTCGAGGCTGGAGGCTCAAAGCGGGGCAATCGCATTGAAGCTGAATTGCGGGCGGCACGAAAGCGTATCGAGGAGCAGATGATGAAGAAGAAGAAGCCCAAGGAGAACTTTGTTGACTTCTACACGGATAAGGACCGAGCGGCTGCTGTCAGTGCCGGCACCTTTGACATCAAGCAGAGTCTGCAGATCAAACAGAAGCAGGATCGCAATGAGGCGCTTCTCATACCCGACGAGGCGGACATCAGTTCCATTATAGCGCTGGGACTGAAGGAGATCAAGAATGCGAATCCCGAAAATGCCATACAGTTCTTTTGCAAGGTTCACTTCCTCCTCCCTCCCTATAGAAAGCATAATACTATTTTTCCAAAACCTTTCACTTTTCTTTCTCTTGACTTATTTAATTTATTGAGTTTTCCATTTAATTGCAGGCTCTGGAACTGAACAACACGGACATCAATGCGCTAATCTCGCGGAGCAAGTGCTATCTGCTGCTGGGCGAAGCCTCCAAGGCGCTGCAGGATGCTGAAACGGCATTAGCCGAGGATAAGAACAACATTCGTGCCATATACCAGAAGGCAGAGTCACTCTATTATCTGGGCCAATTCGAGCAGAGTCTTATGTTCTTCCATCGTGGATTGCGTGCTCGTCCAGAACTCGCCTCGTTTCGCCTGGGAGTGCAGAAAACGCAGGAGGCCATTGAGAATACGATTGGAACAAAGACACGCTCCACTGGGCCACCTGCCAAGAGCAGTAAGCCACGTAAATCTGGCGATAATACGCCCAAGTCGCAGTTGCAAAACAGCTCTCGACCGCAGACTGTGAGGCAGAAGCCAACAAAGGCGGATCTGGAACGGCGCAATGCTCGGAAACTGCTCGGAGAGCTGTGCGTGGACAAGGAGTACCTCGAGAAGCTGCTGCTGCATCCGGATCTGGTGCGTGCCGACACCAACACCGAGAACATCTCGACTCTGGCCAAGGAGGCCGTCTGTTTTCTTAACAAGCGTCAGGAATTCTGGAGGCAGCAGCGACCTTGCACGGCATTGCCGAATCACAAGAATCTGCCCAACGAAACGCTTCCCAAGTGGTTCTAAGTGTGAGCCACGAAACAGGTTTAAGTGTTAAGTTTTTGTTTTAATTACTATATATGTATTTGCTTGGCGTCAATAAACTGCACAATTAACTAATCAACATTTAAGTAGTATTCGTATTAACGCAGGGAATTCCCTGTGGATCGAACAGATATGCTTAAATAACTCATGATAATTCCGATTCAATATAAATCATTACAATTTTGACATAAGAGGCATATTTATTCATCGATTAAACGATTGATTGGCTGATTAAACATTTTCTTTTACAATTTCATCAACATTTAAATATATAGATTTCAACTTGTATTCTCTTTGATATTGATTACGTAGATTAACTTTCAATCAAACTAAAGTCTAATTCAACGGAACATTTAATTTTCTTCATTCATTTCATCTCTCTGTCGGATAACAAACGATATTATAGTATAAGTGGATAAATGTAGTAATGCGAGCATGGTCATTGTTCAATTGTTAACTACAACTACAATAGTTGAATTTTTGTATTATTTATTATATTGTATTCTCAATTTCGTATTATGTAAATACTTTTCATTTGTAACACATTGTTTTATTTCATAATTTGACTAGTACGGCTATAATTGTTTAAACATATACATTTATTTAATACTTTGTGAATTACGCTTTTGTTCAGATTGCTCTCGTTATGGTTAACATAAATACGTAAATACTTAGTTTATTTGGTGCATTATTAGTGAGTACGTCTGGCCAGTGTTGGTTAAGTAATTATGCTCTCATCTGTTATACGCGTGTGATTGGTGTCTGTATAACAAAGCCATATACATTCAAATCGAAAGCGATATTTGATTTACAATCATATGCTCGCCTACTACAGCATCTAGTTTCAATTATTGACTGGAAACACTTCCATAGGCTTGTAAATAATATTCTATTTTACAATTTTTCAATTGGCAACAAAATATACATAAATATGTGATTAAATTTACTTATTATTTTCATTTGCGACTTCCAACGATAAATACAACAATGCGGAATGTAATTGAGTCGATTACTGCCATTTGTACCAAGTGCTTGACAGCAAGTTGTGTCTATATAAAAGAGCACAAAGAGAAATATGTTAAATATGTTTATAAATCATTTGACATGTATTTTTATTTATTCAATTTAATATTTTTGCTCTGTTGCCAAACAACTGACGTAGCTGTAAGTCATCTTTTGCTACGTATCTACCAGCCTCCCATATGGTCTAGTGGCTAGGATATCTGGCTTTCACCCAGAAGGCCCGGGTTCGATTCCCGGTATGGGAAGTAATTTTTTTTCTTTTTTAAATTTATTTTTAGAATATTGCTTTGAACTTACCCCTCTGGCAACTTTTCTAATTATTTGTGGGGCGTGTTGGTAGTGGTGGTGCATTGCCACTACGATTTGGTATTGGTGGAGGTCCCCGACGATTGGGCAGCGGTGGTGGGGGACCCAGTGGTGCAGCTGCTAAGGGCAACGGTGGCTGCCGGCGTGGACTGTCAAGTGCTGGAATGACTGGCGGTGGAGCGGCTGGTGGTGGATGACGCGGTGCAGGCACATCATCCTGTATCTCTTCATAGATGTTGCTGGCTGTTTCGTAGGCGGTGTCTGGTGGCGATGAATGCTCCAGTGATGGTTGCTTTGACTGCCGTGTGGGCGTTGAAACGGGCGTGGCCTGTTGGCTTTGCATCTGACGTGGTGGTGTTGGTGGTCCAGAGGGCACACTGGCACCGGTAGGTGAAGCCTTGCCAGATGATGAGCTAGACGAGCTCACGGACGTGGTATGCAACGGTGAGCCCAACTCTGTGGGCGAGTGTGACTTTGATGAGGGCGTGGTGTCACCCATAGCCGGTGGTCGAGGTGGTATCACTTGAACCGGCTGCAGTGGTGCCTGCATCATGGGCTGTGGCGGCATCGGAGGCTTTGGTTTGGGAACAATGCTGATGACGCCAGCGTGTGGCAAATGACGTGGCGAATTCTTTGGTGACATTGGCATGGGCGGACGCGCTGGAGCCGGACGAGTTGGCGGCTGTTTGGGCCGTTGTGGCACCTCTGGTGTCAACTGCAGCAGCTGAGCTTGTTCCGCGGGATTGACGCACAGTGGAATCGTATTTGATGTGCACAGTTCGATCTCACTGTCCACCTGCTGTGGCCAATCGGGCGTCTTCAGCTCAAAGACCAACTCCAAGCCACAGACCTGTGTGCTGCGCTTGGCGGCCGCATTGAGAGCGGATTCGCCATTTCGAAAGGTCACCCACATGGTGTCCTCAACATAGCGCACAAGAGTCACCTCACCCATCTTGGAGAGCTCTGCAATCAGTGCAGACATGACATGCTCATCGTAAATGGTAGGTCCATCCTCATCCGCATCTCCGGACGCTTCATGTACATGCACCACGATGGTAGAATCGGGAGGCCCAAGATCACGAATGACCTGATCGAAGACAGCACGCCTGCGCTGCTGATCGATCTCCATGATCTCGGCATCGATGATGGCAATGACGGGCCGATGATCGCTCTGCTTCAATTCCGAGCGTCCATAGTGTATAAGCTTGCCCGGATTCCAAGCAGCTGCGCCGGCTCCACCAAAATCGCTTTCGGCCAGCGCTTTGCGACGTCGCCAGAGCACACGATCTGTCCAAGCGGGCGCACGCTGTTTCTCCGAAGTGTCGTAGTCATCGCTGAACAGATCATATTTGTAGGTCGGATCGAATGTGATCTCGCCCTCCAGAAACTCGGAGAACACATTGCCTGCCTCTTGCTCTTTGCGCAGCTGATCAAACTCCAGCACAGTGGACAAATCTCCAGCACGGACGCACTCCTTTAGCTCATCCTTGTCCATATCGATGCGATAGTTGAAGTCTCCACACCAGAAAACCCAATCATGCGATTTCAGTGTACGACCCATGGGAAAAGCTAATTTCCGTGTGATCTCCGCATAGTCAGCGTTCCTTTCCGCCACCTGCGATTGTCCGGCTGCAAAATGGGCGCACACAAAGCACATGGAACTGCCGTGTAGCACAAAGCGAATGGCACAGGCACCCTTATTGCCAGTGGCACCGCCAAGGCCCGTCTTCACACAGTCAATGGCCACGTCACGTATGTGAGGAGCATGCTCCGGCCGAATGTAGATGTATAGGCAGACGCCTACCAATTGCTGGTAAGTCAGGAGCACATAGTCATTGTCCCTCGAGATGGTCTTCTGCAGCTCCTCTGCCCACTGTTTGGCGTTATCAGTGCTGGCAGCCATAATATTCGATGCATTCAGATCGACAATCTCCTCAAAGCCAATCGCATAGATGTCTACAGGATGATCAACATGCTCCGACGGATTGTTGATATCCACCAGCGCCTTGGAGCGCGCCAAGGCATGGCAGTCAAGCAGCCAATCTGCCAGTGAATCCTTGAACACAATGCTGCGAAAATGCTTGCCTCCATTCACATTGTAGGTGCCCACAGCTACTCTTGCCATTCGGGGACGTACGTACTCCGTGTAGCGCTTGCACAGCTCCCTCAGCGTAGTTGTCGGGGCATGCAACATGTTCGAGGGCAACAGGATACGCGCACGATCAGCCAGCTCCGAGCTGAGTGTTGAACCCACAAGCAGAACATCGATGGCTTCCTGCAGATGGATAAAACCAAGATGAATATACCAAGGTGAGGGGACTATTTGGAGTGTAGATGTACTCACCTGCTTGGAGTTGTCCAATAAATTGTTCTGGATAGTGCGTGCCGCAGATCGAGCACCGTCCATTAGCTTGGAGCCGCCCTGAATGGCCCCAGTGCCAGCATAGATTTTGCTCACCTCGTTGCCATTGTTGATCCACATCTGGCGAAAGATTTCCTCGAAGCGTGACACATTCTGCTGCTTTCCACCTAGCTTGAGTGCCTCGAGCTGAAGATTAAGAGTATCTAGTCCCAAATACGTCTGCACACAGTTAGTGCGATCCAAACAGTCCAGACAATTGGTGCGCACCACGCCAAACTGTTCATGCAGCACCTGTCCGTTGACGGCATGGAATATACCATAGTGGGCACCACACGCGACCATGCGCTCCTTCAGCTTGGCCAAGGCGGTGAAGTTTCCGCCGCGGCATTCCTGATGGTAATCAAAGACCACGTGTGGCACATCCTTGTGTGCGGACATGCCATGATGACGCTGGAACTCGTTGCTTAGCATTGCCTCGCCCTCCTTGCTGCCAATCAGCGAGCTGCCCAGCAGATTAACAATGGTCTGGTAGCCATAGCGTTGTCGCATCATACTCATGTGGCGATCAAAAGCGGCAGCTGAGGTTTCGAAGCCACGGGATAGCTTAACCTTGTGCGAGCCCACCTGAACACCTGGTTGCTCCCAGAAGAGTGGCACTGACCCTCGATTCTGCACATAGCTCGTCACGTCACCGTCCACGTAGATCACTTGTTCTGTCTCCACAAAATTGGCTACATAGCCCTCATCGTTGGTGCCTCTCACATTGAAACGCGTGCCAGCGCGCTCGCAGCTCAGACGGGATATGATTGCAGCTCGTGCCTGCTTGGCGCCAATGTAGACAGTGCGAATCTCCACGGAACCGCACATGGTCTGCAGTAACCAGGATTGGCAATCAATGCCAAATCGCATCAAATGAATATGCATCATTCGATTCCAAAAGAACCGATTGTCCGTCTCTCCGGTCTGATAGCGTCGTTGGGCACACAACGTAATGTCAAACTTGGTGCCCTGCGAAGCTGATCCTGCACCGGCAGCTGATGGGTTCGTGTGTGCAAAATAGAAGGTGCCCGAGTTGAGCAGCTTCCGTACTTCGCTAATCTTGTCCTCGTTAAGCACCGCATTCTGCAGCGAAACGAATGTCGTCTGCGTGATCCGAAAGATTTCTACATCGCCAATTTTCCCCATGGACACGCAACCGGTGACGAGAACCAAAAAGAGCACCGTGCTTTCGCCTGCATTCAGTTGAAGTACGCCCAAACAGCCGTACGCATCGCAGACCTAAGATTTAAAATAGAATAGTTAATATGGGAAATTCCTGTTATATACAAAAGAAGCTAGAGTTTAAATCTACACAAGATTAGAACAGATGTATGTAAAAATCAGCAAAAATACGAGCTTGGAATATCTAATAACTTTATTTGCATGCACATCATTTGCAAATCAAAGAGTTTCTTATCGTTTCGTTTCATTTCACAAAAAAATTGCTGTTGCCGCAGTAATTCTTTGTGTGCATATGTGAGAGTTTGCAGATCGAGTTAATTGAATGTGGTGCTGTCAGCTAAGAAAGATAAGTACAAACCTTCGTATACTGCTTGCGTATGACATTTTCCTGCTGCGTCAGAAGTGCACAGACATGAGATTCGAATAGGATGCAATCCGTCTTGTTGCGATGCTCAAGCAAAACACTATGCGGCGAAGGCGCTATTGACTTCTCTAGCACACGAATCACCTTGGACATAGCCATTTTGCTCTTGCAGTTGTTCCAGCTCCGATCAAATTGGTTTGCCTGTTGTGGATAAACTGAATTTCGCTTGTTTTCCCCACTTCAACGCCGTTTCAGCAGCGGCCAAAACATCTGCAAGTAAACAGGAACAGTTTATATTTGGAACTTTTATGGCAAACTATATTGTGTACAAAAATGAAGACAAGTATGCATATCCAAAACCTAATGAGGCGCTCTTAAAATCTAAACCCAAACATTAAATATAGTGCACAATAAACAATTTAAAACACGCAATGTACGAGAATTTTTCTATACGCCCCCGTTCCAATCGCCGCCAGCTGGTGCACACACTTGCACACACACAAATACATCCCTATATATATTTACGTGTATGTGCCGTTCACTGATAAACCGTATAGATTTTTCACACAACAAAACAATGCAAAGCTTTTTTTTAGCAATTGCAACTTTCCCATTCTAATGCGGCTGGAATTGTTTGGCAGTTTACGTAATAGACTGCAGTTATAAAACCAGTTTTATGGATCTCTAGACAATAAATACCTTTTTTCAACGATTTAACTACGATTTACTGGAATTGAATCGAATAGTTCAGAATGAGTTTGATCAAACGACTCATTATACTGAACGAACGACCAAGTCGCTGATTGTTGCTCATTTGGTTCTAGTTCGTATTTGTGATTGCTGCAGCCCTTGCACCTGTGTTTAAACTTATATTCGCATAAAAATGATTCAGTTTAACCAAATAATATAGATGTTTTCACAGTTTGACTCAAATGAACTTAATAACGAGTGAATCTTTTTATTCGTTAGTTTTTAAAAAAATATCGAACAAATTTATCGAGAATTAGAATTTAAAAGCTCCAAAACCTAGCAGTTAATAACAGAGCTATAACAGTAACGAACATAGCAATAATAGATACCTAGCTTATTAACAGTCATAGCTCTGAGCAATATTTGTGTAACTGTTATTGATCACTCATATGTAAATGTGCAAGCATATGAGCCTATGTATATATTTTATTGACCTCCTTTTAAATCGATACACATAAATGGGAAAGAGAATATCCGAAATTGCCCTAATATAAACGACTTATTTTTAACAAAACGAGGCTGGAAAATCTAAAATTTAATCAATTTTATTATTTACTGTGGCGCTCAGCTGCAGAGATAGCGAGGCTATTTATAATCAATCCACTTGAGAAAAATCATGTGAGCTTTCAGCATATGCTAGATACTGTTGCTAACTTCTGATTCTGCATTGACTTTGTACACCTTACTGATTTGAACATTTGAATTAAGCTTTCGATATCTGAAATCAATATAATTTTTTAATGCCCACTCTTTTCTCTCCCAAAAATCGTAACCCTAATCATATTTTTGATAAGAACCCATGCGCCATATATGAAATAAACGAATAAGAGTATGTATACTATATACACACATTTATGGTTTGGTGTGGTTTGGCCATTGTTAACGAGCTTGAGTACCTTCATCCGTATCAGCAATAATAAATACCCTTAACAGCAGTTATAGATAATTTCGCTGGAATTGTTAAAATCAACACAGCAGGTTTTTCACAATAACAGTCACGACAATGAGTCGAAAAATCATCAAATTCTATCGGTGACACTTGCTTGCCAATTAATCACAGACCTCAAAAATCGTCAGACCCTCAACTGAACATAGGCAGACGATCCCCACAGATTGTGGAGTTAAATGAGTCACCAAGACAATTAAACCTTATCAGCCAAAGGCTTTGAAACGAATACTTATGTAAATACATAGATAGATATTTATGTAAACAAATTATTGGTTCGCACTCGTGAATGAAAGTTTCGCGAGTAGTGCACGTACACAACTATGAGACTATACGTAATGGAAGTTGTTTACGTAATTGGAGCAGTCGAAGAAGAGTGATTGAACATCAAAATGGCGCCATGAAAGTTGAGTGTTGGTCAAGTTGCAATCTTGTTTACGTTTTATTGACTAGCGCTTAGGCCTAGATACAAATAGATAAATTGATACAAATACTTAAAATTATACATTTATTTAAAGCAATAGTGTACCTTTGCTACATTTGATCTATTTACGTAGCAACTGAGACAAAAGGCTCAACAAATCTGCATAGATAATTCGAAAAATAGAATATTTAACTCTCTGAACACATGCCCATGTCCCATTCGCAGTTCCCGATCCGAATGGCAAATATATATATACATATGTATATGTCATTTGACTAACTTGATAATAAATAAAGAAATAATAGTACATACCTATTGCGCATAGCATATTACTTAATAATGTTGTTTATGTATTCCTTCAACTTTATTATTCTCTTTCTCTAGGTAAAAAAATCAGTAAATAATTTGATTGACTTAATGTTGTCTGTTAAATACATATGGTTTAAAAAACCTCAGTTTGCTATAAACCTTATTAGATATAAATAATTGCGCTTGATTATTGATACATAATACTTATGTATGAATATGTATGTACTATAATTATTTGTTTATTTATGTATGTATATGGTAGTACTTAATTACAGTATGGCTTCATTTTCCCCTGCTAGCGGCTTTCATATCAGACATTCGAAATTTTCGTCCACATTGATAAGAATTCCAGGTGTATAGATAGTAAATACACACTTACTGTATGTGTGTGTAGAAATAAGAGCATGTATTGTGGATTTCCACCTAGTTATTTGTTGAAAATATGTACGTATGTTGTCAATATGTATTTCTTGTGATAATTTAATCATTTTTGAAGGCAACACAAATTAGGGGAATGCTAAGAAAATAACTGATCCGCATTCCTATACATTCCACGCACATGCATAGGTGTGTGTGTGCGTGTATGCGATAATCTATCAATTAATTTATGTGTTTGCTAGTTAAAGGCGCTCAGTGTTGAATAAGCGAATTGGCACCTCTTCTCTTTGTCTGCCTCTCTCGACCCACTCTCCTCGCTGTGCTATGCAACTGATATGCCTCTCTCTAATCTATATGTGTATGTATGGCTGTCATGTATGTGTGTGTGTGTGGTATTTGTGTTAATCATATTGTTGTTGTTGCCCCTAGCGCCTCTATTCAATACAGAATGAGATAAGAGTTTAAGGGTCGTCTGCATCTACTAAGAATAATAATAACAAACAGAAAAATAAACTCTCACTTACACTCGATCCCAAAGCGCGAAATGGCGTGAGGCTGAGGCTGAGTCAGAAATTCCTATAATACTTGCCACTAAAAGCATTCTAGTTATTGTAGTTATAAATAGACCTATGTAAGTAAGATAATTAAGTCATAGCTAAGTGCCACAATGCATAATACTTAAGTTCCAGACTTGGCAAGGCCAAGGGCAAGGGTGAGGCGCCTGAAGAAGGGTTTTAAGAGGTATTTGCCGTATGCCCAGCATACAACATAATTTAATTAATTCACATGACTTTTGAACCCGCATTAAATGTGAAAGGCGAGGCAACGCCTCGTCAAGTGATGCCTACAATGTATGAATGCCTCGGTACGGACGAATGTGGATGCGAAACGTTTGATAACAGTTACAGATTCTGACTCATACTGCATATTTTCCAAAGTAAAGCCCGATCGGCGTTGAGTCATTAACACAGCTCTCGCTATTATCTCTATTAACACCCATATATAACTGATAACTGATAACTGAAATTGGTGATTGAGATTGTGATTGTGATAAGAAATAATTCATGTAATAGCAAGAAAATAGTTATCTGAAGATTAGATACGCTTGCATTGCGCTAGATTCAATTTCGACTGATCGTTCCAATGGCAGCTATATGATATAGTAGTCAGATATTATGTAAGACAATACCAAACGTAAGATCGGTTAAGCTATTCCAAGCTTTTAGTTGATTTCCCACAGATCGTTCAAATGACAGCATTATGATATAGTTATACGATCCAAATTATAACACCTTCTGCAGGGATGTACAGAAATCAACTCATACATAATATAATTTAAATTAAATTAAAGTTTATTCGATGGCGTTTTGGCAAAGCTTATTTACAGAGCGAGAAGCAGGAAATGAATATACGTATGTATGTATGTTTAGTCCTACACATACATAAACATATATATGTAAATCATAGAAAACAAATGAATCATATACTTTATGCTTAACAATAATAAAATAAATTAAAGTAATCGAACTCAAGGAAAAAAAATAATAATAATAGCAATAACAAAAGCTAACCTAGCTAATTAACTCGTTTATCAATCTCAGAGATAAATATACAAAATGATTAACTACAAACGCTAACTAAATCGCATGGCCAAATGTTGGACAAACATTAGTTGCAAATTGCAACCTACAATTAACTTATAGATCTCTCTCTGTAATTGTCAACTGTCAACCGTCAATTGTCAACTCGAGTATCCTGATTGCTGCTCAAGTACAATTGCCAATACAAATCTAAACGGCAACGCATCGTGGCCCATTCTTAATGTCTGTGTTGTTGTTGTCTGTGCGCTCGTTCGTTCACTTATGTTTTTACACGTAGCTACCTTAAGTTATGTAGTGACTATGGGTTTAGTTTAGCTAGTAGCTAGTAATAATACTACTATCATCAACTGTAGCTTTAGCTGTAGCTGAAGAAATCGCAGTCGGCTGTGTCGCTCACGAAAGTACGAGTTACAAATTACAAATTACGAATTACGCATATAACAAACAAATTGTAACTATCTTTAGCTGCTGCTACGAGACCAAGAGACGATGCTTCGCCGATGGGAGCGTTCCTGTTACCGTTCCCGTGCCCGCTCCCGCACACACACCAGCTCCGGTGCCAGCACTCATCGTTGTCACCGTCGTAGCTAATAACGTGGGCGCCGGCTGCAGCGGCGTTATGAATGAATCTGTGGCGGGTGTTGAGCTGTTCAGCGGCAACTCATAGGCGATGCCGCCCCAATGCAGCTTGAAGGTGCGCGTACGCCAACGAATAGCGGGATTCCAGAGCGCGTGCAGAAAGAGATAGGGCCCGCTCAACTCCCTGAAGAACCAGCCAATGACGAACTCGAACTTGTGAAAGGGCAGCGAGCCATGCTGCACAATCGACAACAGCAGCCAGTCGGACAGGAACCAACAGAGTATGTGCACCAAATAAAACACCAATGGATCCCAGGCGAACAACACCGATGCTGACCACGCCGCCAATGCACCCAGTACCAGGCACTCCGAAAGCGGCTCCAACAGTATCGTTGTTGGCACCATTGCGACCCTGAGCTTTGCCCAGCGTATGAGACGCGCCTGAAAGTACAATATCAAGCACATATAATTATAGAAAACACATCTAATAATATGATAAATTATCGGAATTAATAAACAACAAATATACAAACAAGTTATGAAGATTACTATAACAAACGATCAGCTTTCAATCGGAATGAATGCGGAACTTGACATTAATGTTATCCTTAAAAAACAAGTAATAATAGTTAACAAATTGGGTTTCCAATTATTGCTTGGAATGTAAATTTGTTCATTCGTTTTGTGTCGTCATTTAATAGTCGTTCGATTTTGATGAAATTTAATCAGGAAATGTGCTAATCAAGATATGAGATCTAAAAATAAGTTTTTTTCATATCACAACTCATATTTCGGTCACATGATAAGTAATCTGAACCGAGGAGATTAAAAGCAAGAAACTGTAAGAAATCCCATTCACATTGCTTCACAAGTGAGAAACAAAGATCGTCTATAAATGTAATGCTTCCAGATTCTTACCTGAAAGCTACCGATGTCACAAAGTCCGCTGTTCTGCAGGGCGGGCTGATTGGAGATGCGCATCTTCCATCCAAGTTCTGTGACACGCTTGGCAATAAAGAAATCCTCAGCCAAGTAGCAGCCAAAGGCACGCAGTCCTCCCAATTGATCGATGACTGCCTTGCGGAGCAGACACGACATGCCCGTGTGGCAGTTAATACCCAGGGCATCGGCGGATAGGTAAATTCTCGACTGGACAGTGCCAAAGAAGACCTTCTCGAAGGTGGCAGCGAAGCCATCGCGATCACAGGTGAAGGGCATTTGATGGACAAGCGCATGACGCTCTGACATATTCTGGACCATGTCCAGCAGTGTGTCGTTCTTCATCTTGATGCCACTGTCCGATATCATAACGAAGTCATACTTTGCCGCCATGTAGCCGGGATGAATGTTGTTGATCTTGGGATTGACGCCCACATCGGAGCCGCCAACAAAGAGTTGGGCGTCGATTAGTGGATATTTGTCCAACAGTTGCTCCACCAGCTTAATGGCTGGATCGTGCTTGTCCTCCACACAAAACAAAAGCTCATACAGCGGATAGTCCATGGCGAAGAACGTCTCTAGATTGTGCTGCAGATTTGGATCCACGCCCATCAACGGCTTCAGTATGGAAACTCCCGGCAGTGGGGAGGACTCTGTGGGCAGCTTGCACGATTTCTTGTGCAGTTTGTACTTGCCATAGCAGATCGCGATCATGTGCACACACCATGTACCAAACCAGAAAATCATAAAAAATGCTGCGAAGCCATACAGCGGCAATGGTAAATGTGACATTCCGCGCTTGTGTGCGTGTGTGTTTGTTGGGTGTTAGGTTTTTTGTAGGTGGAGCTGTCTGGCCCTGTGTCTGTGTGCGTGTGACTGTGCGTGAGCGTAGGTGTGTGTTGTGGATAGCACTGCGGTTTAGTTGGTATGCATTTAACGAAGCCTCTCCTCCCAGCGCTCTAATGAACTCCGCTTTTTAAACTTAGAGCCTCAGCCGAACTTAATCTCGAATCCGTGTCTGCCTTTGTCGTTCGCTGTGATTGAGTCAGCATTCCCCGCGCGCACAGTCAACAATTGGTCGCGTTGTTGACTACTTGACTTTGTCACTATGTCGTCATAGGAGCTACTTGTGTGTTTGTTGCTAATTATTCATTAATCTACGCGTTACTACAACCATTTCAAAGAATTCGCGTAGCGTTCCATGTCAGGGCAAAAACTGCAATGAAGAAAGAACGGGGAACGCGGAAATGAAAAAGCGCTAAAAATGTGCCAAGCTGGTACTCCTAAATCCCGGGAGTTTACGCACTAAATAACGCCGTTGGTATTTTTCCAGGCGTTTTGCTGGGCCAGCGTACCACCAGTTGTCACCGTTGCCACCCGACGAAACTTTCTTGAAAAATCCAGCGAATTTTGAAAAAGGCGATCGCGTAAAACGCGTCGATCTCGGCAACCGGGCTAGCTGGAGGCGCCAATTTTGGAACGGAGACTCCTGAATGTCCCCTCTAGGTGTAGCTGTAGTTGGATCCTTGGTACATGGGCCCCCACCCCGCAATTCGACCCTAAAAGCAAAACTTACACCGCCCACGCCACGCAACGCAGACACCTGTAACTTGGCAGGTGGGTGGGGGAGGCCAAAAGGACGCCGTGCTGCAAGTTTCATCAGGATCGGTCCACAAACAAGGACGGAATCCGAAAAAGAAAACCGAAAAAAACTTCCGTTAGCCGTTTTTTTTCCCGCCTTTTTTCGAAAGTGGCTCCTTTTTTAGCGCTTCTTCTTCAGTTTTGAGAGGCGGTTCGAACGGTACAAAAAAAATATTCTAGACGACCGCTCGTTTTTTCAAAAAACGGCGAAACAGAAAAAAAATTCGGAATTTGAAAAGCGCGCGAGCCCCAGCAATGTGGCCGTTTTTCCCCCAAATTGTCGAGTATACCAGCACGGTCGGCTGACAGTATGTACCAGCCAAAGGGCCAACGAACAACTACGGAACCAGTTTTGGAACTAAAGTACCAAGTGCGGTCATACTGGGCAGTCGCAAACAGGTAATGCACAAAAATAAAATTATTTTTTCTAAAATAGCCGGAGGGCCGTGCAGGCAGCGCAGTAGCGGCCAAGTTAGTTGTTTTGTAGGCTTCGCTGCCTCTCATAATACTAACAATGGGGATATGCTGCCCCAGTCCTATCTGAATATCATTCAAAATACAAAGTAGGCTAACGACTGTTCTCTGGACACTACTAGTTTCGTTGATATGCCACTCTAGACACACAAGCATTTGAAATTAAACAAAGGAAGATGGAGCCCGAGGGAGGAGAGTGCCCAGGCAGAGATGTGGCAGCGGGCAACAAGAGTGACGGCCAGAACTTGGCTAAGATATTCAAGACGGAGTTTGATGCCAAGTACAATATCGTGGACATCCAAACGCCCCTCAATGCCTTCATGTCTGGCCAGTATAAGCGTAGCCACGCCTATTTCACAATTCGGAATCACCTGCCCGTGATACTCACAAAAGTTATAGACTCGATCACGAAGGACAAGGGCGAGCTTGTCGCACAATTCGGTGAGGTTCGTAAAAAGTTATGGCTGTTCCCTTAATCTTGGTCTATAGCGCCCACAAATTTTGTGCAGAACGCGCGGGAGGAGCTGAAGATTGTCATCGGGCTAATCTCGCGGCTGAAGTATGAGCTTCAAACGGACAAGCCGTTCCATCCCTTTACCGGAGACGGTAAGTTTCCTTTGGTAGTTAACATGTTCACAACTTATTAGTTAATCAAATAATTTGCAGAACCCGATCGCGAGATGTGGAATAACTTCATCAGTCAATTGCCCGATGACGTGCGGACGTTCTATAGGGCCTGTTGGATGCACGCCGAGTGCTATATGTACCGCAAACTCTACTCCTTCGTGGAAAACAGCATATTTCTTAAAGAGTTCGATTACTTTGCCAAGGCCAAGGAGCATGCACTAACCAGGAGCCAGGATGAAATACTCGCACTGTCCAAATACACACGTCGTATCGAAAGCAGCGTCGAGATGTTTAGCGAGTTGCTGAAATTCGATTTATGGAGCAATCGCAATGATCTCTCTGAGGACAGTGATGCGCGACTATTCAATATGAAGGTGTTGGAGGATGTAATGGTCACAGATAGCTATATACTCGTAGACAATGTTGTCGACATCTGGGATTGCTTGTCAAACAAAAAAACGGATAGGCAAACTGTTGATTTTGTACTGGACAATGCTGGCTATGAGCTATTTACCGACTTCGTACTGGCCGAGTACATAATCGAAAATGGAATGGCCGACAAGGTGCGCTTTCATGTTAAGGCACATCCTTGGTATGTGAGCAACACCACAGCACGCGACTTTCATTGGACCCTACAGTTTCTCAGCAACCATCCCGACTACATCATTAGTCTTATTGGACAAAAATTTATCCAATTTTTAGAGGAAGGAAAGTTTGAATTGGCTCCCACTTCGAATTTTTGGACAGCACCTCTAGCCTTTCACAAGTAAGTTCGAAAGTGTCTTAGCTTGTGTAAAATTATTAAAATTGTTCTTTATTTATTCCTTGTTGCAGCATGCGCAAAATTGAACCGGAGCTGTACAATACTCTGCAGGAGTCGAAGTTGATTATATTCAAGGGCGATTTAAACTATCGTAAGCTGTTAAGCGACGTTTGCTGGGAACCTACACAGGATATTAGAACCTGCTTGGGCGGCTTTGTTCCTAGCAATTTGTGCGTTCTGCGCACTGTGAAGGCAGAAGTGATATGCGGTCTTCCGGAAGGGGTCTGTGAAGATCTGATTAAAAAGGACCCTCAATGGATGGTTACTGGAAACTATGGCATCATTCAGTTTGTAGACGGCTCTCGCGAATTCGGTTATTAATAGACAAATTTCTGTATAATACGCTTTTAAATTGAAATCAATCCAAAAATATATATATCTGTAGTTAAGAAAAGTTAAAATAACAGTTGTTTAGTGTTAAAAGTTTGCGCGTATCTTGCGGAATGCTACTAACATGATTTGTTGCACTAATAATAAAAAAGGCAGAAGATATTAATGCACACATTCTCGGTATAGTTTCCAATTTCTGAATTTGTTCGGAAACTGAGTCGCATTTTGAATGGCAATGGCAAAAGATACAAAAATCCATCGGAGAAGTATTGGGATCAGACTTTCGCCTTATAAGGACATTACGTAGATAAATAAAAGATGCTACAGGCAGGCTGTAGTATTCAGCGATGTTATTTCGCTGATTGCGCTTTCGAATTTCGATACATTATTGATAACGCAAGATAAGAACTATCGATGGCATGCCATCGCTACCGCTGTCAGTTTCATTGTAACTTCGACACCATCATCGCTGCCGCGCCAAACTAAACTGTGTTAAGAACTATCGATATCGATATAAGTTTCATAGTAACTTCGACATTTGCATCGCTGCCGCGTAGATCTAGTTAGTATAGATGTACATGTAACTGACTGGAGCAGTTGCTGCATATACCGTGTGTCAAGAACAATTAGTGCATCAACCAATTGATAGATTAAAGCCACAATCAATTGGAATGGACAATACGGATTTTGATGTTCAGAATGGAATTTTGGACAGCGAGACGCCTCCGCACACACAGCTAGCGGCCCAATACAAGCGGTAAGCATTCGCTATATATAGCATATAGGAACATATAGGAAATACGCACAGCACACACGTGTACACTGATGTAATTTGATTGCCTGACCTCTAATGTGACCCTCTATGTTTTGTAGGAGCTTCGCCTACTACACGTTCCGCTATCGCCTCCCATCGTCGTTGGAAACAGTTGCAAACTCTTTGGGAAATGACAAGGACGAGCTGCTCTCAACATATGGTGCGGTGAGTTGTTGCTGTTGTTGTCATATATTGCATAATTGAGAGAGCATATGGAATAAATCAATTCTTTTTTACAGGATGCCGCCACGGACATTGAACAAACGGCAAAAGCTATTCTGGAGCTGCGCTCGAATATATTGACAAATGGAACATTGTCACCGTTCACCGACAAGGGTATTTAGAATGGAGTTTATTGTCGAATCTAATAATTGGTTGCCAACATTTAGATAGCGACTGTGGGGTGTGGAACACATTTCTGGAACAGTTGCCGAAGGAGAAGCGAACCTTCTATAGTGCCTGTTGGCTTTACGCCGAGTGCTACATGTACCGCAAAGTCTCATCCATATTCCAGTTATCACGCCTGGCAGGCTTTGACTACTTCAGCAAGCAAAAGCAAACCTCTGCCCAACTTAGTCTGGACGCTATGCTAGCCGTAGCTAAAGGTACCCGAAGTAACGAGGCCAATGCGTCTACCTTCCAGCAGCTTTTGAAGTTAAACCTGTGGGGCAATCGGTGCGATCTGTCCATTACGTCGGGCAAACAGGTCAAACCGACCGGCGATGCTTTGGATCTAGTCAAAGAGCTGGATGTCAATTTGCTGGTGGATGATTCAAACTCCATATGGCAGATATTGCACAGTTCCAACGGCGAGGGTATTGTTGAGATAATCTTTGACAATGCGGGCTACGAGCTGTTCACGGATCTAATACTGGCCGAGTATATAATCGACAAGGGACTCGCGAAGAAGGTGCGCTTCAATGCAAAAGCTATTCCCTGGTTCATATCGGATGTAATGGCCAATGATTTTCACTGGATGATGCAATTCCTAGCCGATCAGCCCGACTCTGTGCTCAGTGAGATGGGCAAGAAGCTAAAGCGCTTCATCGAAGAGGGCAAATTCGAGCTGGCGCCACTTGAGCACTTCTGGACCAGTCCGTATGAGTTTTATCGAATGGCTGAAGTGCAACCAGCGCTCTTTGAGCGCCTATCCCAGGCACAGTTGATTATCTTCAAAGGCGATCTCAACTATCGCAAGCTGCTGGGCGATTACAGCTGGCATGATACCGAGCCCTTTGAAACCTGTTTGCGTGGTAAGTTTCCATGTAATGGCAATAGTATGTTCAATTCTAATTCAACTATGTCTATTCAGGATTCCGACCGTCAAATCTTTGCACACTACGCACCATCAAAGCAGATCTGGTGTGCGGATTACCGCAAGGCTTGTCTGCGCAGCTATTTGCAAAGAACAAGGAATGGATGCTCACTGGCGAATATGGCCTGATTCAGTTTGCCAGCAAATAGAGATTATTGTGAAGGACAACGTTGCTGTAATAATATAATATAATAATTGTTGCAATTTTATGTATAAATCAATTGTTGTGTTAGGTTTATCTTTGTTAAAATAAAGCATATAAAATATATAAAATAACTGACAATGTGTTCTCTCTCCTAGAAGAAAATCTTATATGGATTGTTTTTGGGAATGCTGTCAAAATTTCTAGTCAAGTTAAGATAAGTAGCGAGCATTTAATGAGACCATGGGAACGCAGTTGGAAAATGTGGAATCTATGATAAGCCGAGGAACTTATACCACGGAAGATTCGTCGTGGCCCAGCGTGGAAACCGATGAACCCGATACGGAAGATGAGTTTATTGAGAAGCACAGCATTTTACAAACTCCCACGCCGTTCCATGAGGCGATGAGTGCTAGGTACTTTCACAGCTTCGCCTACAAAACATTTCGGGTACGATCGCCGCATATGATCACTGAGATGATCCATAATATGCAGGAGAACGAGGATAGGATCATGGAACAGTGCGGCAATTACGCACGCTACGATCTTCGACGAGTCATATGGAGCTTAAAGATATTGCGCAGTGAGATTTTGGATAACTGTGAGTTCAAGTACTTGCACGACAAGGAACCAGATGTTAAAGAGTGGAATATCGAGATCAAGAAACTGATGAATCGGGAGAAAAGCCGATGGTTTACTTCCACTTGGCTCTTCGCCGAATGCTATCTCTATCGACGCATCTGGGCCGCTTTCCGACGCGCAGAAACGCTGAGGGACTACGATTATTTTAGCATGCAGAAAATCAGCTCGACACGAAATGTGGTTTACCTGATGAACATCATACTAGCGGCGACTCGTAGACTACCGCGTAGTCGGAGTAATTTTAAGCTGATGCTGAAATTATCTCTCTGGGGAAATCGCTGTGACTTGTCGATCACAACAGAGGTTCCCAATGAGCAGATGCTGCAGTTAATAGGTGAACATGACAAGAATTTGATTACAGATGATTCGGAGAATGTGTGGAATCTGTTGATTCAATGTGACAACAAATGTCCTATTATTGTCGACATTGTCTTGGATAATGCGGGATACGAGCTCTTCACAGATCTGCTGCTGGCCGACTACATGATCGAAGCGGGTCTGGTCCATAAGGTGCGATTCCATGTTAAGGCCATCCCTTGGTTCGTATCGGATGTCACTGCCGTTGACTTTCACTGGATGCTTAACTTCTTACTTGACAACGAAATACCGCAACTGGCGGCCTTTGGGCACAAATTGCACAGCCTTATGCAGAATCAGTCACTGGAATTGTGCGATACTAGTGACTTCTGGACTAAGCCCAAGGGTTTCAGCTCCTTGCGGCAAATGTTCCCCTGTTTGTACGTCCAATTTAGCTTTGGATCTCTCGTCATATTCAAGGGGGACCTCAACTATCGTAAGCTTCTCGACGACATCAACCACAAACACACAACACCGTTTATTGACTGCCTGGGCGGGTTTATGCCCACCAGCGTGTGTGCCCTTCGTGTCATTAAATCTGATATTTATTGTGGTATGCCCATCTGTGTGGTCGAATGGTTGACCGAAGATGATCCACATTGGATGATCAAATCAGAGAAAGCGGTTATCCAACTGGCTGTCAAGCCCAGGCCCTAAAATATTTAATTCCATTGAGTGAAATACGCACTTACTAAAGCGACACCTATGCACTAAAACTACATTCGGCAGCGAGAGTTGCACGACACCTATCGGCATGAAAGGTGACTCAAATATAGCTGTTACTACTGCTGGAAAGTAACATAAGGTCTTAACATTTAGTTTAATATACCAAATAAAAACTCGTTGCATTGCTTTTGATAGTAGTATGCCTATTGTCGTTTTATTAGTTATGCTCTTAAACTTATATGGTAGGTTGTGTGTAAGTCATTAACATAAGTATGATATTCCATATTGTACATACGTACGTAGTAATCGTATAGACTAAATAGTATAACTATGCATTATCAAGTATGAATGGTAGAAAAATATGCTCTAAGGCCATATCTTATAAGTATGTGTATTTGTTTATGTTGCACGTGAATATTCAATCCGCGTTGCGGTAAATAAATAATTCGTCAATTTTCAAGTCTTATCAATTGCGGTTATAGAAAACAAATGAAATCAAAATCTCCATAAAATTTCCCAAACAAACGATCTTTGCTTTCAGGCTGCTTTCCTCATATTTAAGAACTGTCCGACTGTCGATTAATTATTTATTAAAAGTCAGTAACTAAGTGCATTTGTTTTTGTTATTATTTTGTTATTTTTGGAGGGAGTTCTATCTCGGCTCGGCTGGCTCACAATACACAATTGGGATTGAGCTGCTGATATGGCGTCAGATCCTTGGTGATGGAGAAGAGCGCACCATCTCTTACCATCTTGCACATAAGTGCGCCCAGATTCTTGGCATCATCTATACCAGAGTGGGCGCGTCCCTCGAAGGCTAAGCCCACATGTGAGAGGGCATCGCTAAAATTGCATGGTCGATACTTGTACCACTCGCGGTAAACGGCACGGACATCGATCCACTGATTGAAATATGGTGCCTTACGCATCCGCTTGCGAGTGCACTCCTTGTGCAGACAGATCCCAAAGTCCCAGTCTGTCCATGTGACAAACGCACAGTTGCCCAGTACATTGGACTTGTTTGTCTTGGGCAGCAGAAGATTTCGAGATCGCAACTCCTTGCGCAGCCATTCGTGGAACATCATTAAGGCCGTTTGCAACGGCACTCCAGTGTCTACAGTCTTTTGCTCTATGCCCGTTAACTCTGTGCAGTAGGTGCTCAAACGAGGCGATTCTATTGGCATTACATACTTGTGGAACTCGGCCTCAATCTTGCCCGTCTTTAGGTTAACCAGCACTGCTGGAAACTCTGGGAGAAAACAAGAAAAACAATATGACATGAAGTGTGGACGTGGATACCTGTTAATGATTTCCTTACCAATGATCTCTGCTTCTCTCCATTGGGGCGGCGCCTGTTTCTCCCAACATGTGGCCTCAAAGTCAACAGCAATCACATAACTGTATGGCTGCATGGCCAGCTGCTTAGATTTGCGCGATTTCTTTGACTTGACGGGAGCTGTGGCTGTGGCTTCGGTGGCACCGTTGATGCTGATGTCGCCTTCGTTGTGCAATTCGTTCAAATCGTTGGCACGATCGGGTCCAGCGCCGTCCACATACAACGTGTCAATCAGGCCCAGTTGTCTGCCGAGTAGAACAAAACCAAAGCAACAAATAATGATAAAAACGTTGGCAATTGTCTCTGAACTTTCTCTCTTTTTGTTCTTTTTTTGTTTTCTTTTTTGTTTGTAGAAAATATATATGAAATATACAAGCTAATATCTTTGTTACTTGTTGATATATTACTGACAAAAGTATACCAACAAATCTAGGGGGAATTCTAACACGACAACAAAGCAGCTACTGAGATCTCAGATTACACTCTACGGTTAGACATATGATTAATAAACAAGCAATTCGTTGTATAAATAAATTGCAGTTTCGCTTGCCTTTTGATTGGAAATTCTTTCCAGACGTTATAACTTCTTGTGGTTAGGGATCACATCTGTCGATTCTTATAAGTAAAAGCAAATGGAGTAGAAGAATCGTGATCGATTTATCTATTGCAAGCAATAGGGACAAAGCAAACTTCAACAAACACTTCTACTCCTCTCACTGTTGCTTGCCATAGCATACAATCATGGGCTTCTCGTGCCAGAGCAACCCGTTGGTGTCGCTCAATGCTTGGGACACCACCACCGCCGATGCATCCGCCGGTTCGTTGAGCTGCACGAATGTGACAAACGCCTGGCCCTTCATGCGGCCCTGCTGCATGACTTTAATGTCAAGACTATTGGCTGGAGCGTATCTGGTATAGATTGCTCTCAGATGGGACTCCGTCACGCTCTTGTCTAGATTCTTTATGTAGAGTTTGTTACTGGGCTCGCCTATTTTGTAGTTCTTATAAACGGGCAGCAATTGAAGCTGTTCCAGCGGCATGCGTTCCACAGGCAATTTTAGATCAATGGCCGAGGCAGTTGGCAAAGTTGTTGGCAGCTTCATCTCGATTTTGGGCATTACAATTGATGGGGTTATAGCCGTTTTTTCTTTGGATTCCAATGATTTGCCTGTCTGACCAGCTGCCTGTTGGAGCAATTGACGCGCACGCTTGCGATACTGTTCAGGAATTACGCTGGCTGTTGGCCGTTTCAGTTGCAGCTGTTGCTGTTGCAGTTGCCTGTGCTCTTCATCGCTCTCCAATTCGCTTTCGGGCTCGCTCTCAACCGTCTCTGTTTGTGTGGCAATGTTTTGGGTTTGCTGCGTTTGTAAGTTCAAGCAGGCAGGCCGAGGACCAAATGGAGGCGGCAAATTCATGCGATTCATCAGATGCAGCACCTGAGTGTAGAAGCGTTTGTCACTTTGTAGCGCATCGCCAATGGCGGCCAGAATGTCGGCATTGATGGGCGGATATGCATAGCGTAGATATGGCGGTGGTGGCTGCATAAAGTCACATTGATTATTGCAGGCATATAACTTTTGCACATACTTGTTGATCTCTGGCTGTGGCGTCGAGTCCTTCGCATGTGGAGTTGTCGCTGCTTGTGTGGATTTGTTGGCTTTGGTGATTTTAGCGTTAGGTGCATTGTTGTCACGTGGTCCAAAGGAGCAGACACGCAAAGGCTTGTCTAGTATGTCGCTGAGGCCCAACAGCTGTTCAAGCGCCGCCTGAGCCTCTGGGGCGTCAGCATATTCAATTAGCATGCGTCGGCGTCCAAAGGCATTAAGTGAGCGCGGTGTTATCAGTTTCAGTTCCTGAATTAATTCCCCGAATTCGCTCATGCTGCAGGGCATGCTCTTGAGCATTAATTTGCTTGTAGTTACGCTCATTCTTGTTATTTTGCTAATGAAAATAACAACGTGCTGCAACAATTTCCGATATGTCTACGGAATTACAATCGATAAATATGCCGTGACCATTAATTCGCTAAGTGAGGAGGAACAGTGTTAAGTGTGGAGTACTTCTGTTAAACGTATACAAACATTGATTTTATGATAACGCAAAGCGCGCGCGTTTAAAAATTGTAGGTGCTTGATTTCAGGTCCACTTTGTTTGTTTGGTCGATAAATTAAAATATAACATGTTTTGCCTGTTACGTGTTAGCCTGTTACTTTCACAAATTGCAGCCAATGGGTACAGATAACCCTGACATTAACTTTTATTAATTTGACTGTCCAGCCATCGGTGGCTCTGTCGCTCTTACCGGTTTTGACTAACAATAATGCAACACAATAAAAACAAACAAGACATAATTGCGCGTACTCATATGCATTAGCTAACGTGCATATCGCATGTTACTTGCATTTAAAGTCTGATGCATTATAATTATAAATACAAGGACAAATAATGCAGATATTTTAATTTTAAATTTATATGTATACTATATTTATTTGATTCAGATTACAGATGCAAGAGTCAATGCACTTGCTGGTCACGATCTGCTCTGCTTTTTAATATATGTATTCGTTTATATGTATGTTTGGAGCACAATGGCGTTATAAAAAGATCAACACACATAGCGTACTCGTACACAAGACTCAAAAGTCAGATTGCATAAAATTTGCAATGATTAAATGGACAACAGCAACAACCACGACAACAACAACGATAACGTCAACTCTTACTTTCGCTTGGCGCGTCGGGGCGGCTGAGGTGAGTGTGTGTGTGTGTTCACTAACGATGTCCACTGCAAATGCGGAAGCACAGTCGACGTTGCCTTGTGTCAAGCTACCGACAACGGACAACGGAAAACAACAAAAACAGGCAAAAGCTGGATGAATGAACTCGATTTCCTTCTCTTTCTAAAACACATTTCAAGATACGCGCAGCAATTGTGAGCTTTGCGTGAGTGGATAAGATTTTGCATTTCAAGTGACACTAATGGGTTAATGCAACTATATTTAGAAGATACCCTCCATCAATTAACATTACAAAGGCAACAAATGTGGCCAGAATATAAACAACAGTGCCGTTATTCTCTACGTTTTATGACTATATTATTTATATATTTAGGTCAATGCTTAGACCAACAATTCTCACAAGTCTTCAATGTGCAGCTCAAATTTTTCACCATAAAGTTATTTCTTTTCACTGCAATTGCAACAGGTATTCGTGCTATACGTATAATTAATGCCAAACATGCGTGCTGTAGACAAGCCCCCCAAGAGTCATACATATCCATCAAGTGGGCGGCTCAGACGGGCTAACCCTTAATTATCTGGAGAAAAATGGAAATTAGCTGCAAATAGTAAGCTATGCACAGTAGTTGGCAGTTTTACGACAACGAGCCTAGTAAATTCAATAAATTTGAAGCGTGCCAATGTATAATAAACAATTCTCAAAAATAAATGTACAAAATTTGCATTGAAAGACTGTAAACTACCTTAAATATGATATATTCAAGTTATTCACCCAAGAACAGACTTTCAGCAAACAGTTCTGCAGATGCAGGGCATTTAACAGTAAGCATATAACATAAATCTGTTTGCAGGCAGCTGTAAAAATGTATATGTGAGAAAGAAATTAAGAGCGTTAAAGCTATGCCGTCCAATGCTGTTACTTAACATAACAGGGAAGTAGCATGCGATCTGTAAATACATTCACAAACAGATGTTAAGCAAACAGGATGGAGTTTTAATAAGAATGCAATGCTATCCCGTTCGGCACTGTTAAAGAACATAACAGACTAAAGCTTAACATTCGTTGGGGACTAACATTCCATTCAGTAGATATAAGTTTGAAAACTAATAAAGTATGCCAAATATAGTACACAGTAATATGCCCACATGCCATGCATTACAGAGTATTACAATTCGGAAGTGCAAGTGTCATAATAATCGCTCAAATTTTAAACAAGTTAACAACTAGTTAATTAATGAAAACACACGAATAACACGTTGTACTCAAATAAACGAGGCATAAACAATAAATATTTGCATACACTCGTTCACATATGTGAACATTCATACATGCATGCATTTACATATGTGAACTTAGCAACGTATGCAATATTTCGCAAGCAATTGTTTAAGCTCTGCCAAAAATAGCGCAATTGACTAAACCAATCAATGAACTGCGAGTTTCAATAAACCTATTTCAATGTGAATGTATACTGAAGAAATGCTTGATGCTTGATATATTATGGCAATTGATATTGGCCGCTGGCACGTGTTCCATCCCAATTGGCCTTCGGGCTTTGCTAATTGCCAATGGGGTAAAATGGATGATTAGACTCGTAGTTTGGCGGCAATGTCCTTGGTCATAATGTGGAATTGTAATTGATATTGAAATTAGCAATTGCAGTCTTAAATTATAGAGAGGCTGAGATACTTTATAAACCCTCTTTAAGTATAAATATTTATAGTAATTGCGCATACGCCGCGTGCAACGCTTGAATTGAAGGCGCGTGCATGAAATTTGCCAGACCAAATGTTTGCATCTTTTTTCCTGCTCGCTCCATTGTCCACTAAGAACCACTCTATCTCCCTCTCTCTCTCACTCCCTCTCTCTCTTTTTCTCACCCGTTCTCTTTCATTCCTTCTCTATTTAATATAAATTCGATTGCATTTGTATGTATTTCACCCTTTTGTAAACTCTCATTCCCTCCCTCTCCCTCTCCTTCGCTCTTTCTCTGCTTCTCTCTCTCATATTTGCTTATGAGCGTATATGAATATACGTTTGTTTTCATAGTATATTTATTGCTTAGTCTGTGGGACGTGTGCTCTTGACTTTGAATAAGTTTGGTGAAAACTGCTTTCAGCCGGATTTCCCAGACTGAAAAACTCAACCGAATAACCAAACAACACAAACAACAACAACAACAATCTAGCAGTATTTAGAGACTTCTGCTTCAAGCTCAACAATCGATTTGAACATAATTTCAAGCATGGCATCAACTGTGATGAATCTCTATAAATATCTATAATAATTAGAAAATATTTATTTACAGATATTTAAAGTACAGAAACTTCTTTCTAGTCTCATAGATAGCTGCAACAGTAATTGATATAATTATTTAATTTATTTTATTTCTAAATATGTGATGTTATTAAATTAGTTTGCTTTTATTTCTATTTTCTATTTTCTTTTGCTTTTTCGTTCATCCGCCCGTCCACATCCTGCATTCTGTCATCTCAACACGCTTCCTTTATGCCACATGATGACGCAGGTTATCAGCTGCCACAGGCAGTAAGCAAAGCCAATGATGATACTGGTTATAATGATGGCCATCATAATGAAGGTGACATGTGCCCATTCAGTGCAGGCGCAGATATTAAAGTTTTAAAGGAATTGTTCTTTACTTTGAGCACTCGACTATTTGCGACACTCGGAGTCCGTTGAGAACTCGTTGTAACCAGAAATATATATATATTTGTCTATTGGTTGGTAATCAGAATATCAATTTGAGTTATATTGTAAGCATGCATTTGAAAAACTAACAATAATGTTGGATCAATATATAAATCTGTTTTATTCCCCAATATTGTTTAATTGTGAAAACCATTCGAAAGATCTCTGTGACTTACGACTTCTCCTGCAGATACTTTATATACAACTGCGGGAATGTTATTACAACAGAGATGTGTATTGTTTGTTTAATTAGTAAAGTAGTTTAATAGTAGAGTTCTGTCTACTAATTCAATTGAAGCACTTATCGCAGTTTTAGTTGCTCTAGAACTACAGGAGTTAAATAAATAATGAATAATTTAATTGAATTTATTTATACAAAAGGGAATAATGTTCATTTGTTAAATATCTGTTAGCTCTTTGGCAAAAAAAGTAGAACTCACATATGCATGGCTAAAGTCTCCCATTGATCTATTAGATGCACCATTATTGATTTATATATTGTTTATTTTTATTTATTTACATAAATTACAAGCTGAATATAACAAATAAATTGCGACTTATCGTGACACGATGACAATTTGGACTGAACACAACAATGGGTATCAGATTTAAATAATGATCATTTGCCCAAGCTTTGTTTGGCACATGAGCGAACAACAATAGAATATAAAAACAACAATTTGAGGCCATTTGCTATATATATTACGCATTTTAATTAATGAAATAGTCATAATTAAATTAAAAGTCAGCACAACTCTTGCCCTGCTCTTTCTAGAGTAAAAAGTATTATACGCTATTTCCATAACAACGTTTATGTGAAATTTTCAATATTTTCATTATTTTAATAAATAAATCTAATGCTGAATAATATCTCTCAAGAATCTACTTATTCATTAATGCACAATAATGTGTAAAAATGAAGAAGCTTTGAAGTGAAAAGAGGGCATTATACATTTATGTAAATAGAGCGCAGATTAAGCGACCATATACATAGATTGTGCAAATTATCAGCAACTAGTTACAAAAACTCTTCAAAGTATTCCATTTGCTCTATAAATTCAAAGGCCACAATAACACAATAACAATCCAGCATAGGACGTATTGGGGCCACAGAACGACTACGAGATACTGATGTATACTGATGTAGATGCAGATACAGATACAGATACAGATACAGATACACGTACTGACTGCACTTTTACAGCTTCGCTTCAATTGCCCTGAAACTGTCACTGGCCGCCTTGGCAATTGCACTTGAGAGTTGAGACTCCACACAGCATCCGCAACAAAGTCACAGAGTTCGCTTCCAATTGCATTCAATTCCAATTACAATTACAAAGAGAAAAAACAAGGTACCGAACTGGGAATGGGCCTGTCGAGTTATTTTTGGATTGACGAAGTCCAAGTGGACCTAATTGAAGTGTCGCTATTTATTTATAGGGTTACATAGATATGTCAATTCGCATTACACTTGCAAAGGAAGCGCTGACTAATGCCAGGAGGAGGCAAATACATTAACATTATGACTCTCTCTCTCTCTTCTTCTGCTATATCCCTCTTTCAAGATTGAACTGCTTGTTCACTATCATCGTTATGTTAAGATAACATAACAAAAGCGAGTAACATAATATTAAAATGTTAACATAGTTCAAACCTAGCGCGTAGCTTAATGTTCATCTGTTAAGCTAACATAAAAGAGAAAGAGTTTTATATAGAATAACTATAAAGATCATTCCGAATCACCATCACTGTAACTATGTAATTTTATACTTGCCCAGAGCACTTATTTCTTTTACTATTAATTTATTTAAGCACTGTAAATCGCGTTTGTGAATTTCAATTTACATATATTGCATAAAATTCATATAAATGCCGTGATTTGCATACAAATTCAATGCAAGTATAATTCATCTTTAATGCTGGACGTAATAAACTACAAAGATAATTATTGTCTAATTAAAATAATATAACAAGAATCGTGACGCCAGCTGTAAAACATTCCCTTTTTAGTATCGCATTACAACAACAAAGTTCGTGTTTTCAGCAGGGGCGAGGCAATGAGGGAAAGGCGACAATGCAGTAAAAGATGAACGAGATGAAATTGCATCTGGTGTGGTAATCACAACAAAGTTGATGTAATTAATTTTTGTGTACATAATATTACAGTAGGATTATCTCAGGGTCGGGCCAACGGAGTGCAATGACCAATTGGACAAAAGTAAATAATAACAATAACAAGGTATGTAAATGTTTGGATAAAAGTTATGACTAGTGAGCCAGAGCCAAAAGAGTATATGTAGTTCAGTAGGGGTACGCCAATTGCGTTTCAGCAAAAAAAGCAACAACAACAACAACAAATCACTGCATGCTAAATGGTAAAGTAAGCATTTCTCGGACAACGCAAAAAGAGCAAACAGGAGAATGACGTCGACGACTGCTTGAATGCTGAGCTCATAACAGTGCTGTAACATTGAAGCTCTGCTCTGTAATAACTTACTGCACTTAACACAAGGAAGATGACATTTACGGTACTATAAAATAAATGCATATGTGCGTATTGTTTATCTCTGATAAGCATCAACAGCTACGTACAAAGAAATGGTTGATCTGAGAGACTGGAGTTTACTTATATATTGCAGAGAACCTCCGGATAGTTCCCCTCTCTTAACTATTCTCAAATACCGGAATATTCGATATTTACTCACCTCGCCAGTCTTATTAAGGCCATTTTGTTGAATTTTGGTCCAAATTGAATACAAAAAGAGTTGAGTTGTAAATTTTTCAACTATGTATGTGAAGAAATTCGATTTGTTATTTTGGCAGTGCGAATAACGGCATTGGGGAAGGGCAAGGAAGCGACAAAGGTGGACCGGCAAACTTCTTTTGTTGTCTGCGTTGCAGTAGACGCAGACATACACACACTCACACACAAACACACTGAAAGTCTGCACTGCAGAACACAGTTTACACACACGAACACAAGCAGTGCATGCATGCAGTGCACGGCCGGCACGAAATGAATAAAGTACCAAAAACAACGACAACAAAAACAAAAATTGCGCGCACTTCAGTCGATTTTAAACCGTCCGTCTACGGCAAAGATCTGCGACTGCCGACCGGCACAGTTGGAAAAAACAAACTAGCGTCGACGCAACGACGACGTCGCCGTCAGCTGCTGCAGAGCTGCCACTCCATGCGCTAGAAACATATGACACGGTTGCCACCTCTCGGCACTTTGTGCAGCCAGAGAAATTGGAAAAAAAGGTCGGTCGGGTTCAACGCGTCGATCTCGGCAACCAGGAGAGCTAGAGACGCCAATTTTGGAACGGAGACTCCTGAATGTCCTCCCCACAGCGTGTTCAATTTAGTTCTTCGGTACCTCAGCCCCCTGCCACGTAAATCGTCCCTAAAAGCAAATTTTATACCGCCCACACCACCCAACGCAGGCCCCTCTAACTCGGCATGTGTGTGGAGGAGGCCAAATAGAAGCTATGCTGAAAGTTCCACCAGGATCGGTCCACAAATAAGAAAGAAATCCGAAAAAGAAAACCGAAAAAAACTTCCGTTAGCCGTTTTTTTCCCGCCTTTTTTCGAAAGTTGCTCGATTTCTAGTGCTTCTTCTTCAGCTTGAAGAGGCGGTTCGAACGGTACAAAAAAAATATTCTAGACGGCGCGCGGTTTTTTCAAAAAACGGCGAAATAAAAAAAAATTGCGATTTGAAAAGCGCGCGCAAGCTGAAAAGATGCCAGATAAATTGAAATAATACCAGCACTGTTGCCATTGTTGATGGGGTATTCTGGCAACACTGCCTTTTCTATTCTGGCGCCACCTAGCAGGCAGTTGCGATTTGAAATGTAATTCGAAATTTGTGACTGGCAAAAAATTATTATTTTATACTCAGCCACAACAGTAACAGTTACAACCGTAGGTAGTCATATTTAAATAACGATTTGGGTCTCTCAAAATGTGGGAGGAGTTGGAGAAATACCGCAATCACTTTCTGCAAAACGAAATCAAAGATGTCATGAAACCCAGTTCGATCAATTGCCTCCAAAACACGGGTAAGTAGAGAGTTAAACTAAGGACTGCAGGTGCAAATGATTATCTTCTGCGTAGAATGGCGTAAGTTCATGGAGAAGCGTGACTTCTGCAAGCGTTTCCCGCAACGCTGCCCGCCCTGTTCCACTTACTTTGAGGATCGCGCTCAGTTGGCGTATGGAAACTTGGCCCTGCCCAAGCTGCTGCAGGAAATGGACAGCAGTGTTCATCTGACGCATTGGCGTGCCATTGTCTCCTTAACGGAGTTCCTGCTGAATCCACTGAATGCGCAGCGTGCCATACTTGAGTTGGACATAATTCGAAAGTAGACATTGCATCATCTCTGCTTTCACATCCTTCACTTTCTCTAATGCCTTCGTTTGCCAGAGTAAAGAACGCCTTTCTGCGCATGCGATTGAAGCTTCATGCACCGCACTACAACGAGGTGCTCACTTACCTGAGGATCTTCAGTGAGTTCAGCAGATCGCCTATCCACTTGCAGTCCAAGTAATCTCTCCCTCCCCAGATATACTCTCGCGCAATTTGGATGGCGCCGAGCGCATTGCGAGTTGGAAGTGCTTGATGACTGAGTTCTATAAGATTCTGAAGGACAAGGAGTCCGCGATGGAGGATCTTGCGGCTGAAATACTACGTAATCTGACGAGCAAGCCAAAGGGTGAGGGACTATCAATCGATATTCGCATCTAGAGATACACTTATTAATTAACTGACCTATTGATCTATCGCTATATCGATATCGCGATTTATCGCTTCCCCTCGTTTAGTTCTTGGCATCGTTCTGGAGAATCCCGAGAACTTTGCAGCCGTGGCCAACATCTTTAAGCAGGATCCCTGCCAGCCCCTTTACCCGCCTCACCTGTGGCATCATCTCTGCCACATGCTGGAGCTGGCACCGGAGCAGGCCATTCAGTTGGGTTTCTTTGAGCTGCTGCACTCGAGGATTGCCAATCGTCTGCCCAAGTTCTGGGACATGACCAGCAAGGCGTTCGCCCTCCTGCTCCGCTGCGAGGAGGGTCAGCGTCGCTTTGACACCGTCGATGGCATCAAGCTCATCTACGAGCTCTTTGCCCCCAATGAGAACGTCGACAACTATGAGCAAGTGATTCTGATTCTGCTCAATGGACTGCACAGCAAACGTTCTCTCTGGCGCAGCCGTGAGTTCACCGACCTGCCTTGCCAACTGGGCCGTCGCATGTCCACGGAAACGAATCCGCGCCTGCAGCTCTACTGCCTCAAGGGTCTCCGTGAGCTGGGCGTGATGCCATGCATCAAGAGGTTCATCATTGGCAATTGGCTGGAGGAGATCCGTCTGCTTGTCTGCCTCGATGCGGAGGCCGAGTGTGCCCGCGACTCGCTGCTCGCCTGGCTCCGTGCTGACATCGCCGAGAGCAGTTAACTTGAGTGTGTTTGCTAGTTTAGTTATTAACGAATTAAATTTATTCAAATTGCTTAGTGCGCGCATTTAGAAAAAACATCGCACTCGCTTCCCCTTAATTTCCCTTTGGGTTCCCCTTGAATTCCCTTTACAAACTGCTATCTACCCGTTTAACCGTTTCAAATTACCCCTCCAGCTTGTCCCAAGACCTAAACCAATCGGTTAAGTCAACGCTCTCTGCTCAGCCTGTCTCGCTCCCACAGCAACAGCTGTTATTTCCTGCTCTTGGGCAATTTAACATTTCAAAATAGACGCAACATTTAAATGAATATTTTAAATTTAAATAAATACATTTAGTGAATTAACAATTTGCAGTTCTGAAATTGTAATTTAAGCTTTTGTATATTCAACATCACATAATAATTATTTACATAATTTGCTGCCGTCATTTCACAGTTTCTATATTATTTAAAATTTAAATTGGCTTGTGATTTTGATATATTTGTAAATAATATATTCTAACAGCAGGCTGCGACTATTTAAGAATATCTAATTTTTGAAATGCAGCAAAAAGGATAAAATAGAGGAATTCGAACGAACTTTTCCAATTTCCGCTTCTTGGGCAGCAGCTTCTTGTCGCCAATGGCGGCCATAATGACTGGTGAGATTACCACAACTCGACCAGGCCAACAGCAACAACAACAACAACAACAACAACTATATCCATTGAGAGTTGCTAGCCACAGCCTAACCGCAGTTTGTTGGGTGTCTGCGGTTGCCAAGCCTCCCAATACATACACACACACACACACATACACATACATATATAAATTTTTTCATAAGTATTTTTCTTTTCGTGGTGACAAAGTTGGCAACGAGTTGCAATTTTTTAATTTATTTGCAGCGACAGCCCGTAAACAGTTTATGGTCATCCTTTGCCTATACCCTCTGCCTTCTGCTGCTCACTCCCCTCTGAATAACCAAGTTTTTCTCCACTCCCCACTGTCATCATCATCATCTCTCCCGCTTCCCCGCAGCTCCACAAATTGGAGTATGCACCATGGCCAGGCATCCTTTTCAGTGAACTTTTTAATTAGCACATCGCTTTTCGACTTGTTTATGAAATATTTTATGCAAATTATGCATTACCTGACTGCGAAACCAAATTCTCAACAACAGCAAGTTTTTCTTGACACTTTTATATCAAATTAAGTTTGAAATGATAAAAAAACTAAACGTTTCCAAGAAATCTGTGCAAACTGACAACTGCAAACACTTTGTAAACAACTTTCCATTAGCTTCGTTGATTCGTTAATTAATTAATGTTAGCCAACAGTTTCACCTAATTTAAATATTAACTTTCATTCACAAAATTGTTTAAATTTGAAAAGAATTTTCAGAGCTTTGATGTTTGCCAGAAATAGAAGGGTATTTGTTATTGCTGCTGTCTGGCAACCCTTCGACGCTGCAACTGCTTGCTTTTCAGTCGCTGGATAGACCAGCAGCTAGCTATCCCGCTTCAACACACATGCTAGAGGCGAAACGAACTATTTGCGCTTAAAGAGATGAGCTGATAACGATTTGTTTGGTTTAGCTAAAGTTTTATGAATGAAAATAACGTAAAATGGAAAAGGAATGCCCGTTATAGATGACTTTGGTGTTTACTGCGTAACTTAAAAGCAATTCGACAGTCGCTTATAGGTTATAAAGGCAGCTGCCAGTAGATTATCAGTGTCACAGTTATCAAACGAGATTCGGGGTCAACAGCAACAGCAGCAGCAACATTAATGTCAATTTATTGCAGCAGTTGTATAAGTTCAATGACATTATAAGTTCCTAAGCATAATGTAAGGAAAATAAAAGTTCTTTTTATATTCATACTGATAAATTGTGTGTTCTCTTTGGTCAAAGTAAACTGAACTCCTGTTGCAGCCAAGTATTCTCCGACTGCAACTGCACCACAAACAGCAGACATTCAATACCTTCTGATGATGCTTACCAACAGGTTGAACTTCTCTTTGAGGACGACTGTTGGCGGACTGAAGGGAGAGTGTCCAATAAATCAAAGTTTGCCTCTTGTCGGCAACAAGTTTGGGCCTTTGATTGCGCCTGCAGGCGCCTACAAAGGGTTTTCTTGCATGGCTAGGAAGTCAGCTTGGGCGTTGTGATTGCTGTGATGTGAAGCGTTATGGCCCTTTGATTGCAAAACAACATAAAGTCAACAATAGACTCCTCGTATGTGGCACGCAACATGCTCAAACTGGGCTAAAACACATAGATAAGTTATTGTGGCGACAACAAACAAAGTATTCTATTGCCAAGAGCTGGGAAGACTACTTGAAATTCCAATAATATCACATTTATCATGTATTTATTGCACTTGCTGCTCATAATTATTAAATGCGTCTTACATTATTCGGCGAATTATGTATTTACACGCAACATACTGCGAATTCTGCAGGGGGAATGGGCAGAGTGAAGTGGCAAGTGGGAAAAGAGAAATGGGAGATAGGAGATAGGAGAAAAGGGAGTGAGGTGGGTAATTTAACATAATTTATGCATTCGCCTTTTGAGACATGCACGAAAATACTTGTAACAAGCTCTGCGGTTGCCTGCAAACAGTTTCCACTTGCCGACTTTCCATTTTCCGCTCTCCTCCTGATGTATATGTGTGTGTGTAATTGCATGCCTGGCCGACCACTTGAAGGTGCCACACTCCCTCTTCCACTCTTCCACACTCTCTCTTTCTCTCTCTCGCTCGCTGTCTCTGTCGCTGTGCATCTCCATTCAAGTCTTTACTTCACACATGCCCTTCCTTCCGCTGGTTTCCCTCCCCCTCCCCCTCCCCCATCATTTTCCAGCCTGCTTTCCGGGCACATAAATCATTTTAAAAACATTACCCTAACCGAGTGCGTATGAGAAAATATTTTCAGTATGCTTACAATTTTGCACCTTATATGTGGATAAGATTTATAGCATACTTGTTTAAGAGATTTACGCAGTTGCCGCTGCTGCTCTTCTTCTTGTTGCTGCTGTTATTGTTATTGTTGTTGTTCTCCTTCTCTTCTTCTTCAGCTTCAGCTTCAGCTTGCTGTGAGGTTGATTAAATTTTCACAGTGCCGCTCGAACTGTAAACGCGTCTGGTTCGCTTTCATTTTATTTATGACCACTCTGCCTATCATTTTCCATTTTTTGATTATTTTAGAGTTTTTTTCTGCCATTTTTTGTAGTTATTGAAATTCAATTAGGCTGTTAGGTCGTTAGATACCCTGTGCCTACAGCAGGCAACAGATGAAGCACTGCCGACTCTTCTCTGTTTCAACACGATCGCACATGTGTAGAGCAGTAAGCAGTATCTCACGGTCGAGCATAGCCCATCAGCAGACTTCAATCAGTCTTGCAATTGTATTTTTGCAGCTTGCACATATATTTTTGAACTGATTTCAGCGTAAGTTTCAACTTTAAGCTTACAAATTGTGGGCTCAATTCGTTTTGAAGCCTGAACAGTTTTTATTTAAGTTAAGGTTTAGACTTGGCTCTGCAGCATTCTGGCTTACTCGAGCGTTATTCCCCCCTCCAGAGAGAAGAGAGAAGGGGACTCCATTGTTTAGGGCCAATCTTATCGGGCATCTTTGATACCCTACACACACACGAAACAAAGGCGCACACAAAAGAGTGTGACAACTAACGGCAAAAGTTTAAAGATATTCACAGTATGCCCTTGCTCTGTTGCTCCCTCTCCCTCTCCCTCTCCCTCACCCAGCAATGCTTCACTTGTTGAAATTTACGGCCTGCTGAAGTTGCCTTCAACGAAAAAGCCAATGATTTGGCAACTGCTACATGGGCATAATAAGTTGTGAGCCCAGAACTAAGCCGCTGGCAGAGCACAACACAGGCAATGAGCAGGGGGAGTGGCAGCGGAGCGTTAGAGACGGGAGGAGAGATGATGTTAGAGGGGGTAGAGGGAATCGGAGGTAGCCAAGGAACTGAGCCAACGGCAACGCTTTTATAAATCTCTTTAATTTATTAGATTTCATTAGACGTTTGGCGCTGAGTTCTGCCAAGGGTAACGAGGCATCGAAGGAATGCGGCCCAATGATACAACAACAATGAGAACAACAACAACAATGAGAGCAGCAACAACAACTGTTTTTAGCAGCGGCTGCTGCAGCATTTTTATATTAACAAGCTCAAAACATGGAAGCAATGGAAGCTTCGCTGCGCATAAAAAGTAATAATGTGGCCGTAAAATGACGGCCATGGGGCAGAAACAAAGGACGTTGCATACTTTGCAGCGTCGCCAGCATGCCGCATTATCTCTGCCCCCTCCACCACACACACCCACACACACACACAGTTTGTATTTGTGTCTGTGTGTGTGGGTGTGTGTGGGCGTCTGTTGTTGGCTTTAATGTCAAGTCAAATTAGTTTTACCTTTTCCGTGCTTTTTATGCTCCACAACGCGCCGCGACTCCAAATGAGTTCATTATGTGAACGGGGTTGCTTGGACCTGCTAACCGGGCTGGAAGAAGGCTAAGAGAGAGCGATGCAGCAAGGGGGAAGAACAGCGGACAGTTCATTGAAGAACTGCTGATGAGTTTGCTTTAAAATGAAACTCAACACACTAACATAGTATGCTCCGCGTTATGAGATGATTAACAGTCGAAACGAAGTCGTGATCGCAGTGCGAGAAATGCGTACGATAGAGAGAGTGAGGGGGAGTGAGTGTGTGGGAGAGCGAGAGAGAGAGAGAGTTATTTTGTGTAATGTACCAAACTTCTGCTAATAACTTGCGTCTCGCTTCTTCTTACACAGCTAGCGATGAGCAAAGTCAACTAGTGATGGCAAACCGTAATTATTATCTGTTAGATCTTTGCTTAACATAACTGCAAATGCAGAGGAACAACAGCAACGGTTGTGGATTTCAGAAGAAAACTAAATTAATTGTAGCAACAACTGAAGTGTGACTGGGATTCTCAGTTATACATAACTTACTTTAAAGTTTAGCGAATAATTTAAGAAATCACATGGAATACTTTTAATTCACCGAAAGAAGCAAACTTCTTATATTTTCTAGTGCTCTTTGCAGCAATCACTTCAGTGTAATTTACTTACATATACATACATAGCATATACGTATGTATATATATTTAGGATCACTCCAAATAAATTACACACTCAACGTTACACACACACATGCACACTCGCACTCACAAACAAAAGGCAACAACGCTGTAATCAACAAAATTACACTAAAATACAAAAATAAATTTGACACGAATGCGACGATGACACAAAAGCGCCACCACAACGCGCCCTCCCACTACTCAAGCTGTCTCTCTCGCGCTCTTTCTCTCTCTGTCTCTCTTGCTACCTGTCCACGCCCACCGATTGGGCGAGGGGGCAAGGGAGGGAGTCGAAAGCCAAAGTAAAATGGCACAACGCTCGTTGCGAACAATGTGAAGTTGGTTGCCAACACATGAAGAGCTGCTGCTGCTGCCGCTGCTGCTGCTGGAGGTGCTTCTATGTCTGTGTGTGCGGTTGTGTGTGTGTTTGTGCGTGTGCGTGTGGCGTGCCAAAGTGTTAGTGTGCGTGAGTGTGAGTCCTGTCATGTGCGACACTTTGTAACATATTTTTTGTCATTTGTTTCCTCTGTGTTTGCCTCTTTTTCGGCGTCACTCGTCAGCAACTCGTCTTCGTTCTCTTGCTCCCTCTGCTTCTCTCTCCCCCCTCAACCTTTACTCTCGCTCTTGCTCATCTACGTTGCATGTCAGTTCACACACGCATCCTGCTTGCCACTGTGCATGTGTGTGTGTGTGTGTGTGCCAGAAAATGTTACATTGTTTTTGGCACGCAAGGCGACACCGCGACTCTCACACCTATACCTACACTCAAAAGCCCTCACTCTCTCGCTCCCCCTCACGACTGTGTATCAATCAGTGAAAAAGAAAGAAAAAAATGCCATGTATGTAGAGTTGCCACCGTGTTGGCTGCCTGACGGGCTGCCGTTGCCACTTTTGTTGTAATTTTATGGCAACATTTATAACATTTATTTGTATTTTTACGAGCTGAATTGTCTTTGTTGCTTTATTATTATGTCTCACTTGGGAATTTTATGAGTGCCATATAAAGCGTTCATCAGCCCCTCACCCTGCCCCTCCACCACCACCAACGGAAAGAAGAAAACCCCCCTCCTATATGAGACAGTAAAATGAATTTTTAAGTGGGAATGAAGAAGCACTTTGTTTATCAAGTGGAAAAGCTCATGATATTAAATATTCACAATCAATTGAAGATTGACGAATTTGGAAATGAAAACAACTTTGATTCCAATTATAATAATCATAAATAATATAAATACTTCAATATTCAAGCAACAATTAACTTTACCACAGACAGAAGTAATTGATATTTATTGTTGCACAGAATTTTAAATGCAAACTGAAAAATGTAAGATACTCATTATTATTCTCGTCACTTAAAGGTACAATGCTTTGAGATGGCTCTAACAACGCTTCCGACTCATAATTTCTCACTATTTAATATCGGAAATAATTCATGCTCGTTTAGACAATAGATGTCCAGAAGTTTTCATCTGGTAAACCACTTTAGAAAATGAACAGAATTCCAATTTGATGGCAGACGGGGGGCAGGGCAGTGGCAAGAATGCAAAGTATTTTATAATAACTTAGCAACAAAGGCGGGCATTGTTTTCATTTTGATTAAAAATTTGTATATATATGTATATATTGTGCATAGATTGTAATATTGTGCTCTGCTCAGATAAAGGGACCTAGTTATAAAACGAATTATGCATTATTAAAAATACAACAAAAAATACAGAAAAGTCGGCAGTAGGGGAAAATAGAAAAGCTGACAATGAAGCCGCAAAAAACTTGGCACAAAAAATATATGTATGTATATAAAAGAAGAGGCAAAAAATGCGAACGGAATGCAAAATTTTACAAGCGACGCCGTGTGAAATAAGAGAATCTGGGACGAAGCAGGGAAAGCAAAGATTGAAGTGCCAGCGAATTTATGGAAAACACAATTTTCCTTTCTCTTTTTGCGCCAAAAGCAAATTGAATAAAATACAATGGCGATGGCAATGGCGAGATGAAATGTAAAAGTTGCCTGCCGCTGGCAAGGAACTGCTGAATGGAGTAAAGTTATAGCACGATGCTTTGTCTACCGAATAGTCCTGCATAATTTGCGAGTGACAATAGCCAGGACGAATGCCAGGCGGGAAACGCAGCCAGTGGAATGGCTCGGAATTAGATTGTTAAACAGGCAAATGTTTCGCTATCGATGAAATGGCAAGCTACAACAATGCATTGCACAAAATCAGCACAATAAATAGAACGTAATTAGTTTACTTAACAAAAACTTAGTATCACTTGAATTATCCAACTGTGTCACTCTCGTAAGGGACACGCCAAATGCAGAGTGAGTGACCCAGCTTATAGTGTATACTGTAATCCTTTTGAAATAATGTTAATAATGTATTTACTTGTACTTGCATATGCCATTTTGAGGTCAACCTTAATTGGATGGATCGTCTAATAGATATGCAGATAATGCGAAGCATTTAATTAGGACAAGTGTGTGTTGAATTGTCGTACATACTGTGAAGAGCGTCGAATTACTTGGCTTTGTTTATGTAAATTTGCTTGTGGGAATCTATTTGTGATTGTAATAATGGAAAATAAACAATTTCAATTTATATTATCACTGTATGAATGGCATTGCCAACTATCTGTCGACTCCTTAGCATATCACTGTATAAATGGCATTGCCAACTATGTGGCAACTCCATAGCATACTTAACAGCGTATGTACTTGAGTAGTTCCAGCGAATCGATCTGCTAGTTCGCCCGCACTCTAGTTCGCTTATGTTCGATAGCTTTACGTTTATTTCTTGTTAGTTCAGCTATCGATAGCTTAGATCGTATTGTTGTACACATGTTTGCTGAATTGAAGATTTGTGATTGACTTTAGTATTAAATATAATGCGTAACTGCGTTAAATTGTTATTTAGTGAGCTGCAGTTGATTAAAAGCGAATTAAATTCACATTAAGCATCGCACATTCGTTTATTTTAAAAATGCAACTTACCATGCAATCCACAAACAGTTGGACTGCAATCATGTCCAGCTGCCTCAACAACTTTTGCCTGGTTGCTGCTCATTGAAACTGAAATGCAACACACACGCACACACACACACACATACATATACACATGCATGCATGCATCCATGCATGAGTTGAAGGCTGACCTGACGACAACAACAACTACAAATCGCAGCGAGCAACGTGTCATTTAACATTTTGGCTAATAGTCCGCACATTGTTTCGGTACTTTTGCTAAACGAAATCCAAACAACAGAAAAATAGTACTCCAAAAAAAAACGAACTTATTTTCTGTGAAATAAAATAAAAGTGTAGAAATAGAAGTGGAATATGGGTAGTGCGGCAGTTGTTGAATTGTTGGAAGGGGGGTGGAAGGGGTAACGGGCTAAAACCGCGGTAATTTTGGTCAACATGCTGAATGAACTGTAAAATCAACTCGCTCAAATGTGACCAGCATGTGTGAGACTACCTCTCTCACTCTCTGTATGAGTGTATGTGTGTGTGTGTGTGTGTGTGTGTGTGGCACACAATAACAATAACAACAACTAAAACTAAAACTAAAACTCAACTCACAGGCAACTAAAAATCAGTTTGCGCACAATTACGTATACGCCGCGTGCAGCGCTAAGCGAGAATTAACATTTATCTGGTGTATTATGGCGGTTTGGGTTTAGTTCAGTGGTTGCAATGAGAATGACGGGTGTGCCCACCGTACAAGTGTGTGGGTGTGTGTGTGTGTGTGTGTGGGTGTCCCTTTCACATTAAACGCGCATTTTGTAAATTGTTTTTGGTATTTTCATTTGACGTGTTTTGTGTTTAGAAATAAGCACTTATTCTGCAATTGTGCGGGCATATTACAAAGGATTTGTGGAAATCATCTGATAAATAGCACATGAAATACTCGAACGATGCGAACTCTGTGATACATAAACTGTAGCAAATGAAACGCATGTGGTACAGTGGGTCAAAAAGCATTTGAAATGCGAGATTGAACTGGCAATGTAAATTGTATAAATACAAATTGAATATGTAAATATGAAGCCGGACATTTAGCTACTCCTAAACAATTATAAAACTATGTTTGATTGTTCATTCAACAAATTTTTCTATATTCTATTCAAGTCTGATTCATTCTGGCAAGCCAAAGACTGAGAAAAAGAGTTAAAAACTTCCCATTGAAACACTTTGTATATTCCTTTAAATACTAAATAAATAAACTCGCATTAATCAACTTTTCTATGCTCATCTGCAAAAGAAACGTTGAGTGGTCTTTGTATTAAATTTGAATTGAATTGCAGCCTGAAGCTGCAAGTTGCTTTGCTATTCAAGTAGAGCTTTATTACAGCCACTGTATAAGCCATAAGTGCACGATAGCTATGCTGTTACCTCTCAGAGCTATCGCCTTTGACCTGTTACATCATCAGAGACCTCAACACAGTTGCAGTCTTGGTGTGAAATCAGAAATTCCTCACACAAATGAAATGGAACTTAAGTGAGCGAAATGTTTGCCTTCAGCTGATGTGGCAGCGTTGTCAAGGAACAGATGCCACACAATGCAGCATGCAACAGCAGACACTTGTATTATTAAATTTTCATGCAGCTTTGCTGATAATCCAGCACAAGAAACAAACGAAAAGTAAAGTGCAACTGCAGGGCAACAAATTGAATAAAGAAGCGAGCTCGCCCCAGGAGACGAACACGAAGCAGGATGGCAATGGCGATGGCGATGGCGATGATGATGATGACGAGGAAGAGGAAAACGACGAGGACGAACTGCCAAGCCAAGCCAAGTCCAAGCACAACCCCAATAACAATCCCAATCTCAATCTCAATCCCAGGGAACAGCTCAGACATCGCATATGTGTCCCCAAGGTGGCTTTGCCTTTGGCACGGCTTTGGCTTTGGCTTTGGCTTTCCTTTGGTATCCTTGCCCGTGCAATCGAAAAGATTAGCTGCTTATTATTTACACTACGTGTACGCATTGTGTGGTGGGTGACCAGCAAGGGATCCTCTTGTATCCCAATCATCCATCAGGGCATTTCTCTCGTCTGCGTGTAAATTTCAATTTGAGTGCCGTGCCGTGCCGTGCGTGCTGGCCGTGCGAGCCTTTGAAAGGAGCTTAAAACCAACATAAATCATACTTAGCACCCAGAATTGTTCCACAGCTCAGCTTGCTCCCGTTCCCCTTGTCTCTCCGCACGCTACGCTCACTTCTGCCTTGGTATGCCACCAACGTGGCCAGAAATTTTCTTGGCAGTCAGACCAAAGACTTGGCATCCTTGTACCATTTTTGGCTGCATGCTAAGAAAATGCTCGTAAACATTTTCACTTTAGTCACGCGCCGTTTGCAAGTTTCCTAATGAATTATGCGCTGCCGCCAGTCGAGGTGTTGCTCCATGGATACCAGCATTCCCCAGAAGCTGAAGCTGAAACTGGAACTCCTCTCTCTCTCTCCTCTCTCTCTGTCTCCCTTTCTTCTTCTCCAACTTCTCCTTGTGCCACTAAAGTAAAGTTGGCGTTTTATATTCGAGTTTTGTTTTTATGATGAAAAATTATGATGTTCATGAACTATAAACATTGCCAAATAGTTCAATCTCTCTTTGTGGCCGAGCTTCATTTGCATTTGCATTGCTTTAATCGCCAGCCAAACCATCAAGCAGAGTCAACAACTATTGTCAATATCATAATTATCTCCACAAAAGCTTAGTTAGCGATTTAAATTTGACTTTGCATTTCATTTTATTGAAAGTAATGAAAAGAAGTAGATTGATTGACTCTGAACTCACAGTTCAAGCCATTAAATTAATACTTCTTTTACTTCATCCGAAATACATTTCCGCATAAGTTGAATTTGTGCTTAAACATCTTCAAGTCGTACATAAGTATTCGTAGTATAGTACGCCCAGTGACAGGGAATACGGGGTATAAGAGCAACTTCAAATGTAACAATGACAGCAGCTGCCACTTTTAGTGGCAACAACAACAACAACTTAACCCACATAAAACTCAACAAAACGTAACGAAGATGCGGCTCGAAATGTTTCAGACTGTTACTTGGATACGACTATTTGTATGACCCACAGAGTGAGGTGACTATGAGCTCGTTCTGTGAGGTGTGTGTGTGTGAAGTGTATGAGGTGTAGGTGGCAGTGTCTCTGTGGCGGTTACAATATTAGACCAACTGATAAGTGTCGCAACTACTCGTAAAATTGAAGTGTCTACGCTTAAAGCACATGTGTGCATATGAGAGAGAAACGTCTGTCAGTGTGTGTGTATGTGTGTGTGTGTTGTGTGTGTATTTGTGTGTATTTGTGTGTCTGTGAGGTCTTGCCCTTCCGGTCAGAGGCAATGCCATTAGCTTTGCTTTATCAACAGCTCCGCGCATGTTGCAGCGGTTGCAACTTATGGCAAATATAATGACAGCAAATAAAAAGTGATTTCGCCATTAAAAAGAGTATTGCTAGTAACATTGGCTCTCGCGAAATAGTAAAGGATAAATGATAAGGGATAAATGATAAAGGATATGTATAATATTCTACCTGTATGTATTTCACTATGTGTTGTATTATATTACTATGTATCTCAGCTACTTTCCTTTCCTACTGATATTTTCTATATGCAGACATACTTCATCAAGTTTCTTAAATAATCTTATAATTCATGAAATCAATTTTATATACAATTATAGCAGATATTTGGTAGCCTTACTGGCGTAATCTATGGAGTATGAAGCAGCTTCACCTGCTTGTTCTATATTAGTCGCATTCTTTATGGCATTACATCTCTTTTGATACATTCCCTTATCCAAGTGAACCCATCACAATCGTTTTAGACACTCCCTCCCTATTCTTTTCCTCTCTCTCTCTTTCTCTGTCTCTATTCCGCTGTGCGGACAATGCGTTGAACTGAACTGTTCACGTATTGTCCAGCTATTTCAACAGTACTCCCAACCGCTGTTTGCACTGCTTGCTCCCCAGCTGACTTGCACTCAGCATTCAGCCGGGAGAGCAACAACTTTTAAGCAAGTAACAGTGGCAACAATAAACCGCCAAGTTGGCCAAATAGAAGCGTAGGACACGTGCCAGAAGTTGTTGCCTGAGGCACAGCTGCTTGCTTATCGCTTATCTTACCACCTCTCTTCCCGTTCTCTTCATTTTTTCCCCTTTCATTGCTCTCTTTCAAATGAAGCGAGGAAGTACAAAAGCTGCTTATATGGCCAGTGCACATTTATGCCAACATCGCCGAAAACTGTATGATACAATTTAATACCCTACGCTGTAATATGTAGAATCATTTTAAACAAATGCTATTTTAAATGAACTGTTTTATTATATTATATAATACAATTGCTGAAGCTTTGCTTAATTTGTCTTTAGGAACAACAGAGGGATGAGCCTGCTTGCTTATTATTCGCCTATGGAACTGCTTGCTTATTATAAGTAAGCTTGCTATGGGAATACTTGCGAAATACTGCTTAGCAGTACGCAAGCAAGCAGTTTCACGATCACTAACAGCTACCTCGCTTTGGCATTGAGGTTGCTTTAAGAGAAATCGCTAAAAAGCACTAGTGGGTAACTCTCAGTCTGGCACTCGTAATATTAAAGGCAATAGTTCGTTGTTTTTGCCATTGTGGCTGCCATGCTGTTGTCTTTCATTGCAGCAGCTGTTACTTGGAGCTACTTAAGCGCGGAATGTAAGTGTGTGCAGAGAAATATACTAGCATCTTTAGTAAACGTTTAGATTCTTTTAATAGCTCGCTTACACACACACACACACACTCTCAAACACACTGTGAGAAAGAGGGTGGTGAGTGATAGAGAGGAGGCGCGGGGAAGACAGACAGGAGTTTTACTACCTATTATATGAAGAGAAGTCGCAGTTTGCCACGTGTTTGTTAGCATCTCTCTTTTATTCTCGGCGATTGCCTTGCCCTGCTCAGACATTTCTTTAATTATCCAATTACAAAGGCGCAAAAAAGAAAAAAAAGCAAGAAAACAGACAGCCCTTGGTCTGTGGCCACACATTTAATGTCCTTGCACATTTCTTTTAGGGCTCTGCACTTAAGGATTCTGTGTGTATGTGTGTGTATTCCCAGACTGCGTTCTTATACGAGATTACTCGCATTTAGTTTTAAGGGTCAGCTCAAGTGTTTTCAATTTCTGGTAGATTTCTGTGGGTTCAATGTTTACATATATATTGCAGAGGTGCTCAAAGCGAATTCCAATAAACGATAAGCGAGAAGCGATAAGCGATGAACTCTCTTCAACTGTTTACAGGCCATAAACTCAACCAGGCTAATAAATGAGTCTCAAATCCAAATTAGTTTTGTACTACAATCATCTTCATCAACATGAACAGAGCATATGTGGCAGGCAGGACGACAGCTCGTTAAACTCTTATGCCATCACATCGTAATATACTCTGGGCAGCATCAGAAGTCAACTGCAGACTGCCACCAACAGCACCAGCACGAACATCAACAGCAGCAGCAGCAGAAGCAGCATCTACTTCAGCAGCAGCTGAAGCATCTACAGTATCCGAGTGCCGAGAGAATTTAATGCCGTAAATTGACTGCGTGAAATGAGGTTAATGCTCAATAATGCATGCGAGTAAATGCTGAAAGCCGCCTGAGCTTTGTGCCAACCAACAACAACAACAACAACAACAACAGTCAATAGTCAGTTGCCCTTTGGTCCCTGCCCTCGTCCAGATTCACAGCATGAACCTGATCCTTTGACTGCAGCTCCTGCTGCAACTTGCTTGCCCGCTGGATTGGTGGGCGTGAGTTATCGATGCATTGACACAAATGTTTGCAGGCCCACATTTTTACTTCGCATACTCGTTTAACATGCGAAAAAAATATATATAAATACAGACTCGTTTGTATATATACTTACAGTGCTCAGGACTTTTGGGTCAATTACATTTGCTTCGTGGTGGCGCTGGGCAGAAGTACAGTGGAAACAACATGAGACAATTGAACTTGAGCGATATTTATGATGCTGTCACAAGTATTCAAAAGTATTTAATACGGTCTTATACAATCGGGCTTAATTTGGTTCAATTTGAACAACTATGGCATATAGTTGGCAATAACTTTTCTTTCTTGCTGGCAATTCAAATAGAGAATACCTATAAACCAAGTTGATTGTTTATTTTATTATATCATGCTTGCCATATAAGCTTAAATCAGTTGTAATTTAAATATATATATATTTATACATATATATATTTATCTCGCTCAGAATGCTAACAGCATCTGAAAATACTGTTAACCGTTTAGCATTTTTAACAGCGTCATTACAGTATTTATCTTTTAATAGCGTTTAACATTTTTGCTCATGTCAGTGGGCTACTTAACAGCATGTTTACATATTAAACTTTAAACATAATGTTAAAACGTTGTTCAACTCTTTAAACAGTTCATATGAGGTGGGCAACCTTTGTGTGCAAACTGATTGACTTTTCTGTAAGTATTTATAAATGAATTTCGTTTTTGCTATCAGTTTCTGTTATTTACAACCCAATGTGCGATGGGCTTTTGAAATTCGCACAAGCAGCGGCGAAAGCAAAGGTTAATCACGAAAAATGATTAATAAAGAAGCTTAAAATTGCATTATCACTGCGTACTTATATCGAGCCTTTGGCAGAGGCGACAGCTCGGGTGTTTGTAAGTGTTAAGGACAGAGGAATTATACAAATTGTATGGCAGGTTACTCACAAAATGACGTTAGTCTACGAGCTTACTCTTCCTTGCCGTACATATATAGTCATATCTGTATGTATGTGGGGATTAGAGAGGACATAATATCCTGCAAATTGTGGACATTTTTCAATTTAATGAGGTGCTTATTTTAAATTTCCACATGCATGCACAGCACAGCCAGGCAATAGAGCATCCCGAGCAGAGTCGAGTCAAAGGACAGCAGACTCATCGAAACGGAGCAACTTCGCTCAGACTGTGTGTGAATGTGAATGTGTATGTGTCCGGCAAGGCTATTAAAATGCTAAATTGTTGCTGGCCAGAGCAAGCGGAGCGTGCCTATAAATAGCTTCATTTCTTAGCCATTTGCTAGAAACTAACTCACTTGGCCAGATTACTCATACGCCGCGTGGTGTCGCACTCCCTGGCTTACACATCATTATGCATATCCCTTGCAGCATCCTTAGTGTCTTCGTCAACTTCAAGTGTTGGCATGCCAGGATATGCAGCTGTCCTCAGTCTGCTCACCGCCTTCCCCTCCTCCATGACCCTCTGCATGTGTCAAGCTGCCGCTAAATGCCACACAGCTCAGTCCCAAAAGTATGCAAAGCTTGTTTGCCAACAAATTTGGAAGAGATATTCTCAAGGGCGTCGGCACGACTGCTTAAAAGTTTGATTTTTGAGCAGAGGACGGTGTAATTAATAGCGGATTGAGGGAGCAGTATTCGACGGAGGTGGATTACCTAAGCACTTCTTTTGTGCCACATTAATTATCATCATAATCATCATTATCATTGGAGTATGAGTATTATATTATACTCTCTATGCAGTCTCCACTGTGTGTGGCCTTGCACAGGACACAGCCTGCAGATCTTTCATGTGTCAAACAGGCGGACAAAAACCTCAACCAAAACTGCAAGCGTAGGCGGGCAACAAAGTGTTAATGAGCACAACACGAACACGAACACGAACACAAAGACAAAAACAAATAACTGCAACAGCACAGACACACTTCAATATATTGCAGTCTGGTTGGCCACACTGCGTATGCGTAATTTTTCACTTATGCTGCGTGTAATGACAACAGCTCGTTTGGCTTCGCCTGTCCGAATGCTGAATGTGTTTGCAGCAGATTTTTATTTCGGCCACTTGACGCCAGCAAACGCCCTCCTGCACCATCCCCCGCTCTGCCTTAACCATGGCTAAAGTCGGATTAAAAAATTAAATTAAAATTTTAATTAAAACAAGCACTTGTCTTTGCAGCCGTCATGATCTTTGCATGTGACACACAACTTAAAGCCATCAACTTTAATGAGCATCTCTCTCTCTCTCTCTCTCTCACTCTCTCTCTTGTTGTCTCGCTCTTTCTTCACACTCTCAGCTGACTTTTAGGCCCGTCAGGCAATGCAAATACAGTCTCGACTCTGGCTCAAATGTCAACTAGGCAAAAGTTCTTGATGCTGTTTCACTTAAATCAAGAAATGCAACTGCAACTGCAATCTGACTGTGACTATGATTGTCACTGTGACTGTGACTATAACTGTGACTGTGACTCTAGCAGTGTCTGCTTCTCGTGTTGCGCCTTTGGCTGCCATTTGACATTGTGTCTTGGCATCGTTTGCCACTGACAACGGGGGAGGAGTGTGGGAGGGAAAGTGCTTTTTACTATCACGATGTCTATCTGGCGCTGATGTTGAAGTGTTGCGACTGCAAAATGAGTTGAAAAGGTAATTTATAAAAGTGGCGAACAGCGAACAGCGAACGGCGAACAGCAACTGCAAAAGGAACCACAGACATTATGTACCATGGCCCCAAACTTACATTTTTCCATTCATAAATAGAAAAGTTTTTCACAAAAGACAAAAAAAAAAATGCAAAAAGAGTGGTTAAAAAATAAAAATATCAACAATAAAAGAACTTTTCTTTAGCCATGAAAGTTGTATGCAAATATAGCTAACGGAATTATAAATTGAAGAGAGAGAGAGAGAGAGAGAGAGAGAGAGAGAAAATAGAGAGTGGGAGTGAAAACTGAGATTCAAAAGATTTGCGCTTTATGAAAAAGGTTTATTTTTAAAATATATTTTAAATCTTGATTACCGAAATTAAATTCAGCTAAATACAGTCGAATAATAAGTTTTTAATAAAAGTAGAAAACGTAATTTAAATTAATTAATTTATAAAGTATTTTTAAATCGCATAACTTACAAAAGTTAACAGATCTACTTATATCAAGTACAAAACTATTGAATTTACTTTATGTTTATTAAGAAAATCAAAATGCAACTGCAGATATATTGTTTCTATAGTTATTGAATTAAAGTCAATTAAAATGTTAAAATTACAAAATGTCTTTAAAATGTAAGAAAAGTTTACAAACTGCAAAATAAAATAATACAAATTTAAAGTAGTTAAGAATTTGCAAATAATTGAAAGTGTATTTGAATCTCTGACAAAACTGTTGATAACAACATCTTAAACTTGAATCAAAGTTTCGCTCGATAACAAAAGCTGAGAGTGAAACTAAAATTTCACTTTGAAATACTTGTGAGAAGAGGCTGGAAGTTTCCCCTCTGCTGCAGTCACTGAGGAGCCTTTCTACGCTTAATGTTTGCGACTTATTATGCCATTAACAGACACATAAAGCATTATCATTATCACACCAACAATAATAATAATAATAATAATCATAATCATCATTGAGAATCGAGAATCGGGAATCGAAGGGAGCTGTTAATGGGGCCAAGAACAACAGGACATCGGAGTCACATGCTCACAGCAGGATACTTCAAATGAGAGGAATTAAAGCGAGCTCCGACAATTTTCAAGCTCATAAATTATATTTCAATGAATTTATGCTACAGTTGCCATGTCCTTTGGCTTGAATCGCATTATCCCTGGTGTGTAAAAGGTCAATGGGCTGTTCAATATGTTCTGCTCTTTGTGCTAATGCATATCTTCATTTTAGATAGATTAGGAAATCACGCTGCACATATTCATTAGGATTAGTTGAGGTTGGGGTTGAGGTTGAGCTGTGGAGCTGTGGAGAGAATTCATTGAGGTTGCAGAGGGCAACAATAAGAAATAACAATACTCGTAAATAATTGAATTGATTTCTTCCTTTTCCTCTCTCGCATTCTCGCTCTGTCACTCTCTCACTCTGTCACTCTCCCTCTCTCTGTCTCTCTCGCAATCTCTCTCATGCGCTTAGCAGATTTTTCTCCTCTTTTGTTTTCGCTTGCCAATTTTTGGCCAGCGAGATGAAAATTGAAAATTGAATATTTCCGGCGACACAATGGAAACAAAAGCAGTTGTGTTTTCTTACCCCCTCCCCACCCCCTCAGTTCCCATCTCCATCTCTTTCCTTCCCTTCCCTTTGCTCTCTTGCATCTCTCGCAGTTGCCTCCACTGCATTTTTTTGGTCTCGCAATTGAAAATTGCATTGCCGAGTCGAAGATTCTGGGCGGCAGCTGAAATGGGAAATGGCGGAAACGGAAATAAGCCAAGCGCCTTTTGTGCTTCGAGAACTTCGTGGTAGCAGCTCAATAAAGTGCAACTCTTTTCTCAATACTCAATCGGATTTAGGAATGACTTTCCACAACTGAGACTGGCAGACTCATAATCTGGCAATCTTCAATCTTCAATCTCAAGTCAATATAGATTTGATATATCTTTTCAGCTTACGAGCAAAACAAGTCAAGATAAACAAAATACGTAGCTCATCAGGTCAAAGATGTCAACTTCCCGTTACAGTTGCACTCTTGCTTCTTGTTTCTGGTTCCACTGATTAGCTTACAGCGTCTGGCAAGCAGAATTGCAATCGGGATTTCCCAGTTGCAGCCTGGACGAGTGCCTATATAAGAGCGTTGCAGCAGCAGCAGTTCAACAGTCTCCAAGTTGTCTTTGTGGTGTAATCAACAATATGAAGTTCTTATCAGTCCTTTCTGTCTTTGTGCTCGGTCTCTTGGCTCTGGTCAATGGTAATGCTCTTATCAACTTATCAACAACCGAAGAGATGATCTATTAACATCACTCTTATCTCCCATCAGCCGTTCCAATGCTGCCCGATGTAATCATCAATGGTCATTGTGATAAGTGTAATATTCGCTCAGGATCATCTGAGGATTGATTCTCTGAATTGAAAACGCCTTAAAATTCGTTATTCCTAATACAAATGTTATGTCGAAATTCCGCAGAGTTCAAGATCAAAATATCAGAGAAATATGCCATGGATAAATCGAACTGAAACTGAAGCTCAGAGAGAATACATTTAAAATAATTTAATACAATAACTGGACTGCAAATTTCTAAAATAGAGTGTAAAAATATCAAAAAATGTAAAGCAAACTGAATAAAAATATATAAATTTATATTATTACATTAAATTTAAAGTTTAAGGATGCAGAATTGAATTGGAATAATGCCGGAATCCATTTAAAGACATTAGCTTTGATAGCATCATATAGTATGTAAATATTTATTCGAAATCTTTTCTTTTTCCTTGTGATAGACGGACTCTATCTACATTAGACCTGGCTGGAATCCAATTCACATAGCATTGCATATAACACAGCTACTCTCCCAGTAGAGTTTTGTTAGTCAACAATTCTAATTGAACTTTTTATATTCAGCGTTTATGCATTATAAGTTTATAATTATTATTCAAATAATTATAATGTTAGCGTAGTAATTCAACCAATGATTGCCGAAACAGCTTTTCGAGTCTCCATTGATGCTGATATTACTTGGAGAAGGTGCGAATGGATCGGCTGTTGAGATGTAGTTGAGGAGTCTTAGCAGATCAACTCTACAAATACTTATTGATAGGGCGCTTACAAGGAGGGAGCCAACTGCGAAGTTGTTCATGTTGCTGTGAATTACTATTGCACAGTTTGATAAGACACTGTGGGAATTGAAATGGAAATTCCATTTCGCATTTCTTAACACAGTTTGATAAGACACTTTGGCAATTGAAAGGCATTCCTTATCGCGAGCATAATGACCATTGGAACGGGAACACACATTTCAAGCTATACTAAGATCAGTGTTAAGTATTACAACCAGAGATTGATAAGAATGGAAAACACATTGGATGCCAAGTGGAGGCGACCTCGCTTTATTAATGAGCTCAAAATATGTAATGTTATTGATAAATTCAAGCAATGTGAATGTAATATATATATGTAATATATATATATCAGTATCTATCTCTGTCATTCTCTGCTTTATATCTCTCTCTTGCCTTTCTTCTTCTGACATTCTATTTCAGTGATCTTTGACTCTATCGCTTTCGCACTCAATCTCTTTCTCTCTCTGCTTTCTATCTATAATATATCTTTCTCTTAATCTCTCTCTATCTCAGTCTAACACTCTCCTTCTCTCTCTTCCTCTCCTTCTTTCTTTATCTCGTTATTTCCGTCTTTTGCATTCTCTCTGGCGTTCTCTATCTGATTCTCTGTCTATCTGAATCTCTCTCTATCTCAATGTTTCTCTAACTCAATCTCTCTCTATCTCTAACACTCTCCCCTCTCCCTATTTCAATGTGATTATTCTTCATCCTCTTCCCTTTTCCCTTTTCACTTTTCCCTTTTCCCTTTTCTCTTTTCTCTTTTCCCTTTTCCCTTTTCCCTCTTCCCTCTTCCCTCTTCCCTCTTCCTCTTCCTCTTCCTCTTCCTCTTCCTCTTTTTCTTCCTCTTCCTCTTCCTCTTCCTCCTTCCTCTTCCTTTTCCTCTTCCTTTTCCTTTTCCTCTTCCTATTCATCTTTCTCTTCCTCTTCCTCTTTCTCTTTCTCTTTCTCTTTGTCTTTCTCTTTCTCTTTCTCTTTCTCTTTCTCTTCCACTCCTCTTCCTCTTCTTCTTCTTCCTCTTCCTCTTCCTCTTCCTATTCTTTTTTATCCTCTTCCTCTTTCTCTTTGTCTTTCTCTTTCTCTTCCACTCCTCTTCCTCTTCCTCTTCCCTCTTTCTTCTTTCCTCTTCCTCTTTCTCTTCCTCTTCCATCTTCCATCTTCCATCTTCCATCTTCCTCTTCCATCTTCCAACTTCCATCTTCCATGTTCCATCTTCCATCTTCCATCTTCCATCTTCCAACTTCCATCTTCCATGTTCCATCTTCCATCTTCCCTCTTCCTCTTCCTCTTCCTCTTCCTCTTCCTCTTCCTCTCCCTTTCCCACTCTCCCTCACCCACTCTCCCTCACCCACTCTTCCTCTTCCTCTCCCACTCCCACTCTCCCTCACCCACTCTCCCTCTCCCACCCCCTGCCATCATTTCAATTATCATTCGCTCGGCATTAATTTGCCAGGACATTCAAATGGTCGCACTCGATAACACGAAAAGCGCCACAAAGTCGCATGTTTACACTCGCATGTTGACTACGATTACCTCTTCGTACACCATGGCAGACATTCCAGATGAGTTCAGTTCAGTTCAGTTGAGCTCAGTCCAGTCCAGTTCAGTTCAGCTCAGCTCAAATCCCCTCCAATCAGAGTGGGTCCCACGTTGGCCACAGCTGCGCTTGTCGCTTGTAATCCTGCTGCCCGCTCGCTGCACTTGTAATGCGGCTTAACAGGGAACACCATTTTATAGGTCCTCCAACTGCGATTTTTTCATAGCTCTTTCCTCTTTCCACTTGTCCCTTTCCACTTTTCTCTTTTCCTTTTTCCCTTTTCCCTTTTACCCTTTTCCTCTTTATGGAGCACTTTTCGCGCGCATTTTGAATACATTTTTGAATCAGTGTCGAGGCTGTTTTACTTTTTATATCACTGTTCTTCCCTCTCTCACCTCCTCTCTCCCTCCTCCTCTCTCCCTCTTCTTCTGCATCGCTTTCGACTGCGACTACAACTGCGACTCGTCGTCGTCGTCAGCTTCGTTGTCGTTGTGTTTTATGCGATTTGTGTACTTCCGGCTTAGTGGCTCCGCTTGGGACATGTCCATGTGTGTGGTTACTCCCAATTCCAGTCCCCATCCCCATCGCTGTACGAGGCGACCCATTCAGTGAACACTGGCCACTCCGACGTTACTTTGCCCGCCTGTTTTTAATTGCATACTGCGCTCAAATAGGATTTGTGCATTGTTTTCTGTGGTGGATTTTATATACACTCTCTTGTCCGACTCCCGCTTATACTCTTTCTTTTTGCAGCTGCTGTATTTGTTTTTGTTATAAATGAAATCTCAGTGGAGCATTTCTTTATTTTTTTATGTTCTCTCTTCTCTGTTTTTTGTTTTTGGTTTTTTGTTTTTTGTTGCCAACACTTTTGGTCGCATTTTAATGTCAGTTTAATTCAATACCCACGGCGAGTGTCTAATGCGTCCGCGCAGGGGAGAGGGGACCACGTTGCAAGCGGCTCTTTTGTTGCAACTGTAATTAAATTGTGGCCAAAGTGCGCCCAGCTTGGCATTCTGCTCTATTCTATTCTACTGTATGCTATTCCATTCTATTCCATTCCATACTGCTTTTTTCTGCTCTCCTCTGTGTGCTTAGTCAATTTGAATGGCAACTGTGCAGCTGGGCGAGGATTGCGATGCATTTCAACAGTCGGATTAGTGGGGTTACCCCAATTTGCGGCCAACTCACACCCGTTGCCTGCCAAGGGAGCCAAAATGAAAGTAGAGCTTCGCTTAGTTGTTGTGATTATGTTTGTGAATATTCATTGCGATGCGTGAACGAATATGTTCCGAATGCTCTCCACTTCAATGAATGACAAACACTTTGACTCTCATTGTCGCAGCACGCGGCTGACAGGAGGACAACTGAATGTCAGGGATAAGCAATGTAAATTGAAATCCAATAAGAAACTAGCAATAAATCAAATTTAAATTTAATTAAAAGTCGACACGCCTTAATGCGGTTGCCAACGCGTCACAGACGAGGCGACAGACGACAAACGACAGACGACAAGCGACAGACGACAGTCGACAGTTGGCAGCAGAGTTTGCCTCCTGCGCTGATCCTACAGGAGTTGAAGCTGTCCTTCTCCTTCTCCATCTCCATCTCCTCTTGCTGCTGTTTGTCTTTAGGCATGCACACATGGCCGCGAGTTTAGTGGGCGTGCCAGCCTCAATTATGAACAACACGGCATGCGAAATAATTTCACTTGTAAATATTTAAAATGGCGACAGAGAATGCGGATGAGGAAGCGAGTGTGGGAAATGGTGACTGCGTGGTGGTGCTGCGGGCAAACTCATTTGTTTGCAAAAACAAAACACACTCACAGACACACTCACGCACACACACATAGAGCGTAATGTATACATGGAAATGTAAATATATACACATGTTTACAGTGCAGCAGAAGGAGATGTTCTGGGAAAAGAAAATAACTTGTATAATGTGCACAAATACTCGCTTTTCACCTGTGCTTAACTGTGTGTGTCTGTGTCTGTGTCTGGGTGTGTGTGTGTGTAATTACAAAGCACACAAAACACACCAAACAAGAAAATGTCTGCATAAATATTTATTGTGTGTTCAATAGCATTGCCGACGGCAACGATGTCCATCAGGTCGTATGAGTGATTTTTGCTTTGATTCCTATAAATCACACACAACAGGACAATGGAAATGAGCTTAAACACACACACACACACACTCATGGACACACACACACATGGACACAATAGGCTCTATTGTGCTTAACATCCCTGCGGTCACGCTGCACTGAAATTGTTACTATTATTATTCTTTGTAATTGTATTTAATATAATTTATTTGCCCAATTTGACGCAACTCAAATCAATTCGGACAACGAGTTGAATGATTTTTCAAATAATTTGCAATATTGTAAATACGCCAATTACAACATGTTAATGCTGAAATTTAATTCAAACTTTAACTGATAGAAACGCATAAACGTAAATGCAAATATTTATTAAGGTTTTACATTGTTTAAGGTACAATTTATTTATATTACAAATATTGAAATACATATTAAAATACTAGAAATAAATGTAAAAAGTATTCAATTATTTATTGCATTTTATTGTTTATTTATCTTACATAAATTAAACGAAATCAATTATAAAATATTCTAATAAGTAACTGATATTATTAAATATACATATTGCAGTTGTGTATTGTTTATAAATAACTTTTTAGTATAATTAATCTATATTCCCAGCATTGAACAGAAGTCTCTTGTCTACACATGAAGTTTTAATTGTAATTTCCCAAAGAGGCTTATCAAAATGTCTCAATCCCATTGAAAGCCGCAGCTACTGATGCTCTGGTTCAGGGATAATCTACGCTTATCGATTAACTGGAAATCCGAGCTGAATTTCCCAGTTGTCTATCGGACAAGTGCCTACATAAGAGCGCAGCAACAGCATCAGTTCAACAGTTCTCGAGTTTACTTTGTAGAACAATCAACAATATGAAGTTCTTCTCTGTAACATGAGAATTCACGGTTTAGTTGTGCCACAGTCTGAAGATTGCCGAGTGTGCTGCACTAGCAAATACCCTCTAGACAATGGTGAAGTTATCGGCATGCTGAGCAATGTTTCAAGACTTAAGCATGCCAGGCGGATACCCTATGGTTATTGTGTCCAGGGCAAAGTTTAAAAATGTCACCACGTGTGATGTTAAACTTCTTACCTGATTGTCATTAAATATTTAGCAGTTTTTCTTTAGCCATTTGCCACAGTAGCTGCCACTTGCAGCCATTTGGCGGCATTTGAGGAGCTCGCATGATCCGAGAGATAAATTCCAGTTGAATGTGCTTAATAAAATAAAAAATGAAAGCCCAGGCACTTTGTTTTATGAAGGCATAAAGTTTATGCGGAAATTCGTGTGACTTTTCTGAGCACACACACAGACACACACACAAACACACACTCAAAGGAAAATTAAATAAAGGCCGTTGGAAAACAGAAGGCGACTTAAAACAACAACTGAGAACACGGCAAGGTGACAGGAACAAGGAAAAGATACAGATACAGACTCAGGTACAGATACAGATACAGATGATGTATAAAAACATCAACGGCGACAAGAAAAAGTTGTAAGTGTCAGTTCAAAAAGCAGTTGCGGGCGGGGAAGGAGGAATGCAGGGTGAATGGCTGCAGAGAATGGTTTGGGAGAGGGGGTTGAGGGGGGTGTTAAAACATAAAAAAATACATTTGGCGGCACCATTTGGCGCTGTTTTTGACACCTGCGCACACAGGTTGCCCACGAAGACGGGAAATGAGAAAATAAGCAGCAGAGTAGCACGAGTAAAGATGCCGGATGCCGTTGAGAGAGGTGGAAGAGGTGCGAGGAATGCGGGGAGGGGAGATAGCGATAAAAACTCCCACAGCCTGGGCAGCGTTTTAAAGGCAAGATGGCCAAATTCCAAATGCCTTTAACTTTTTACGTTTGCCCAACGAATCGAGTGAAGCATCTCCAAATTGCCCGTCTAATTGGCATGCAGAGGTCGTACACGGTTCACTGAGTGCCACAATGCGACGCCACGAGTTGAGGCACCCGGTGTGGCAGTCTGCTTGGCCTCTGATTCTAAACGAGGCTGCCTCTACCTGCGAGCCTCTCTCTCTCGAAATATCTAGTGATATTTGCGAAAAACTATATTCCGACAATTGAATACTCTTGCAGTTTGATTGTATTTGTTGTTTGTTTAGTCTTCTTATTGATTCATCTATGTCAACCTGATTTATTTCAATATTTGTGCTGTAGAACTTAATGACCATCCCCAGTTTGTTGTTTATTAACATTTTTAAATTAAAAATAAATATTATTATTTTATTTTTACCCCTTTTTGAGTTAAATAAACGTATTTTTTTAAAAGAAAATTAGTGTTGACTGTTTGTTATAAGTGTTTAAATAAATAATTAAATAAATAAAAGCCTTTTTTTCAATTGAATAAAATCTATTTATTTAGTACTCACATACCCTATTAAATATATTCAAATTGATACTGAAATCCGTTAACATTTACTTAATTCATTAGCATGTAGATGGTTGGATTGAGAACTTTGTTTTTGGCAATATTTGCCGCTGTCATGTAGGCTACACTCGTACCCAGGACAGGGGCAGGGGCAGGAGCAGGGGCAGTCTAATCCAAGCAAATGCGTGCAACGTGTAGCACGTGCTGTCAGTGAGCAGGGCGAACAGCTGTTCTCATCTCGCGTAAACAAAAGCCATATGATACGTGCACACACACGCTCTCTCTTGCTTCCTGTTATTCGCTCTCTGGCGCTCATTGCGTCAGCATTGGCTAGCGCTCTCGCAGAGCTTTTGCGCTCTCAGATAAATTGACCCGTTTCGCTCAGCACGGCAAACTTCACTTTCATTTACAGTTACAGTTACAACGACAGCGCTAGCAGCAGCAGTAGCAGCAGCGACAGCAACATCGACAGCAATAGCTTTCATTGTCGCTTCAGTTTGCCGTGGCAAGCCAAAGCTTAAGGTCGTCGTGTTTACCGTTGTTACGCCTACGCTTGTGTTCAGCTTTGTCGCCAGCTGCGTGGCCCTCGCAATTGTCAAAGCTTCGTGCAGGTCGCGTCGCGTCCAGTGCTCAGTTCTTTCGCAAACGGCAACGGGATAACATAGTCCTCCGCTTCACATTCGTTTCTTTAGCGCGCCAATCATTCTGTAAGTCGCCAACGTCGCATTGTGTAATAATTTGATTCGACATGTTGAAATTAAATTGAATTTATATCGCAATAAAAAGGACGCATGACAAAGGACTTGTGCTAGTCCTGGATAACGAATACGTGCACGTGTCGCATCCGTCAGTCGTCAATCGTGAATTGTTAATCGTTAATCCAAGTTGCCCTTCATATTCCCGCATTGTGTTTCAGTTGACTGGATTTGCCTTATGCTGCATGCCCTGAAGTGTGCTCCGTTTTGATTTTTATTGCCACTACCACACAACGTGCCATGTTCCGTATTCAGACCTTTTCAGTCTCCCTCCTGCGAGGGTCTCTCTCAACTTTTGCATAAATTATTCTGCGCGCCAAGTGGTGCAATAAAAACAACTCCAATCTCTTGAAATATTGAGCAAGTTCTTCTATCTATCTTTCCTCTCTTTTTTATGTCATTCGCTTATTTGTTTTTGCCTTGACCAGTTTACATGTGGATTAAATGTTAAAGTAAATTTTATTGATCAATGAAACTGCTGTTTGTTTAGAGAACAGAGATGGAACTAAACATTAAAGTCGCTAATCTTTTAAAAAGATAATATATTTCTATGTGGCATATCAATATGAGAGAAATACAGCTAATCATATTTCCAGCCATTAAATTGTTATTAGAAAGTTGAATTAAATAAATACGCTTGTAGTTTTTCTTTTCGCTCTCTCCCTTGAAGATATTTCATTTTATTATTATTAAGAAGCTAAAGCAAGCATTTCACGAGTTAAATAAATAACAACTGTGCTTTTAATGTTTCATTTGAGAATTAGTTTCTTCGCTCCTCGTGAGTTTACGAGCTGTTATAAATGAATGCATGACTTGTGATATTATTATGTATAATAAACCATTTCATTGCCGACCATCAGTCAAGTTCTTCAAGTTGCTCTGGGGATTCGCGGGGCAGCTACAAAAAATTACAGGCATTGCTCAGCTGCCTCTGGCTGAGGCTTCAGTTGAAGTCTGTCATATCATTCTTCATTAGAGCGCAGACATATCAAGGACTTTTGCCCGCTTTTTGATATTTTCTCACTTGCATTTCCATACAAATTTCTAAATGGAAAAAATGAAAAGAGGAATTGCAATGTAAAGGAGAAATGCGAGCCAAAAAAGAAAACATAGCAAAGGCACACTGAGCTCTCGAGCTTGAAAAATTGCAGCAATTAGTATGCCTGGAGGTCAACCAACCACGAGTCCAGCTAAACCTACGTGTGCCAGCCAAGAAATATGTGACACCAATTCTTTTTTTGGCTTTTTTTCCGGGTCGCCCATTTGCCGCGACAGATTCTAAACGAGTTTTAAAGTAACCTTTGTGGAACGAAACGTTTTTTCGAATAGAGAAATGGCTTTAACCCGCATCTGCAGTTGCAGTTCAGTTTCAGTGGAAAATGCACTGAGAACTTTAAGGATTATTTGAATTTTTAGTTGAATTCTTTTGATAATGTGTAGTTTTTTTTATAAATGTTTATTGATATTGTGCAAACTATTCTATTTTTGTTTATTCAAATGAAGAAAAGCTTGAATTTCTTTTAAAAATAACAAACAAATTTTAATTCGAGTTTGCAGTTGCTTGTTATGATTGTAATAGAAGTAAATTGTTGTTAAAATAGAAATTTAATTGTTATTTATTTTTATTCATAATAACAAATGAAAGAAGACGAAGAGGAAGTCAAAAATTAATATTAATTCATTGCAAATATTTGTAGAATACTTTAAAGAGAAACTAAAAATGAGAAAGTAGTCAAACTGAGCCAGAGCGAAAGGCAGCGAGCGAGTGAAAGAGATAGAAGTTGCATATAAATTATTGTTGCCGAAATAAAAATCAAAATCAAAATAATAATAAAGAAAGTGTGAAAAGTGCTTGTGCGAAAGTGAGAAATGCGCTGCAGTAAAGGCGTGAGAAACCAGAATCAGAAACAGAATCCGTATTCGAATCAGAATCATCCGAATCAGAATCAGAATCAACAAGCGAATCAACAGAGTTCGCCAGAGAAACAGCAACAAACACGGAAGCAGCAAGAGCAACTGGGTCGAGTCAAAGGATCAACAGTCGCCAGGCCGATGAGGCAGAACAATAGAGCTGACGGAGCAGCTTACAGCTGCGGATTTGGATTTGGTTTGTGGCTGTTGCTGGTGTTGCTGCTAATGCTGCAGCTGCTGGCCCCAACGCAGGCGACACCCTCCCCCTCTGCCATGCAGCAGACGCCGCAAAAGAGAGGTAAGCACATCTTCTTCTGTTACTTCTGCTACTTCTGCTTCTTGTTTTCTTTTTTCCTCTTGTTGTCATTTTGCTTTCTTCTTGTTGCTGCTCGCTGCTTGCTGCTGGCGGCCGCTGTGGCATTGGTATTGCCATTGTATGTGGTTCAGGGAAATGGCAAATAAATGTCAAATAACACTGAAACCCGCTGCTCCCCTCCCCCTCCCTCTGGCACACTCCCTCAACTCACAATGCTGCACACATGTTTGGATATATTGGCCATTGTTGTCTGCTGTTTGTACGCCGGGTAAATAGGCAAAAGACGTCAACACAAAAGCGCACCACGTTGCGTATACGCGATGTTGTTTGCTTTTGCTGTTGCTGTTGCCGGGGCAGCTTCAAACTGCCGCTGACATTTCGAGTTTGCTTTTGATATTAACTAAGAGCACGGCGAATGTGAGGCGGTGGGAAGCGAGGAGACCGCGCAAGAGTGGGACAGCATTTTATTAACATTGCAATGCTTTCAACTCGCTGACATAATAGAAAATTGAATTGCTGGGAAATGTGAAGATGAAGATGAAGCAGCGCAAGGAGAACAGGACGTGGCAGGACAGGACACGACTTCTGTTGTCATGGCTTGTTTATGAGCACTGCAATTAGATGAACAGCGCTGAACGATGCAAAACATAATTAAGGGCAGGCAACTAAATTGCATTGCATTGCTTTAGATAATCGCAGCGATGATGAAGTTGCAAGTGGCAACCAGAGCGAATCAGGTTAAGCAAAGAATGTACATATCTATATATATATATATATGTATATATATATATATATTGTAGTATATATATTGACTCGGTTGGCTGAGTGGCAGCTTTGATTGAAGGATAATAAGTGGTTGGCTGTTCAAGCTGGTTCTCAAGTAGGAACAAGAAAGTACGCTGCAGTTGCTTGCCCGACTAAACAGCACCCGGTACTCAATAAAATATGTATTAAATGTGCCTTTAAAAACTACTGCAATCGCTTTATAGAGCATAGCTTAAGATATTTACTCTATTTTTGTACTATTAATTGTACTGATTGCTAATGACTAAAGCGAATGCTTACACTTGTTCTCTTAGTAAGCGAACAGTCGAGTCTAGATTAGATTTTGATGCTGAGCAAGCCTCTGTATACTTTACGAAGTGGGAAACTGTTGCTGATCCTCTTTCTTTACTTTACGGGAAACTGTTGCTGATCCTGTGCAATAGTATTCCTTATAGACTCTTTCAGGATCTGCTCTCTTTCTTTACTTTACGGAGTGGGAAACTGTTGCTGATCCGGTTTCAAGAGCGTTTCTTATAGACTCTTTCAGGAACTGCTCTCTTTCTGTCAATCTTCCCACACAACTCAAGTTTGATTCGCTGTTTCTTGGATTTCAATTATGCTATTATTTCTACAAGTTTTTCGTTGTAGTTTTCGCTTTTAAATACAGAAATCTCAGCGCTAAAATCATCAAAAATCTAGAGAGCAACCCAGAACTACGTGACTAAAGTGACGTTTCAGTTGCGTGAGGTCCTGTGTCCCATGTCCCGTCGCCCGTCGCCCGTCTCCCGTCCTCCATCTCTCATGTCCTGTGTCCCGTGTCCCGTGTCCGCCTTTTGTCTTGTGGACTTCATTGAGCTCTCGAAGCTAGTCTCGCAGTTGAATGCTGACCCCCTTCGCCTGCGCTTGCTGGCAGCCAACTGGATCCATGAACTTTTGCTTTCATTTGACGCTGGGGAACAATATTGTGTACTGGCTGCTGTGTCCTTTTGTGTGTCCTTTTTGTGTGCCAGTTGCTCATCTTTGCTGTGAGCGAGAGACAAAGCTGCTGCGGAGGTTGACTCTATGACCGACGCAGATGCCACGCCGCGGACTCGAGTCCAACAACATGCTTCATTCTATTATGCAACAAGAGAAAGCAAAAAAAACCGAAAACAAAAAAAAAAAAAACAGAGAGAAAAGGAAAAGGAAAAAAAGGAATAGAATCCAAATATAAAGTTGCAAAACAAAAAACAAAAGCTTGACGCGACGTTGTCGTAAATAAGAGGCAAAAACTTTTGTTTGTATCTCATTCTTCGCCCCCCTCTTCACCTCTTCTCTCTGGCTTCCCTGGGAGACAAAAAAGGAGCGACTTGCGAATGAATATGATAAGTTTGTTGTTGGCACTCGCATTGTTATTGTTTGCGGAGAACGCCATAAATTTGCGCTAATCCAATGTGGGCACAGTTTATAGGTGAAGTGAACTTTATGGATACTTGAGCGCCAAGTTGTAGATACTTTATCCGCTTCTTCTTCATATGCATAAATGTGTGTTGTGTGCTGTGTGCTGTGTGCTGTGTGGGGCAGTTGAAAGTTTTATGGCTTGTGAAGCATGAAATGTGCAACAAATTGAGGCGCTCAGATGAGCAGAGACAGACACAGAGACAGAGACAGACACAGAGAAAGAGACAGAGACAGCGAGTTAGAGAATGGTCAATGTGGGTCAAGTGAAAAGACTTGACTGTGCTCAACTACAGCTCAACTCAGATGAGGGACATCTGTTAAGAGAGGGACAAGCTAATCAAATTTAAGTGATATCTGTGATTAACTACTGCACTAAGTTATCAACACTTGCCTAACTAGAATAATACAAAGAAGCTATTCGTCTTGGTCAGCAGACAGCGCTTTATTCAATAGGCACTTAAACCACTCGCCTGACCTCAAAGAAGCGCTTTAGGTAGTAGATCTCCAGGATGGTCATCAGCAGCAGCAGGGAGGGCCCAAAGATGGACCAGGCGACAATGCGGAAGTGGACACTCTGGCTGATCTTCTCGTGGCCAATGTAGCGCACATGCATGTACTCCTGCTCATGCTTGATGGCCATCATCTGGCTGGACAAGGTGTTGATGTTCTCCTGCAGAATGGACTGCTCGACGACGTCGTCGCTGCGCTTATCCGGGCTGTTGTAGTGGCTGAGATCCTTGATCACCGTGAAGTGAAACATCAGCACCTTCGGCGTCAGCGTGGAGCGTTCATTGTCAAAGCAGAGCTTGTGCTGTCCACTCTGCAGAGCGGCGAATGTGTAGCTGCCACTCGTCTCCGAGTCCGACTGAAACAGTATGTCGTCAGTGGGTCCCGAAATGTGCACTGCAATGTCCTTGAAGCCGCCTTCCATTACCTCAAATCGAATCGTGATCTTGTCCTTCTCAACTGCGCGATCATAGAAGCAAGCCGTCTCGTGGGCATCCACTGTAATCATAAATCCGTGGCTCAATCGAAGCAGCGCTGGGAACAACACGAGTATTTGAATTAGAAACATTGTGGAATATGTTTTCAAGTTGCAATGACAAAAGCCTGACAAGTTTGAGTAATTTCTGCTTGTCTACTTTACTGCAAAGTAAATTAATTGAGCAGAATGCAAATGACAAGAAAGGCAGACGTATTCGAAGTATTTGCTCCCACTTCCTGTGTGCAGACGGTTAAACATTGATTGCCAGAGTAAAGATTAATGATGTTTAAGCATTAACTTATGCAAACGATTGCATTCTTCAATTATGAATTGCCTTTCCTGTCTCTGCACAGCACAATGTGTTGTCGGCTATTGAACTTCAATTAGTTACATCAACAATTGCATGCTAAATAATTGATTTCTCTGCTAATTTACGCAGTTTCCATTGCCAGCATTTGCTGCACTTTGCAGTTTTGCGAAGCAGCCACAACTGCAACTGCAACTGCAACTGCAACTTCCATTTACATCTACATCTATACATACACATACATATATATTTACATAGACAAACACGCTTCAAATCAAATTAAGATGATAAAAGCAAATTGCAAATTGCCAACTGTCCGTCTGCCTCTCCTCTCCATGTCTGTCCATTCAATAGGGTTCCCTCTCTCCTTCTCTCCACACGCCCCGCTCAACCATTGTGTATTCATTCTTTCAATCTGTTCCCTCTGCTGTCGACTGTGTAATGCATATTTTATGTTATCGATTCCTTTGGCCAGGACGCGGCCATCAATTGTCAAAATGTCATCCATTTTTAATGGCATCGGGGCAGCATTTTGAAGAGCTCTCTAAAAAGGCAACCAGTTTTCATTTTTCACTCCCCTCTCCTCCCACATTTCCACATTTCTACATTTCTGCTTCTGCCCCCTGCGATGGCACATAAAAAAGCAAACTAAGCTGCACTTTTAATTGCAAAATAAATTGCAATTTATAACTTTACCAAGCAACAACAGCAACAACAGCAGCAATAATATATAATGAAAGCAATAAATGTGGCAAATAAATTTCAATTGTTTTAGTTGCCATTCAAAATAAAAGTGAAAAAATGAAGAAAACAAAAAACAAAAAACAAAACACAAAAAACCGAAACATTCACTTGGGTCTACTTTGTAATCCAATTATACGAGAGTGCGAAATTATTATTGTTTGTGCAAGCAACTATGAGTATCGTAATTGTTGTTTGCTTAAAAACAATTTATGAATATGATTTTTATAGTTAATCAAATTTATTTCAGCGCTTTTGTGAAAATGATTTAATTTCTAATGAAATAAGTCGCTCAGCTCTAAATTTGAATTTGTTTCTGCTGAAAATAGTTTCCGCAACTGTTTACTCATTTGGAAATGAGAAAACTTTACTTTTAGTCAACCAAATAAAATAAAATAAAACAGCTTGAAGCAAAGAGATTCGAAATATTAAAGTGTTTTGTTTTATTGCCTCAAATAAATACGAAATACATCAATTCATTCATTCTAAACTCTTTTTAAATACTTAAATACGCTTTACAGGATATCCATTTGTTTAAACATAAACTGTTGTACCTTCAGTCAATCGTAGATCTCTTAATAGTTTTAAATGCTGAATTGTATTCATTCTCCATTTCTCTTTAAGTGATTGCCCAAGCCAATTGTGTTTCCCTTCAAAGAATTACATACTTTCAAAGATGTTATTCAGACTAAACCATGTTAAATTTGCATATTTGAAATAACTTGCATTGCGCTCACTTTAAACGTTTACGTTTACGTTTTGCGAGAAGCTCTTGAGCTCGATAGACGCTCAACTATTTCAAACAAAAGCGGAGAGTGCAGTGGGCTCAGAGTGGTGGAGGTGGGGGGAAGTGGTGGGGCAAGTAAATATAGGGATGGTAAATGCCTTTTCGCTTTGCCAAAGCAGTTTACAACTATTTGCCGTGTGTTTTTTTCTCTGAACTCCCATTTTTTTGTTGTTTTTTTGGCTCTTGTGTTCTACTCGTAGTTTGTTTTTCGCGCTCTTTGAATATCCTTTATGATATTCAATTTCAAATTCTAATGCTTTAAGCGATTAAGTACACGCTTTACGCCACTTAACTTCATGTCTATGTAGATGCTCGAGCGGATCTCCTTCAACAGTTCTCCTCGTTCGCCTCGTTCGCGGTATTTGCCGACTACAGTTGCTTTGGGCCACGCGTGGTGCTTTGCCGACACTTGACTCTTTTGCTCGTCCTCATCCTTGTCGTCATCATCATCTTCATCATCATCATCATCATCATGACATCGACGCTCTTAAGTGCCGGTTCAGGCCGAACTCGAGCCGTGCCAGGCTCAGACTGTGAGTGTGAAATGTTTTTTCGTGCTCAAGGACTTTTTGCGTTGTCCTACTCCTGCTCCTGCTGCTCCTGTTGGATATTTCATGTGCGTACAGCTTAGCGGATGAAGCTGGCGAGTCCCAAAACTCAACTCGAGCGACAGATTTCGTTTCGTTTCGTTTCGGTTCATATTTCTGCAGAGCTACTCCTGCCCGGGCGGTTGGATTTAAGCGGCTTAAATTGCGTATACGCCTCCATTTACCATGTACCATTTCTGTCTGGCAGTAATGGCACAGACTGTGTGCTCACTGCTCAGCACTTATTTTGCATTTCTAGTAGGCATTCGCATTCGCATTCGCATTCGTATTCGTATTCGCATTCACATGCCCAGAAACTTTCAAGGCACTTCCATTTTTTCCATCCTCTTCAGCTACTCAATTATTATTATGCCGCCTAAGACACGCCCCGGGGAAAGTACCGGGAGCTGGGAACTGGGAACTGGGAGCTGGGAACTTGGAGCTGGGCAGAAAAGTTTCACTTGACGACGTGCGTGGTTGCTACCTGGACTTTCAGTCGGCTCGTACACTTGCCAGCAGGCTTTGCCTTTGGTGCTTGGGCTTCATCAAATCATTTTTGTGGCCAATGCATTCGTGCGTGTTCTAATTTGTTTGGCTCACAGTTTGCACAGTTCGCACAGGACATTCAATGTGTATATAGCGTTGATTGCTTCTCTGCAGTCCTAGTCGCATTTTAATGCCTTTTTAAAGGTGCAAATGATTCATTCGTTTCAACTTTTTGCCAGCCTTTTGCACCCCTCACAAAGACTCGCATTAGCCTAATTTTTACATTGTCGCACGTGACGCTTTGCCGAACAGAGAAAGAGAGTGTGGGGAGAGAGAGAGAGAGAGATAGATGGAGAGATAGACAAAGAGAAGGTGATGACTGTGTGCAAATTAAGAAATTACCATAAATGCAAAACTTTTCCAACAAAATGTGACAAATAAAAATTTCGTTGCCTACTTTTTTGGGCGCCATTGAAATTTCCATTCAAAAGCTGTTGCCTACTTATTGGGGCAGCATTAAATTATCTACGTAAGTTGTTTATATAATTAAATTCAGATAAATGACAGCAGCAGATTTGTATCGTATCTTTTGGAAGATGAAAATGCTCAACACTTGACGCTTTTCTTAGTTTTCCGATTGTTTGGGCTCGAAAAGCAAGCATGTAAAACTCTTAAAACTCTTTTCTGAGCCAGGCCAATAAAACGAGTAGTGCTTTGACAATGCAAGGACCAACATAAGCTGTAAAATCTTGCTAATCTCCACTTGAGCGAAGCACTTGAGGAATGGCGCCTAAAGGGGTGGGCAGAAGGATCAATTGAGATAGGGGAAGGGAGGAAATATGGGAAAAAAGAAAGAAAGCAAATCGAGAATTGAGGCAAACAAACGCTGAGAATGAGCTGTAAAAAGGCTCAAGTATTGACAATGGCAACAAGGATACGAGTATCAACGAGTCAATGAGAATGTGGGCGTGTCGTGCATGATGTGTGTAATGGGCGAAATGGGTGTGGCGGTTGTTCAGCGAAAGTTGTAAGAGGACGGGGAGTGAGTTGGGGGTTGGGGGTTGTAGGATGGCAGGATATATTCGCCCATGACAACAAATTGGCAAATTTTGTGTAAAGATTTATTTCAATTGAAAGTGCCCGCTGCCATGAGCTGTCAACATGAGCTCGCTTCATGCTCGGCATACTCGTAAGTCAGCTAACGAGGCTCAATGAGGCATGCCAAGTATTTCCGGTACATGAGAAGATAGAGATAGAGATAGAGACGAGAGCAGAAAGCAGAGAGCCCAGAGATGCCAAGAGATGCGACATGGCGAAGGAATACGAGATGAAAATGCAGAGCCATCAAGTGCCTTGCCATTGTGGGTCTCAAGTTATGCGCCCTTTTGGCCAACATTTTCCTGTCTTCCTACAACATTTCGTTATGTGTTGCTATACAATTTACATTAGAATTTCCGTTTCCTTCTGCTGCAAATGCCAAGAAATACGAGCGCATAATTTGTGTTGTTTTATAAATGCTGCAAAATGCAGTTGCAATAAATATTTGTATCTATTATTTAATTTGACTGCAATGCAATTGCGTGTATTTTGTCTCTTTTCTCCTTCTACTCCTACTTCTACTTCTACTTCTACTTCTACTTCTACTTCTACTTCTACTTCTACTTCTACTTCTACTTCTACTTCTACTTCTACTTCTACTTCTACTTCTACTTCTACTTCTACTTCTACTTCTACTTCTACTTCTACTTCTACTTCTACTTCTACTTCTACTTCTACTTCTACTTCTACTTCTACTTCTACTTCTACTTCTACTTCTACTTCTACTTCTACTTCTACTTCTACTTCTACTTCTACTTCTACTTCTACTTCTACTTCTACTTCTACTTCTACTTCTACTTCTACTCTCTACTTCTACTTCTACTTCTACTTCTACTTCTACTTCTACTTCTACTTCTACTTCTACTTCTACTTCTACTTCTACTTCTACTTCTACTTCTACTTCTACTTCTACTTCTACTTCTACTTCTACTTCTACTTCTACTTCTACTTCTACTTCTACTTCTACTTCTACTTCTACTTCTACTTCTACTTCTACTTCTACTTCTACTTCTACTTCTACTTCTACTTCTACTTCTACTTCTACTTCTACTTCTACTTCTACTTCTACTTCTACTTCTACTTCTACTTCTACTTCTACTTCTACTTCTACTTCTACTTCTACTTCTACTTCTACTTCTACTTCTACTTCTACTTCTACTTCTACTTCTACTTCTACTTCTACTTCTACTTCTACTTCTACTTCTACTTCTTCATTTTCTCTTAATCTTCTGCCTCTAATTGGCAGCTTTTGCTCTGCAGTTGCCGCATTTCTTTTGTTGGCATCGCCACTCAATTAGTCAAAAGTTCTTGCGGCTTTTCTGGTTAAGTGTTTAACCAATTCACACACACATACACACACACAGGCACACACATACACCCGCACACACAACGTGTCACACTCAATGACACTTGAACCAAATGGAAATTTGGAATTTGTATACCGTTTGCTCGACTCGCAATGCTTTTGTGGCTTTTGCGGCTGTCAGTTGGCGACCATTCAATGGACATTCGCATTCGCATTCGCATTCACATTCACATTCGCATTCGCTTTCACATTCGCTTTGGCATTCGCTTTCCCATTCGAATGGAACGACTTTGATTGAGTTTAAATGGTGCATGCCATGCTTAATGGGGCATTATGCATATGTCTCTGAAACGGAATGGCCTCATCATTTACTGATTACTTGATATGATATGTAGAGTGAAGACAAAGACAAATCCCATTACGATTATAATCACAATGCGAACGTGTTTCTGCCTGTTGTGTACCATAATTTAAATTGGAAAAGATTCCATAGATATGTTTTAACATATGCTAGCTTGCCGAGAGGTTTTTAAATGTTAAATGAAAAGAAGATGCTTTAAACCAGCATTAGGAGAAGCACATATCAGTTGAGAACTGAGCTCTCCTATGAATAGCTTATTTACTGAAGCAGATCAATGAAATTAATCAATTACAATTTGTGAGTTTCTATTGTAAGTTGACTAGATTCATATCTATTTACTTATTTCCAACTGCAGTAATGTGATTCCAAATACAAATATTAAGTGAGTAAAGCAAACATCTATATCATATTATTTTCAATTCAGTTACATATTTCTGTTATCGCAGCTCTAAAGCTATTTGAAAGATAAGGAACGGATAAGTTGCTTATGACGATGTTGTGTGCCTTAATGTGGCTAATAACGAACATCTCATATTACTTATTATCAAGTTAGTTTGAATACCAACATTTGTGGGCAGTTTGCTAATTGAAATGCCGCTTCAATCACACAAATGAGTTTGCCATTCACTATTTAGATTTCGCATTGAGATTGCATTCATGAGGAGAGCATTGTTTGAGCTGCAGTTTCAGCTGGGCTTAATTATAATTCTTCAATTAGCATTTAGCATTTAGCCTTTAGCCTGTGCTGTAATCTGACAAATTCTAGACTCACAGAGAGACTCGATATGAATGCTTGCAACAGGAAGAGGAAGCGTGTAGCAATTTCACGCCTGCAAAGCAGGCTCACATAAATCACATGATAATCACATTGCAGGGAAATTCAATTAACGAAATGTGCTTAACAACAACAAAAGTAACAATTAATTTAAAGCAAAAACAAGCGAAATACATTTTAAGCAGTTGCAGAATTCTACAGTTGAAATTAAGTTTTATTTTTGACACTCACCCTGCGAGAAAACCCGGCGTAATCCACAAAAACTCAGCAGCATACATGGACAATTATATAAATATATATACATGTGTGTATGTGTGTATGTGTGTGCATTATATATACCGACATTTGTTGGAGCCAGGAAAAATTTAATTTTCTCACATTACTTGTGCATACTTGCAAAGGCCGCAGGCCTCTGGCAAAAGACCCAAACCAAACCAAACTCAATCCCAATCCCAGTCCCAGTCGCAGTCCCAATCCCAAAAACCAAACTCAAACCCCAACACTCAAGCGAGAGTGTGAGCGAGTTAGGGTGTCTGCGTGTGAGTGTGTGTGTGTGTGTGTGTCTGCGTGTGTGTGCGTGTGTGTACTGTGGCTGCCGCACCTACAGCCAACTCCCCCTACTTCCCCACAACCTTGGGCAGAGAGTTTAATGTATGTGTAATATTGAAACAATGTGAAAATTGCGCATACGCACTGTTGTGCCACTTTACACACCGACACCCGCCGAGACACCGTGCAAACACCCCGGCCCCGGCCCCGGCCCCGACCCCGGCATTACTTTATTTGATAAGCAAGTCATTTGCATATGGCAAGTTGACAACCCTACCGCAGCAGGCTGCCTGCTAAGCGTATGGGTATAAGCTCGTGTGCCAAGGGGTCATGACTTAAATCAGCGTCGTGTCGTCTCGTGTCAAATATGTTGCCAGTTTGCACTGACAACAAACTGCCAAAAACAGCAACCGGCAGCCGTAGGAGATGCAGAAGTCGGGGCAGCAGGTACAGTCGTGTCACTGTCAGCTGGCGTGTGCCCTTCTCGGTGATTCTCATTGGATTGTCGAGCACATTGTTGTTGCACAAATCACATCAACAATAATCGCAAATACTCGACTTAAATATCATTCGCTTTAATTAAACACAAAAGCTAAACACAGTAGACTGTTGTTCAATCTAATGAGTTACTTTTCCTCATATTATTAAGTTGAATTTAAATCTTTCATGGTTTGTTGATTAAGGAATCCTTTGAGAACCTCTACTCAATCTTAAGGCTGCTCTGTGCTTTGCATTTAGGAACAGACCTAAGCAATGAATTAGACTTTCTATGCGAATCTCAAGTTATGCTCAACTTTAAGCAAACCTTTGCCAGGCATATGTTTATGAACGTCTGGCGATTGGCCTGGCGTACTCCCATAATTTTCAACAATTTGTTGGGCTGCAACAGCCCAGTGAGCGAAGGGGTGGAAAGGAAAGCAGGCGGGGCAAGGAGTGCGGAATTGTGCCTTTGCTTCCACTTTGCCTGGGTGTATAAAATTACAATAAATCCTTGCATTTTAGCTGCAAATAAACAAAGATTTGCAGCGCCCAACGAAACTGGGCGCTAAAACAAAACATCTGCCCGGGCAAAGTGCATGCAAAGTAGCATTTTAAGTTGCCAGCTTCGAGCAGAGGCAGAAGCAGTAGCAGAAGCAGAAGCAGAAACAGAAGGAACCAGCTAAGCTAAGAAGGAGCACAACAAATGGAGTGTGTAGAGTGGAGAGTGGTGTATGGTGAGAAGGGAGAAAAGAGAAGAGAGCGGGCAGTGTGTACAGTGTAGAACGGAGTTAGAGAAACGAGAATCCTTGTTGCTCGTTTGCTGTTAAATCAACATGTAAGCATTTAATGCGGCGCCCCAAAGCTGAAAAAGCGTAAAATTCCCAAAATGACCATAAATTTCACTGTTTTTTCCCATTCTCGTTGTTGTTTCGTTTTGTTTTCCGCTTTTCTCTCGCCCCTCCCTCTCTCATTCCATCTCTCCCTCTCTCTCCCTCTCTCTCTCTCTCTCTCTCTCTCTATCTTCTTGCTTGTGGCTGGAGCAAGCGTGGAAAACTTCAACAAGCACTTGAAAAAATAAATAGCATTTCGGGTTATGTGCAATAATAAAATGGAAATTGTGCAAAAATATTGTCGCATCCACTGTGCGTTCGTATCACTGTGTGTGCGTGTGTGTGCGTGTGTGTGAGAAATAATTCGCTTGCTAACCAAGCATTCCCCCATATAATGGCCCATGATATAGTTATTTCGACATAGTTTTCGGGGGTCATGAACTGTTGACAGTCCGTTTGGGAAAAGCTCTTGCAAAATGTGATGCATGGCAATCTCTCTCTCTCTCTCTCTCTCTCTCTCTCTCTCTCTCTCTCTCTCTCCCTCTCTCTCTCTCTCTCTGTTTCTCCCTCTCTCTCTCAGATCGAATATTATGAACATCAATTTATGCATGCGCTCTGTCGGAATGGTCTAAATATTTGCCAGAGTTATGTTGCGTTACTTTATCAATGTTGTCAACAAAAGATTGCAGTCGAAGAATTCAATTTGCTGTAGTTTAGAATGTAAGAGATATTGCTGAGCAGCTGTAGGAGCAGGGTAGGAATGGAATGGTCTGGGATTGAGTGGAATAAAGGATAGAATATGATTGAATAAAATGCAATGTTATACGATGGGAATGGATATGATGAATAGATGGAATGCGTTGGCATAGCTATAATAAAAGATTGCTACAATAAAAGAAAAGAACAAGTATATTATACCCTGTGCATTCTCCTCAATTAATTATTTTGATTATATAATATAATAAAAGTAATTAACTAACTGAGGTATTGAAAATCGAACATAAAGTCGATCTGGAGAGGAAAACTTATGCCAAATTCAGTGTCTCTAGCTGTTAAGGTTGCTGAGAACGATGCGTACATACAGTCAGATGGACAGATGGACAGATGGACAGATGGACAGATGGACAGACGGACAGGCAGACATGACACAAACGACTCTGCTGTTATTGCTGTACAAGCATATTTACACTTTATAGGGTCTGAGATGACTCCTTCTGCCTGTTTCATACATTTGCACAAAGTTATTATACCACTTTTTGTCCATTTTTAATGGGTATGAAAAGAACATAAATGTGTTGAATAAAGAAAAGGAATTCGGTGGATAAAAAATAATATATTATATCAATAAAATAAGATTGTATAGCAAAGAAAGGATTGTGAATTAGATAGGACAGAATATAAATGAAATAAAGAAGAATATAAATGAAAGCATTGCAATAGAAGAAGTGTAGAATCCAACACAATTTAGTATAATAGAAAATGCGTAAAGAAGGCAATTGATAATAAGTAAACTCAAAGTACAATTGCAAATAACACTGTCATTGTGATAACATATATCATTTAACTTGAGTTAATCATGTAAAATGCTTAGTTAATCGAACACAATCGATGCACGCATCAAATTATTTACTAAGTGCTCGTATTACAATACGTTTGTTGCTGTTGTTCTTATATTTGCGTTTCTTTCTTATTGTGGTAGCTTCAACAAAGCTCAAAGATTCTGCCAGCTCTCGACTCACAACTCACAACACACAACTCTCAGCTTGCAGCTAAGCTTCGATGCGTTTCAGACGAAATAAAATCGTGGCTGGAGCCAGAAAGGAAATTGCGCTTTTACAGATTTTACTTGGGGAGCGTTTTGTTGTGTGCACTGAAGTTGATTTTTCGACGGGAATTTTGCTTTCAAACGAAAAAGAAAATACAGCACCATTAAGCGAAAAGCAAGTGGAATGTGTATGCTAAGAGACTTTCCTCATCTCTCTCTCTCTCTCTCTCACTCTCTTTGCATCCTGTATCCTCGCTCTCGCTCTGTCGCAAGCGTTTAGCTGCGCTTTTGCAGCCATTTTTTGTAGCTAAAATGCGAACAAATAACAATACTTACACACACGCACACACACACACACACACACACACATACGCTTACTGAATACACTGATGCATGTGTGCTGACTAAAAGGGGCAACTTGGGGGATTCCCGTTTTCATATGCATTTCGAGTGCCCAGCGGCGGTCAAAGCAAAAAGTGCCTGGCTGAGGCTGAGGCTTTCGCTTTGGCTTTGGCTTTGGCTTTTGCTCTCAACTATTTTGTTTTGTTGTTTATGTATGTAAGCCTGTATGTGTGTGTGTAAGTGTGTGTGTGTGTGTGTGTGTGTGTGTGTGTTTCTGTTTGCGTTTGTGTGTGATATGTCAAAGTAAAAGTTTTGTGCGCTCCTTTGGGCGCTGGCTGTAATCTCCGTCCGCTGTTTTGCATTTCACATGCCGTTCGCTGCCATTGAATGTCAGCGCAGTCGCTTTTGATTTTGTTTCAGTTGCTGCCGTAGGGCTTGCTTTTCCAGCTGCTGCCATCACACATACCCCCGCCAGCAACCTTACTCCCTCTCCCACTCACACTCCCTCTCCCACTCTCTCTCTATCTCTCTTTCACATGTACTGCTCAGTAGCCAAGCGAACGAGTATTTGTCCCAAATGTGCACTTCTGTTTTTGTTTAACAAAAAATTAAAACGTGCATTGTAAAAGATATTTTTTGTATGAGTCTCAAGAGTGCAGGCACGCAAATCTATGACATAACTGTATATACTTGCAACAGTAGATTAATTTTATCTCCAGTCGCTTGCAGTTTAAACACAAGTCAAACGGAATTTCAGCTCAAATCACGTATAACACTTTTGAATTTACTTCTTTGTGATGTCACAAGATAATCAACTTGTTTCAATATACAGTCAATAGATTAACGTAGTATAATTGTATTAATTTATATAGTTAACACTTAAATTAACAAGTTTGTATTTCTAGAGTTACATAAGAAACTTGAGAGAAGAGAGCTGGGTTGAAGTTCTAGTCGATTCCGTTTGCATTTGATGATGTGTAATGAATTTTATATATCTTTTTTATTTTTTTATGAATATATAAATGTTTATTTAGTGAAGTGCTTTCGAGTGAAACTGCATTGCATTCAAATTTACCTTTGAAGCCTTTTAAAAGTTGTATATGATTCTAGTTATTTAAATTTATTATTATGTATATGTTTATACAGTGTTTAGATATGAATACTGGTCTTACCTTGACTATAGCTATCCCGCTTATGATTAGACTCTGAACTAAAAGTTGGCACATATGGAGGATGTCCTATTTCGGACGTTTTCTGAAAATTTGAGCACGATCGGTTCATAAACATAGAAGATATTAAGGAATAAATGATCAGCAGGTTCATGGCACCTCTGCGGCCAAAATTGCTTTAGTTAGAACAACAACAACAAGAAACGCCGCAAAGGCGCGAGTTCGAATCCCACTGCTGACAATTCCAAAATACATTTTTTAATAACTATAAATTAATTACTTTTATTTTATATATACATATAATATTAATTTTGCCATATTTGTCAGAAAATGTTGAGAATTCAAGAGAAAGCAATAACCAAATTTCGTTAGAAATTCGTATATATATATATATATATATGACAAATGCAAAAACTCGTGCTGTAGTTCAGAGTCTCCCACAGTCGTACCCCGACTGTAGCTTCCTGACTTGTTAATGTTATCTCTGTTATCGAAGGCATTGAAATGTTAACGAGACAAAACCTTTTTAACTTTAGGCGCAGAATCCATTTAGTGGCTAAACTATAGTCAAATTAACATTCTACTTAAAAATCTGTTGAGTTCTTTTAAATTGACGAGAGTTTAATGTTTTTGAAAGTACTGCCAAGTAGGTTGCATAAATATTATATTAAATTATTGTATTTTGAATTAAACTTAATTAACTAAATGCAGATTCAATTAAGAAGCCACAAGTTGAGCATACTAATATCTCACTTTCAAATCAGTTTATGCTTAAAAAAGTTAAATGCTTTCAAAGTTTTCAAGAAAATTGGGCTATGACTCGCTAGCATATACTTATGCTAACTTCCTGCTGACATCCAACACTTGCACAAACTCCCATTTGACACTTTCACGCCAAATTGAGAAAATTGAGAAAATTTTGGACCACGCATTGCAATTTTCACATTTCCATGTTACTTATATTGCGAAAAACTATCAAGATAATTTGAAAATTGTTTAGCAGTTTAGGCACAAACACACACACACCACACACACTCACACATACACACACATGCATGCATTCACTCGGAATATGAAGAGACAACTTGGGGCAATTTTCAGCACCTGGTTATATGAAAACTTTAAGCAAATTATGACGTTTATTAAAAAGCTTTAAATGGTGTGTGTGGCTGTAAATGTGTGTGTGTGTGTGTGTGTGCGTGTGTGTGCGTGTGTGGGTGGGTGAGTGTGCGTGTGCACTGTGGTTGTCTGTAACAGGACACGTTCCAACTTGAGGCACAGGCAAAACTTTAATAGCATTCAAACCCACACACACACACACACACACACACACACACATGCAACGCACACACGCAAGGCACACACGCACACACGCAACGCACACACGTTCCGAAAAATGACGTTGTCCATGGAAAACAGGGAAAAGTTTTGCGAAAAACTTGAAGTAATTTGCACAGTAATTGGGTATTAACCTAGCAGAAGAAGCCAAATAAATGGACAGAGTTTAAGGCACGTTCCCGGCCATCTGCACGCATCTCCAGCTCTCTTCGACAGCAGCAGCCGCAGCAGCAACAACAACAACACAAACAACAACAACAGCAACAACGACAACAACAACCACTGCAAAGTGCTGTCCATTTGTCAGACACCACGTGAGCATCGAACTGATAACCCACTCCGACAACGTCTTCCCCTCTGACCATGTCTCTCACTCTACACCCCCTTTGAGTACAGCTCTCACTCCCTCACTGACTGCCACGTCTTTTCCCTGCTGGCAACGACTTGACCTGCTCCTCTGAACTCTCTGCTGCGGTCAGTTTTGATGGATTCGTTTATGGCCTGGAGAGGCGACCCGACAGTGGCTCTTATTCAAAACTCACTCACTCAACTTGGTGGCCAGTTTGGCCATCCATTTAACATTGCCCACACCGCATTCCCCATACCCCTTTCCCCTTTCCCCACTCTCCTTTGTTACATTTGCAGTTTCAATTCCGCTTTTCGTTCTTTTTTCTCCACCATTTTACGCCGCATCGGCCTTTATTTGATATTAAATATTAACAAAATGGCCTCAATGTGCAGCGCGGCGTGTGAGGGAATGTAAACTTTGCGCTTTATCCTTAAATACACACTCACACACGCACACACACGTAGACACAGACACAGATACAGACACAGATACAGATACAGCTGCAGATACAGATACAGATACAGCTACAGACACATGGACAACGAACGTTGCATGAGTTTCGTTTATAAATTTATATAGAAACAAAGTTACGTCCGATGTTGCCGCTGTTGTTGTTGCTGTTGTTGTTGTTGTTCTCGTTGTTGTTGTTGTTGCTCTCGTTGTTGTTGTTACTGCTGTTTGCTCAGCAAATTTTGTTTTCCATTTTTCTGTTGATGTTGTTTATTTGCTTGACTGACGCATTGCTGCGAGTTGCCTCATCTTCTTCTTGCTGCTGGTGTTATTATTGTTGCTGCTGCTGCTGCTGCTGCACGCGATGTTGTATATCTTGTTGTTGATGTTATTCTTGCAACAGCGGCTGCTACTTTGCATGTCCTCCCGCAATTGGCAATTGGATGTGCTGAATGATGGCAAGAGTTGCAAACTGGGTGTTACTTGATTAAGATAAACGTGAGTTTATATACGAGTCTGTATGCACTCCTCTTTCTCTCTCTCACTCTCTCTCTCTCTCTCTCTATCTATCTATTTCTTCCTCTCTCTATCTATTTCTTCCTCTCTCTAATTGCTATAGTTTTGTTTGCCAGCTTTTGATATTTGCGAATGTATCTGGCGTCTGATTAAGTCTTTGATTCGCTGAATGGCTTCAGTTTTTTACTCTTGCAGAGTATATTATCCTTTTAGAATGTATATAAACGTATTTATATTACGGATCAGATTAAGTTCATATAGTTCTTCCTTTTCTATTGCTATTGGAACAATCAACAACAACAGAAATCAGATAACTCCCATAAGTAGCTTAAACAAGTGTGAATAAATTGAGTTTGTAGATATTAACAGCTTCTACACATTAAAAGAGTATTCGGTCTTCGGCTTTTCTATGTTCTGCTCATTGAATGTTCTTCCAAATCCGTTGATCTAAATTAAACAGCTTTGAATCAAAATCAAAGTAATCCCTTGTTTCATATTAAGTCTCTTAATTTCCTGTTAATCTCTTAAGCGCTTGTAAATAACATTTTATACCCTGCATTAAAGCAAAGTAAAGCAGTAAGCAACTATAATAATAAACATAATCAATAACTAATTTAATTATATATCTGTTGTGTGTTTGTTGCGTGCAGAGTATCTACCAGTCGAGCACTCTCTTGCTGTTGCGGCAGCTTACAAAACGTTTTTTTCATGAAGTTGTTTTGTACAATTTTTGCCGCTCGCTGCCAGTTTTTGTGCTATGTATTTTGACGGCAGACACCAGCGAATGCACACACACACACACACACACACACACTTGTGCATATTTATAAACAAATACACACAGACAAATGCAAGGCACTTTATTAAGCAGCTGCTGCCATTTGGCCATTCTCATTGGGCTGCCTCTCCCCCCTCTCTCTCTCTCTCTGATAATCACATTTCGGGAATGCTTTTTGCAATCCAAACACACACATACACACACACACACACACACATGGAAATTAAGTTAATGTTTGCTTATGAATAAGCAAATAAGCGCCTACGGAATTGGCCGAACGGCGGATATGGCAGCGGAATCTGAATCGGAATCTGAATCTGACTCCTTTGATGAACTCTGCCTGTCCCTCCCTCTCTCCAGCACTCCTGCGCTGTATCTCTCTGTCACTCTGTCCCTCTGTCCCTCTTTCTCCTTCACAGGCGTTTGCATTTTGAAATGGCCAACACGTGTCGACGGCTATTGCCACACTCCCCCGCTCCACTGCTCCCCCGCTACCCTCTCCCTCTCCCTTTACCCCTTGTTAGGTCGCTCATTTCAATTTGCTTGCATTTCAATGCAGGCGGCGTTCGAAACTTTTTCCATTTCGGTCTCGTCCTGGCTCGTCCTTGTTTCTGCAGTTGTTTTTGTTGTTTTCTGCATGTGCTGAGCATTCCGTGTGCCCACGTTTCATATGATTGTGTGTAAAATACTTTGCCACCTCAATTTGACTTTTTTTTATACCCTGCATAAATGGTAATTTGCTATGAAAGCTTATTATTACAGACAGCGAGCCTATAAATGCCATAAATGTTACCCAATTTGGTTTAGGTTAGGTTATTAAACACATGCAGAGCGTCGGTTTCTCCCTCCCTTTCTTGCAAATTAGTGAGGCAACATATATAAAGGAAGATAAATAATACTACTACGTTCTATGTTACTATATTCCTTATCTATCCTAACAACTTCATGGCAAACATGGCAAACGCAGAAGTTATACAATAAAACATTCTCTACAGTGCGTACATGGGAAATAAGTAGTGGCGCCATCTAGCGTTCGTGATATGCAAGCTGTTTTGTGCTTTAATTGCTTTAAATAGAAAATCTTTAATGAATCTAAGAATAAGAATACAGGGCAGCAAGCAGTCGTGCACACCCGACTGTTATCTCATGAGTATATCATACGTACGTGTGTTGGCGTGTGTGTGTGTGTGTGTGTGTTGGTAATTAGCATTCGCTGCGCATTAATATTAATTAGTTAGTTATGCGCCGTCTGTTGGCTCCTCTCTCTTGGCCAGGGTCAGTTCGGATTTAAGCCGCTCTGCGGCTCTGCGTCAAGCACTTAACTCCGTTTTTAGCCCTGTCATCGACCATGCATTTTGATTAACTTTTATTAGCTGCCGCAGAGACAGCGTAAGGGCCGCTCTTGTGGCAACTGGCAACTGACAACTGGCAAGAGACAACTGGCAACTGGCAACTGTTTGTTTATTGAACTGATTGGCTAATTTATTTGTTTTGGCCAAGCAAGCAAAATGGTCGAGGCTCTCAAGTGTTTTACAGAGGTAGAGATCAATCGCAAATGTTTGTGAATATTATATATATAAATAGGTATAGTAGAGAGGGGAATATAACATTTTATAGGACACATTGATGTACACTAAAAACAATTATTAAACAAACATAAATCGTTTAATACTTATCACAATATTCTTTTGTCTATTTGAAGATCATTAAAAGATAGTTTTCATTAACAATAACATTGTTTTAATAAATATAATTTAATCCTATACAGAGTATAAAACATAACATTATATAAATACTTAAATAGGAAAGGAAACAAATAAAAACAGTAAAAAATAAAAACAAATATTAAATAAATACTTAAATAGTAAAGAAAACATGCATACATTCAAAACAAATATTATCATATTAAATAAATATTTAAATAAGTAAGAGAACATATAAAAACAATAAAAATAAGAAGAACTATTAACTTATATAAATATTTAAATAGGAAAGAAAACAAATTAAATCTCTAGGCTTTCAGTATAGTAATAATATATATAAATTTAAAATATTTGTGGACTGAATCCACTGATTCTTTTATTCACATTATGATTCATTTGTATTCATGCTCAGGCCCTAAGCGAATGCTTACCTGAGTCTCCAGTTTAGTTCAGTGAGCTGATAATTATTCCTTGGAGCAATTTGAAGCTGAACGCAATCATTAAATTATATTTGTTGTCTGCTGAGCAAGTTCTTTGGTGTTCAGCCTCTGGATTTATATAAAATTTAGTTTCGAATCCAAATTGTTGCCAAAATATCCGCTCAGTTGTAAGCTTTAGGTCATTAGGTGCCACAAAGTAGCCGAGCTTGAGGATAAAATGTCGGGTCGGTCGAGCGACCTTATTGCCTCAACTTAAGACATGAAAAGCTGCTTAGACATGTCTACAGCTTCCGGTCGAATGTCGGAATGTGGAGAAAGTCTTGGGAAGTTTTGTCATTGGAAAAAGTGAAATGTGAATGGGAAAACTAATAAATGTGAATGTACGTTTTATGGGTTTCACAAACGAAATACTTTCAAATTTGAATAAAGAAATGATGAAAAGTAATATACATACAAATGACAATATAAAAGGGCATACACTGCGTATGAGTGATGCGAATGGATTAAACCCAATTTTAATTTATGCCATTGACCGATAAACTGAATCAGACCAATCAAGTGCAATTTATATAGACATTTGTTGATGTCGAAACCGTTTCACAGTTACGAGTACGAGTTACAAATTGCAGTTGTCAATTCATTATTTACTTTATGCAGGCACTGGCGAGGGCTGTTCGACAAATTGCTCAAAGTGTAAGTGAGCAATTTAATATTTGTGAATTTCATTGCTGCAATTCTCATTTGATTGCGTCTCTCACAAAAAGTATTGCATAATTGCTTTATGTTCACATGCCAATTTGCATTGTTATTAAAGTGGATAAACATTTAAGTCAACCGTCCCACTTGACAGTTGCATGGCTGATGCCATGAAGCGGCAAACAAATATGCAAATGGATTGCAAGCATCTGGAATAGTTTGAAGCTCCTGTCGATGAAAATTCAATGGCAAAAGGCAATGGCAATGGCAAATGGCAATGGCAAATGGCATATTGTAGTGGCAGTCTAATGGCAGCACGTTCCAAGTCAAAACTGACGGCAAAAACCAGAAGCCCGAAACATAGATACACAGATACAAAAGCAGACACACAGATACAGACACAGACACAGATATAGATATAGATATAGATACAGGTATAGACAAAGAGGCAGCTGAGATGTAGCTGGAGTTGAAGCTGAAGCTGAGGCTAGAGCCGAAGAATGTTACGGCATTTGGCAATGGCAATGGCAGTGGCAACAATATCTAATCAAGCTGTATGCTGTGCGCCACAATCGATGGAGCTGCTCCAGGATCAAGCTCAATCCGTACAACAGAATCATGCTCATCCTCATTCTCATCCTCATCCCCATCCTCATTCTGCTTGCCTTAGTCACCTCGGCGACAACTCGAACTGTTTGCAGCTTTGTTTGCATTGACATTTGGATGTCGTGTCCACTGGTCCATTGGCACGTTACCTTTGCTTTGCATTTGAATTAACAGTTATTTTTGGCACCGTCATGCCCTTCCCCCCCTGCGCATCCCACCTGCTGTAGAAAACAAACATTTCTGAATGCCAGACAATGCCACAAAGTGAGACAGAATTGGGTTGGGATTGCGAATGCGATTGCGATTGTCCTGGGTTTGCTCCTGCTAATCTCATCTATTCAAATTGGCCAGCTCGGGTTCACTCTGCCACCCCCCACCTCCTTTTCCCATCCACTTATGCCATGTCACCTGCATGAATTCTTGAGCTGATGTTTGCCCGAGTATTGTCTGACATTGGCACGTGATACTCGTGTTGTTGAAGATTAAATGTGAATGATTTGAGAGTGGAGTCCTTTGCATCGACTATTAATTAGGCTAATCTGTCTTGGCCAACAGTAGAGATAGACCAAATGTAACTAAACCAACTACAAAACGTTTGAGTTTCGCATTTGAATATGAAACGCAGTTTGCAATTATTCTCCGACTTGCAAATCAATTGGAAACTTTGATTGGAAAACACCAAGGCAAAGAAAAGTTCAGAAACCACAAAACTTAATCAAAATGAACACCGAATGCTTTGCGGCTTCTTGGCCAAGACCAACCAGCAAGTGTCATCTGTATCTTGACCAGAGTTTCTTTGTCTTTATGACCGAGATGAAAACTCAACAGAAGTTTAGATAAAAATACAAAAAACAAACAGACCTTTTTTTTGTATTTTCAAAGAAGAAAGAAAAACATGCCAAAATAAATGCCAAAGAAAATAACGTTTTTAATTAACAAACCAATTAGTTTTAGGTTATTTCGATGAGCGTATCGCAAAAGGGCGAATAACAGAAATCAACTTGAACTGGCTGGAAAAACAAACAGCATTGACCCAAATCAACTTTCAGCTGCAAGTTACAGATACAAAATGAGTAAAAAACATTGCAAAAGTAAATACAAGCGATAGGATACAAGATGCTCGATTGTGGCAAACTTCTGGGAGAAGGGGAAGGATAAGGGGAAGGGGAAGGGGAAGAGAATGTAGCAGAAACCCAACCACAGCTTAAAGTATTCCTGGCTTCTCTATTGGGTTGCAGCTCTTTCCAGCAATTTAGATAAACTTGTTCTTCTTCTTGTTCGTGTTCATGTTCATGTTGTTCATGTCGTTGTTGTTGTTGTTGTTGTTGTTGTTGTCATTACTCGTGTTGTTGTTGCCTTTTGACCAGCAAAACAGACCGCAAAAAGGCAAAAGTCATTTCGAACCAAGCGGTCGGTGTGTGTTTATCTGTGTGTGTGTGTGTGTGTGTGTGTGTGCGTGTGTATTGGTATGCGTGTCCTTGCTTGGAGTTCATAAAATGACAGTCTACAAAAAGCTTTAAGTGCAACCCGT